>BMAV01012404.1:17791-97811 GCA_019973955.1 Trichonephila inaurata madagascariensis | reverse complement strand
AGCACCGATGCTTTCATCATCCTTTGCGTACATAATACTCTCCCTCATTTCAGAATTTCATGTCTCTCAGATGATTTTTCGTGAAGTTATGGCGATAAACCCACCTGTTGCTTAATTTTTGCACACCAGTGTATTTACACTATTTACACAAAATTCGCAACAGTATCCTTTTTACCATGTGTTTGCTCCTATACTTAGTAGTGATGTGCATTTCCTGAGTTGTGTCGATTTAAGTGAGAGAAACAATAAATTGGAAGTTTTGAACTGATTATGCCTGATTTGTCTTCTAACCCCCAAATACTAATAACCTCAACGTGGTTATTACAAGCATTACGAAAAAGAATAAAAATGTCTAACATGGGGTTGTATTCTACTTATCAAAGTTTCCAACACAATCTCAAATTGTGTAGCATGTCGAAGTTTTTAATATATTTTTTTTTTATTCAGAGAAATTTCATTCAATTAACAGACAGCAAATCAATCCAACTGTTTCTAATAATGAACTGGGAAAGAATTTGCTATGGATACAGTTCCTTTCTTTAGTGGATGTTTCTTAAATGAGTATTGAAGAAATTGTTAACATATACATTATATAACTGTTAATGTTGACTTCTCTTTTAGTTTAAGGCTACACTGTATCTTTTTACAAAAGAAATTTTTAGAAAATTTATAGTAAAAATATTTTGTTTTATATTTAGATTATATTATTAAGCTAATTCTGTAAGTAAAATATCAGTTTGACGAGCCAATATTTTACAATTTTTAAAAATTAGGAATTTCTGATGTTTTTTCAAATCCTTATAAAATGCTCAATTTTTAAAAATGTTTAGTCATTATAAGGGATTTATGTTTCTTGGATTGTGTGCTGTAAACAGAAGTTAGTATGGATTTTAAAATCGGTTTCCTTGTTGATTTTTAATAATTATTTACCCAGCTATAAACCTGGAAAAAATACGATTTTTTTGTAAAATAAACTTAAATATGACTGAAAAGAGTTTTTCTAAATCAAAATATACATTTTTTAAAATTTATGCTAATCTTTATAGAGAATACGTTTGGAAGTACGTACAAAAAATTTCAAGATTATATCTTGAACAGAAAAAAGCCTTAGGGTTTAGTAACTACTCACATCTTTAAAATTAAAAGTCTGAGAAAAGCGCATTTAAAGTTTGTAAAGGTATAAAACAAAAACTTATAATCTCCGAAAGGCTCTAATTTTTTAATATGTTGTTTCCCAATGTATTTTAGACATTAAAACACTACCTTAATTAAATATGACTGAAAAGAGTTTTTCTAAATCAAAATATATATATATATATATATGTATACCCTTTTCATAATATTGAAAGCATTTGTTATGACGACAGGTTATTCAGGTTTAATTTTACCTAATATTTTCTCAAAAGTTTTGAAACACAAAGCATTTCTGTACACTTTAATAATGCTACTAACTTAAGGTAAAAATCACCAGGTTTGTTCAAAAATTTGAATTTTTTTCAGTTTTAAGTTGAGGCAGTTTAGCAAGTCTGAGTATTTGCTGCTCGACTTTAAAATACTATAATATAGTAATACAGTATGTTTAGTATAATGAAGTTTGGTGCATGGTGGAAACATTCAATTTTATCTGAAATATTTGTATTCAGAGTACTTGTATTCACGGAAGTCTAATTGCAGTATCAACTGAGGACGGTTTTGGATTCTTCCTTTTCAGTAGTAATCCATTTCTTCGAAATATTGTTTCTAATAGCAACCTGAGAACGTTTTGGCCATGACATTTTTTTGAACTTGAAAAAATTGATGGTAAAGCTTCTAAGTTATATAAACTATTTTTTGAAACAAAGATTGACCTTGAAATTAATCTGAATTAAATAACTTTGAAAACTCAAAAAATTCGAAACATAATCAAGCAGAAATGGTATTAGTAATAAGAATTGATTTTACACTGAACGAATTGATTGTATTCAAAAATATTTTTAATTACTTTAATTTAAGTGTGGAAAAATGTTTTAAAATGAAACCGAAACCAAAACCTAAGCTTAGTGAATTTCGAATATTAGAAAAACTAACTTGTTATCAGATCTAAAAATTTGGTGACAAGCTGCACAATGATATGGACCACAAAAAAAGGAAAAAAAAACCCCACTACTTTTGGTATGTTTGAGATTTATAAGATACTGTATAGCTTTAAGGTAGATAAATATATGTTACAAGTTTTAATGATGCTTAAGCATGCATAGAACAAATGGGATTTAAAGTATATTAATGAGTGAAAACTGTTCTCTGGTTCTTATGGAATTTTTAAAATTTACGATGAAGAACACAATAGATGAGATATATCCCTAAATATGTTACTCGTCCTCTTAAATCACACACACACACACACACACACAAACACCATAAAAATAAGAAATATCAAACCCAAATGTAACGAAAAATTAACAAAGTATAAATGCCTTGATTTGTTGGAATAACTGCTTCATTCTATTTACAGAACACGAATAAATCAAACATTTGACCAATTCTCCAAGGCCTGACTAAAACTATAACAATTCGTCTCGACGTTGAAATATGATAAGTTGGACATATTCTTGAAGCATCCCAAATCATGCTGTTGCTATGCATTGAAAAATTACAATTCATATAACAACGGATAGTGTATGAAGAATCAGTGGGTTTTCAATTATTCAACCAAATGCTTTCAATGGTTGAGGAATCCAGAGAATAGGAGACTAACGTAAAAATGCAACTAGTGAGCAGCGAAAACATTTTTAATGTTGTGTCCCATACCCGATCTGACATTAGTATTAGGGAATTTGAGCGCAGGCAAGACCTCAAGGTAAGAGAATTTCTCCTGCACGTAAGAGATATAGTGATAGCTTGTGAAATAAAATGCGTCTTTGGAGATGCGGGAGAATAATGCGCAATGACTTCTCAATCCTTTATCTGTTTCTCTCACATTGGTTTCCCCAGATTTGAATAACATTATTGTGGTTTTGTAGGCATAATTGTAAAATGTCCGAAAAGAAAATCTGCATTTCCGTTTTTCATATTTAGCGTCCAATGAAGTATTGCAAATGCATGTATCTGGAAAGAAAAATCAGAGATTTTGATCTCTGCTGCAGATGAGTTTAATGGTATAAACTGGTTTAAGTTGTGTGCATTTAATGTTCTTTTTTATGAATGTCCCAAAGCATTTTGTTAATGATTTATACACAACATGGATTTGCGTCAAAGTTGACTCAAATCTTCGTTTTCGGTTTATCTGATGTTTTAAAAAACCCAGAGTAGTGGAAAGGTACTTCATCTGATGCGAGTACTGATTATTATATGATTATCATCAAGCGAAAAAAGAAATATTTTTGTTTCATTTTTGTTTTTATCAAAAATATACTCAATTGATTTTAATATTTTCAATGAGGCAATCAGAATATTTACACAAAATAACAGCAAGAAAACGCAGTTTGAGGACGCACACAAGCATCTTGGATGTCATTTCTATAGGTGTGAGCATTAGCATTTACACGAGAAAAGACTTGGAGGTATGTTCATCCACCCAAAGTGATACTACCATAAACACAGATACTGTCTGATCCATCTGCATCTCTCCACGGATGTGTCATGGAGGAAAACGAGTTCCAGTTTCTCTCTAAATCAGTGCTTTTCAAACTTTCAATGTTTGCGACCCAATATTCAATCATAATTTACATCGCGCCCCCTCCATACAAACGATGCATTAAACTCTATATTACTATACTTTGACGCTAAACCTACAGTACAACTAGCCTCTTAAGTTCTCGCGATGTATATAAATGTCTCGCTGAGCTAATGTGTTAATTGCCCCAGTCGTATATGTACGTCTTTCCGAAGTACTATCTTTTCTGTGAACTGCTATCCATAAAATTATTCCGATGGCTTTGGAAAGCAATAAAATGACTTTGATTGTTTACGAGGGATTTACTCTTGTTTCAGAGGATTTGGTTACTTATTTCTTTTTCTACCCCTCTCCTCAATACACCACATACGTTTACTTACGTGCTAAAAGGTGGCATTGAGGAATGAATCGCGTAAGTTTTAATCGGCATTTAAGGGACTAATTTTATAAACATTACACTTTATAAAGATAAGTGTTAATGTTGGCATATAGTTTTATATATGACAAATCTATGGGGGTAACTGGTAATTATTAAACTTGTCCTTAACTTAGTATTGTTAAATTAATTATAAAATACATTGTTCAGTCTTGTTACATTTAATTAGTAGTGTAAATGAGTATCTTATTTTTTATTATGTCAGAATGTATTTGCTTAATTTCTGTAAGTTAATAATTTGTTTAAATAATCTTTTGTTTTCAAATTTTCTATATCCTTGCGTCCCCCTCGTAGTGTTATCACTGCCTCCCTAGGGGGCATGCCCCACAGTTTGAGAAACACTACTGTAAATGAAAATACTCCTACTATCGCTTTCGAGGATAAACCTGGACTCATCCGTAAATAGTATATATCTCCGTTGATTACGCGCCCTATGGACATGTTGATGTGCCCACTGTAAACATTTTCGCCTGTGGCGTGAAGTGAATGGGATGCAAATAGCTTTTCAACTGGCATAAAGACCACGTTCGTGAGGTCACGATGCATGGTTGACCTTGATATTAACCTTTCGGAGCTGCAGCGATGGATTATCTGAGTGCCCCTGGAGTTGCAGTTCATTTTTTCGTCCGTATAATGACAAATGTCGGTTATCAGCAATTATGGTAGCAAGAGGACATCATTTTATTTACCTCCTGGATGTCGAGTCCGTTGTTGGGAATTGTTGCCCAATTCTATATATCACAGACGGAATCACATTCAGTGTTCTAGCCACTTCAACATAACTTTGTCCTGCCTCTAGTCCCCTAATAGCTCGCCTTCGCAGTTTTTTGATCAAATGATGCCTGGAGTCCATTGTTACAGTTTCACTAAACCAGATTTCTAATCTCATACAGCAGGGCTTCTCAAACTTCCTATACTTACGACCCGATTTTCAATTATAATTTTCCTCGCGCCCCCCTCAATACAATAACAATTTATTGAATTCAATAATAATATACTTTGAGGTAAAGCTACAATACGACTCTTCAGTTATAAACCAAACCATACAAATATTCAAGATAAGTATTAAATTTTGTATAAAATGTTATGACATACCCTTATGGTCACTGGTAATTATTAAACTTCTTAATTTAGTACTGTTAAATTAATTATGAAACACATTCTGAAGTACTGATACATTTATAAGTGTATTATATCAGTGTAAATGTATATTTTATTTTTTAGTATGTCAGAATGTATATTGTTTTGCTTCCTTTCAATAAACTAATAATTTTTTTTTTTAAAAAATCTTTTGTTTTCGACTTTTTGATGTACTCGCCCCCCCTATGGAGTTACCACGTCCCCTTAGGGGGGTGCGCCCCACAGTTTGAGAAGCACTGTCATACAGCCAACGACAATTGCCATCTTCCTGTGAGACATCAATTTTTATGCTCTGTATAGCTACTATTTTGCATAACGTAATATCGTTCAGAGAGAACTCTTTTTATTTACCACCATATTCAAATTTCATTCAGATTAGTTTATGTTTGAGCCAGTTTTAGTCATTTTTGTGTTTCTTTCTTAATATCCTTATAAATTAAGGATATTACCTCCCTTATTACGTTCTAATTTCGTTCATAATTGGTTTTCAACTATGGAAATATTTACTTTAATAAATGAAACAACAATATATGAAAAATATTGTCAATGAAATTCAATTTACCCCAACAAGTAATTAATTTCAACAAACAAACTTTTTGGAGTTAAAGGAATAACACAAGTATATTAAAAACTTCAAAAAAAGCAAAAAATAAGAACTTGTGTCCCAGATTTAATAACATATAAAAAAAAATAAGTTAATTCCTACTTAGATAAAAAGAAATAATTTTAGCTACATTTTATTAAATAGTTACAATTAATATAAATATGGATATACATATGACAGAATCACAACAATAAGTTGTAATTAATTTTTATTAATTATCATTGAAGTATCGTATTAGCATCCAAAACAATCCTGTTTATAAAATTTCAGTTCAACTGAATGCTTTAAAACGTGAGAAAAAAAATATTTTCATGTTTTGACACAAGTCACCGAACGTGGAGATAAGTCACCAACGTGGCTGTGTGTATTTGTAATTCTTTAAATAATTAGCTTTAATCAATTAAAATTTTTATTAATTATAATTAAATTATTGTATTGTCATCCAAAATAATCCTGTATATAAAATTTCAGCTCAATTCAGGGCTTTAAAATGTAATTTATTAACGATTGAAAATTCCACCAAGATAAATAAATATATAGAGATTATGAGCTAATAGTAGGAATTGAATAACCTAAAATTTAATCCTCATTAATATTACACCATCTGTTGTGATGCAAATATAAATTTTTTTTGGACGGAAACATGCCATCATTTAAAACTTAATTCTTGAAAAAGAAGTTAAGACTAAAAAAAGCCCTTTATACAAATATTACTTCTAATGTTTCCAATCTACAAAGAGAAAAATGAGAAATAAAAAGGAATACCTCTCTTTTTTAAACCATATTTTTATTCTTCAATAAACAGTCCACCGAACATATCTTTTTCCATCCTATCTCCTATTTCTTATTTATAAGAAATAAAAGAAAATGAAAAGAAAATAATGGATTATCTTATTTCATTTGTAGAGTATTATTTAGATAAAACACAGAGTTAGAAGAACTGAAAAAGAAAGAAGTATATTCTGAGAAAAAAAAAGGTTTTTAAATAGATAAAATTTTAGGTTTGTATTCTTTTTTTTTCCTAATACGAGCCTCACGTTCTTATGTACTTAAATAAAATTTACTTTTGTCATAAATTCAACTAATATTAATGAAGATAAGTTTTTTTTAAAAAAATTAATCATGTATTATAAAATGAATTAATTTTTAAGAAGTATAAAAAAGAAGAAGAAAAAAAAAACAAAAAAAAACAAAGAAGCGTAGAGTTTTTTTTATACCTTTGAGGTGTTTTTAGAGGTAAAAAAAAGACCTATGTTTTGTATTTCGAAATTGCTTTTTACACTTATTATTACTTTAAAGAAATATTTATATTTAAAAAGAGAAAAACAGGCAAATTCCATTGCCAAAAAAATTATTTGAAAATTATAATTAAAAAAAAGTTGTTTTATTTCCCAATACTATTAAACTATTGAACTATTTCAATGGCCATTTTATTTTTACAGTGTGTACTATATCGCTGAGAATATAATTGCTTATCCATTTATGTTATAGGAAATTCCATGTGAATTTAGAATTATTTAAATTGTCTCATTACAGAACTCTAATAAATATGAATGCTTCTTAGATTCAAATTTGTGACTCATCTAAATAAAAAGAATTTTTAAGAAATATCCCAATTTTCTGTAAGTCTTGATACATATTGCATTTTCCAAACTTGCACATTTCAGAATGACTTAACTGCTTATCTTAATTTAGCGAAATATATAGAACTTGAATTAGAAAATTGTCCACATTACGGAAACTTTTATATATTTTAATAAGACGTCAATTGTTTTCAAATGTCTTTTACTAAACTCTTAATTATGCCAATCCACTGCAAGAAAACTTTTTTTGGAGAGTAATTGAGTTTTACTGGGTAAGTTAGCTTCCTATCATGAACATGAATAAGGTTATAGTAACTGTAGAAGATGAGGTAAAGGTTACCAGATTTGCAATTTATCGTCCTAGTCAGCAAATCTCCCGAAAATACAATGTCGTCAAGGTATCATCTAGAAGTCAATAAGGTCAATACTTCTAGATATTCCTATGAAGCTGTATAAAAGACATTTGGTTCTAAGTTCGGGCTAGTCGAGATCAGAATCTGCTTGTTCGTTCACTGCGATACGAGAGATTTTATTTATCTGAGTTCCTGCTGTAATGGAATTATTCTAGAGAACCATTTCTGAAGAGTTGTAAAGCTTGTTTATAACGATTGCGATTTGCATTATTGTACATAATCTTTTGTAACATTTCTTTGTTTATATACGTCGATCGTGTAGTAATTTGTGTTACCTCAGCCACATTAATGAATCTATTATTATTCAAATAATTGGAGTTGTAGGTTACTATTTCGCCGATCAAATTTTTAACAATACTGAATTTTATGCATTTAAATATAATATGTAAATACTTTATTTATAAATACAACAAAATAAAAGTTTACCATTAGATTTCTTCACATGTGGGTATCGGCGGTAGTGAAAATGCAGACTTACTAGCCAAGAGTTAAACACTTGAGCCACGAGACAAACAACCATTTCCTCAAGAGTCACTTAAAAAACATGTTTTTTGAGAAAATAGTGGGTACACTCTTAATCTGTTCAGGCAGCAAAATCAACAAGCAACTCTTGTCCTAACATTCAAGACACTTGGAAATTTTTTTTCTCGAAAATCCCGAAAAGAAGCTGTGGCAAGCATTTGACTGCAAACAGGCCATGATTATATGCCACATCATCTTAATGAAATGAACATCATTCCATGTAGTATATGCGAAATTTGTAATCCGGGCATTATGAATGCTGAGTAACCTCTTATATGCCAATAACTAGGTAAACAGTCTCAAAAACGTGGTGATATAAGCAGACTACATTGGAAAGCCGTAAATTTCATGAACTCCTTGTAAATACTACATCTATTATGTTCCTATTCTTTTTTAACTTTTTCTTTTGTTTTCTGGTTAATTTCTCTTGGTTCTTACTTTAAATCTCTGTTCTTTTCTTTTATTATTTATCATTATTCTTATGTAATACTTAAGTTTCTTCATATGTTTGAATTGATCCTTCCAATAAATGCATATGTAGCAACAACATAATATGTAAATATGGGTTTCGGGTATCTTAAGATTATTTAATAGTGTAGAAAAATTCTAAATTTAATTCTAAATTTTTTATCTTAAGGGAATTGCATGAAGTACAAATGAAATACAGTTATAAATCATCACTTCTTATGAGTACGTTTCCCACGCTCTCTGCTTCTAGACTTTTCATAAAAAACTACATCAATCTGAAACCAGTCACAATATCCTGATTAATTTAAATGTATAACATATTGAAGAAATAATGCTCATTTAAGTCATTTTCATTGTTTCATTCGTAAGCAAATTTTACTAAAATAGTATCCATCTTGGAACTTATTCATTCTCTTTTTCGTACAATTACTTCAATTTCAAGTGTTCTTCAATGAAGTGTGTAACAGCCATTCCATTTCATGGCTAATACCTAATTAGGGCTCTTTTATGTCGTCTAATGAAGCAATAAATGAATATCTAATCGACAACTATTCTGAAAAGGATACTCATCAACCTCCTGTTGAATGACATAAGCCACTTCTGTACTCTAATTTCTCTTGATCTTTTTGAAGATGGCAGCTTAAATTAATTCTATAGTAATGCTATATTTTAGAGATACGTTTGTTTTAATTTTCAGGTAAGTGATGTAGGATTACAAAACAGAATTTATGAAAGAGAAAAGGTGGCATAATGAATGTGCTCAGAAAATCGTCCATGAAATACTCTATGTTATTAGAAATCACTTAATGTATTTAAACAAGTCTTAAAGGTAAACGCTCATTTTATCAAAAAAAAATTAATAAAATAAAAGTACTGTACTTAAAAATGATTTTTTAAAAAGAATTTTTCATTACAACTTTCAGACAAAAATTTATATTTACTGCAACCAAAATAAATTTAAAGAAAAAAAAATTCTATTTGAGTTTATGGGGCAATTTTAAAAACAAATACAAAATGTTCAAATATTTTATTAAATGCCGAAGAGATTAAGAATTTTTTTTTTGCTATACTTAATATATTTTTTCATCTCCATATAAATCACATTTTGCTTCTATATCTGTGTGAAATATTTTACCTATTTTTCTATATTTCGTGGCAATTTTTTGACACATCTATGCTTTTAACTTTTTTTAGAATATAGCTGTGAATTAATATTTAAGCAATTAGTTCATCAAATCTATTACACAGGTATATAACTTTATACAAAACTTTAAATATATCAAATCGAAAATAGGTAGCTGCGTGTTCAAATGTTTTGATGAAATATTGCTTAATGCAAAAATAATTCATGGTTTGTTTTTAAATGTTAGTGATTTTACGATTTTAGCTTAAAAGTATTCAGTGATTATACAAAAGACGCCATCTTTAAAATTGGTTTATGTACATAAAATTGTGTTAAAAAACACATTCCTTAGATGTTAATTTGAATTATTAATTTTTTTAAAAAAATGTATCATTGAAAGAAGGTTCCATTCGTAATAAATAATGCTACTCGAATGTTATATATCATAAAATGTCACTTTACACCTTTAAATATAAATTAAATGCAATTGTTCAACGATTCTAACTAAAGAATGTGAAACATGTGTTTGCAAAAAAACCACAGAATGCATTTTTTTAAATACTTGTATTACAAATAAATAATTTTAGAATTTGAATTCAAGTTTTTAAATTTGAATAAAATTTCGCTCGAATAAGCAGTAAAAATAAACTACAAGTAAAATTTATGTTTCAACTCAGTATTTTCTTTTCTTTTTTTAGATGCTTTAAAGCAAAGAGTTTATGAACAAACATTTTACAAACTGTATTTTGAAACTTGCTCATAAAATAAATGTAAGTATGGTTTTATGGTTTTTACAGGAAGTACTAAATTGGAAAATAGAAATATATAATAGCATACTAAAATGTAAATAATTACATAAGAGCTGAACTTATAATTTGTACGACTGATGCATTGAAATATATTTTCCGATCGCTTGTTGCATAGTATTTTTTTAGTTAATTGTTGGTTTTTTTTAGATGTTTGCTTTGAATTTTTTTTTTTTTAAATTTTGTATAACTTTCATAGTGTTCCTTCTTAATAAATTGTAATTTACCGAAAACGATTATTAATATTTTAGAAGAATTACACAAGAATAATACAGTAGTATTCAAAATTTTTAAACTCTTTTCGAAATACATGTAACTTTTACAAAAGTAATATTTTCCAACATTTTTTAAAGACATTGAATACTTAAGTTAAAAATATTAATACATACTGTAACATCATTACAAAGTAGATATTATGAAAAATAATTTACTGAGAATTATACGCATTTGAACATGTAGTTTATTATTACAGTTATTTTTAATACATTGTCTACACGTATACGTTGTTTGCCGAAAACTAAAATTAGAAGAAAGAAAATTTAGAATTTTAAGCAATAAAAAATAAACAAACTAAAATATAAGCAAAATACAAGCATTTTTATTTAATGGTATACAATGCTATTATTAAATGTGTAAAGTCAATATGAATTTAGTAAGTTTAAAAAAAGACAACCGTTTCCCGTAAAAAATATGAAATGCGAATATGGTAAAAACCAATTTTATTAAAAATTCTTAGTACTTGAATTTTTCTGTTTCCCTCTTCACAGTAATTAAATTAATGAAAACTAATTGAATAAAAAAAAGAAATACTTTTTTTGTAATGTTACTGGTAATTTTGTAGTATTAAACAAATTCCAACTAACTTGAAAATATATTTTATCTTAGATATTTTAGATGAATTCTTTCCAAGTTACTTTTGAAACATATCTTTATGCCAGTTAAAAAAGTATTACGAGTTTTCTGCAGAAGTTTGCTAATTTTATTGCTGGAAGCATCCGGATCTAAATTTGAAGTTGTTCGCATTGAGAAAACTGTTGAGAATGTTTTTGAATTTTTAAACCCGTTAAAAAAACCGAGAAAAAAATAACAACAACAGATCTACTTCTCATTTTGATGAACAATTCAAATTTTCATATAAAGATGTGCCATTTCTTTTAAATAGCAAACATTAATTCTCGTTAGACCAAAACCTTTTTGAAAAATAATCTTATAAACTTTTTTACAGTTTATAAAATGCAGAATGCATAGTAAAAACATTGGATTTACTTCTCTTCTTGGTGTACAGTTTAATATTTTATGAAGAATTTCATTTCATTTAAAAAAATAAGAAAACGAAGCACTATATCTTTCGTAAGAACTTGTTTCTTGAAAAAATGATTTAAAGAAAAAATTCATTCCAAGACCAAGGACTCTATGAAAACAAAATAATTTCAAGAACTTTGTGAACAATTGGCTAAAGAATTCCCTAGAAAACTCCAAGGCATTTTTGTATTACTGAGACTTTTAGTAAAACCTTTTACACGAATGTAAACGTGCGTTTATAAAAGTACATCACAATGATCCACTTTAATATTCTTTAAAAATATTGGAAATTCTGTAGCGTTGCAAAAGTTTATATTTGAGCTTTGTGAACTGTTAAAAAATGTTTCAAGAGTTAAAGATGGAAAAAAGCCAAAGCTGAAGGTGTAAGACATCATTGTTAGAAAAATAGAAGCCCCTTTTATTTGATTCTTTGAGCGCTTATCAGTGTTTTTTTTCTTGTCTTGCATTTCACTTCAGAACATTTTATCTTAATCCTGTATCATGACATTAAAAGATAAATTTTAGCTTTTAATGTTATTTTTAGGGTATCATTAAAACGTTTGTATATTTTATAATTGGTAAAAAATTAATTTCATGATTTGATGTTATATAATTCAACATTGAAAAATTCATTGAGCAGGATCAGAAATTGCTTCAACTTTTAACAGGGAAAAGTTGAACCAGGATGGATGTAAATTTGTTAATCAAATTGCATAAATGGGAGATTGACTGTTTAATTGTTAATAACGTGGCAGTTCGAAGCTACACTAAGGCTGTTGGCTTACATCAGAGAGGTAAATATGTGTTTACCTTTCTCTAACATTAGTATTTCCTTTTTTGCATTCCTTTATCTTTATATATTAATCCTTACATTCACTAATTTTGAAAAAAAAAAGAAACATATTGAGGGTGGGGTTAAGTATTATTAAAACCAACATAAGTATCATGATTTTTACTGCATTATTATTGCCTTAAAACTTATGTATTTATAAATTTTTGAAATTTTATTTCCCATTCTTTTGTTGTTGTTTGTTCCTCTTAAAATCAGTGATTTTTTATATCAAAGGTCTTTATGTAGGTTAACAAATTATATAGTTGTGTTTCACATCTGTTCATGTGTCTCTCGATTTTAAGTACTACACCAATAGTGTACTGCACCTAAAACATTAACTCTGTAAATTTCAGTCAGTATAAGCATTCATGCGAGAAAGCTAAAAAAGGTTGTTATACGTATCTCTCAGGAAATTTAAAACCAGTATCTAAACAAGGATATCACGGGATTAATTTTCAAAATTTTCTTTATATTACTTTTTAAAACTCGATACTTATGATAAATTTTAAAAATCTACTTGATTAGGAAGTTTGACGTTATTAATTATGAATACAATATTTTTTCTTAAGTATTAGTTTATTTTAAAGAACATAATCCTGTTAACGAAAGTTTTTTTTATTTGATTTCCTCGTTGATATATGCTCATGATAATCTTTTGAAAAAGAAAAAAAAAAAAGAAAAACATTTTTTTCTTAGGCTTATAAGAGCGATTCCATTTTTCTTAATGAGGTGTTATTTACAGCATACATCACTAAGCTTCTGTTTACTGTAGCGTTTAATGTTTGTTTCTGTGAACCTTTCTAGAAACTAAAGTGTAAAAGAAGTTTAAGAGGGGGAACTGAGTGAATTACAAAAGGACTTAAAAGTTAATTTAAGTGAACTAATTAGATTTTCTCGAAAGAAATAGTTCCACTCATTCTAACGATCTTTTTAGGCTGCCTTTCCAGAAAAGAAAAGGCTTCACATACGTTGAAAAATAACTTTTACTGTTCTCAATTAGTCTCCATATTAACTAAAAGAAATATTTTTAAATCAAGTATACTTTTTTCGATTACCTAAATTTTATTTACTGAAAAATCAATCAAAAGTTAGTATAGTGTGTTTTTATATGAAGCGTGTAAGAACCTCTGAGAAATGTAACATAAAATGATTGTTGCACAATGTTAAATGAATAAAAGAAAAATAAATGCATATATATATGTAAGTATTGATATATCATTATTCGTTGTTCCATTATTTGAAGAAAATGCAAGAAATATTTTATTTAAGTTATCCAAATACCCAAAAATTGGTAAATTTTCTAAAAAACTGACGAATTATTTTTTATGATTTTATTTTATAGACCGTCTTATTAGGTTTGTAAAAATACGAAGGATTTTATATTCCTTTCCCTAGAACAAATATAGGTAGATGCCATAACTTTAAACAAGATGTCAGACATTTAAATGCGTTTTACTCGTAATGTGGTTTTTTTTTTCGTCGAAAAAGTCAAATGGGGACAGCGATTGCTAAAAATGTTTTGAAAATAAGTGACTGAGATTTTTTTTGTATGTCTGTGTAATAGTAGAAGCATTTTAACTTTCATATTTATCAATCACTGTTTTATTAAAAAAATGAGAGATGATATGATGAGAATATAATCACTGTTTTAAGCAATTACGTATAATAACTAAGATAAAGTATTCTAGGTTTTGTAAATATTAAAATATCTCTTATCCTGAAAGTCATTTCAAAAATGAATACCAAAGTAACACATCAAAATAGTAAAAAATTGAGAATTTATTCATGAATTTCTTGTACAGAGTTACCCGTTTATGAAATTTTTTTGTAAATTTTTCGAAGTTTTTTTTTATATATGTATTATTAATTTCTTTATCTCTTCTTAATTTTAACATTTTTTTCATAACTTGTACTAAATAAATATAGACACCACAGAATGATTTTCATATCTCACAATTTTTGTAAGAAAAAGTTGTCGCAAGTAGTCAGATACCTTAAAACATGTGCACATTTATTTAAATATATATTTAGGATCGTATTTTACATAAGGGGATGCACAAGAAAATACCATATTTTAAAACAAAAGATACGTAAGAAATATTTCAGGTAAATAAGTAAACCAAAAAAATTCTTTTGGACTATTCTGAAATCCCACACTGTTTTTATGCTATAGAACATTTGCATATTTAAATGCATTTCTATAACTCATTTTGGATGCTTTCAATTTCTCACCATGTTTTTTTTCTTCTTCCCATTATTATCAAGATGATGTGAGAAAAAAAAATCCTTCTAGAAAAGAATATAGTTCTAGAATTTTGTTTTACATTTTAAAATAAACATTATCTTGGAGCAGCTATTTTACAATTGTGAACTATTTTTACTACATCGAGTATTTCTTTCGAATGTTTCCTTTCATGTTAAAATTTAAACTAAATATATATATATATAATTCGTTATGTTATGTTCATCATAAATATATTTAAATATATTTATAAATATATCTGATGCATGCTAATTCACGCTAATAGTAATCACGCTAAGACCTCAAGTTTATATGGTGTGAATGTTTGGAGGAATAGCGTATATCCCAGGTATCCTCCCCGTCACTCAGTCGGGGCAAAAACCTACGCGTTTCATTGCTAAAACCTTTTGTGTTGCTTTAGAATGTGATATTAACAAAAATTCAAATCAAGTTTACATATTTGAAGATAAAAAAATTCTATGAATTTGAACCTGAAAAAGAGAAGAGATCTGTTAAAAAATAAAAATAAAATAGTCAATAAAAATATAAACTTATTGTGTTTCTAAATTTGTCACTATATGTTTTATATAGGGTTAAATGAGTTTTAGAGGATTAAAACTTCTCTATCAAAAGAAAACTTACCACTGAGTTTTTGTATATACTCTGAAACCAGATTATTATTTCTTTATTGGTAATTAAATTTAATATGTCTATAAGTTGAAGTGTGGTTGCTAGTATTTAAAAGAGAAGCTCTTTTATAATGTTAAAATGAAAGGCATCTCTTTTATCACAATTTATACATTTTAAAATATAATGATAAATATTTAAATGTTAATTTATAAAAGATCTGATGTAGAAACTAAATAACTTCATTTTCCTTATGTGTATTTACACAGAAAAATAAAACGAACTCCATATACAATATAAAATTCACCATTTTTAAACATTACTGTTTGTGTTATAAAGCATTTCAGCACTTCATAATAATGTAGTCCTTTTCAAGAAAAGAGAACTAAAACAGTATTATAAGACCAAATTCATTCTGAAACATTAACCCCCACTTTGCTGAATAAACAAATGTCCCATTGCGTAGCTGACATTTTAATGGAATGTACTTTAAAACTGCCAAGCAAACAGAACACGTCATTTTACATTTCGTTCTGTTACGCTCTCGAAATGCTTTTAATACTTGATTGCAGTATTGGAAATTTTTTGATGTTACTTTCATAAAAGTTTGACGTCACCGTTCATCATCTAATGAGAAGCGATATTACGACATCCATCAGAATATTTGGGTACGATTTTCTATTTAAGGTATGCGACTACGTTAAGAACCGGGATTTTAAAAAGTCACATAAATGGATAATTGTCATGATATTTAGTGTCACTTAGATTAGAATACATGTATAAAATTGTTTTAAGGACATTTTGACAAAAAAAAATTATTTTAATACAATATTTCGGCAAAAAATTAACTTAGGGTAATCTTTTTTTCAAAATGTTCTCCTTTTGTCAAAAATGCTTCTATTATAATAATAGTTTGCCTGCATATAGCTCAGACCTCTGTACAGAAGCTCAACTATGATTTTTGAAAAATTCGCATTATTTTCAGAGTTACAACCAATTGAAATAATTATCGGCATTTTTTTCTTAAAATTTCTCCCCTCTGTTGTCGGAAAACATGAATAAACCCACTTCTAAGTTATATACTTCAAAATTTCTAGTTGAGCCTCTGTACAGAGGTCTGAGCATGTTATATACAGGCTAAATATTATTATAACAGATGCAGTTTTCACAAAAGGAGCATATTTTGAAAATGCGTCAATCTATGTTCATTTTTTTGTCAAAATATTGTACTTAAATAATTTTTTATTGTAATACTATTCTTAAAACTATTTTATATACATTTTCTAATCTAAGTGACACTAAATATTATAAATATTATCCATTTATACGCTATTGCAAAATCACGGTTCCGAACGTATTCGGATTCCTTAATAGTAAATAAAAAGGAACCCTGCTGTATTTTATGAATTGAAAATTTTCAAAGGATTAACAATTTATGTTAATTAAATTAAATAAAAAATTTAAAATTTAGCCTAATACTTGTTTTGTTCTCTTTCATATATCAAGGTAAGAGTGATTGGTTGGATTTTATGTTAATATTACTTACTAATCTTAACAGAAAGAACTCTATACAAAATTATTTCGATAATGTTTTGATAACATATTTGAATACTTACAATTTTTCTACTCAAACATTTGACCAAAATATAATTTTTTAAATATAAAAGTACTGCAGGAATTTGCAATTTTCTGATTATATATCTTGAATTTATCCTTTTCTATCAAAAAATAATTTTATTTTTGAGTAGAATGTGCAGTACGTGTCATTAAAAATGCAATAGCAAAGAAGTGGTGAAAAGTTACATAAATTTCAGGCTAGGTACGTTTTCTGAGTGAAAAGCGCTGCTCTCTGGCACAATTATTTTATGTCATGCAGATAACAACCAGACTTTTTCTGACGAAATCGTAATGGAATTTAGAATCGTCTGGTACAGGGGTCCACAACCCCTGGTCTATGGACTGGTACCGGTCCGTGGATCAAATAATACCGGACCTCCCAAGGAACATTAAATTACTTTCATTTTAATTATTGTGGAGTATATCTCTAGAGTCTGTGCGAATATTTATGAAAATCTTTTATATTCTATGTTATAAATGGCTTTATATTCCTTTTTGGGTGCAACTGTATTTCATTCTGAAGGCATGTTTAAGTACAATTATATTAATATTATTTATATATAATCAAAACAATCTGAAATATAAGCAATCGCGCCCACCTAGTATAGTGGTTAGCGACGCTGACTGTTGGGGCTGGGTTCCAATCCCGGAGATGACATGGCTGTTTGTAAATGTATAGTGCCTCTGTGGCACGGGGGTACTTTAAACAGCCATCGAGCTGCAAGTCCTATCGTGAGGTTGGTGGAAGGGGATGAGAGATGGGAAGCCCTGATCACCCCCAAGGAGTTCTCCTTTAAAATTAGGATGAAACCGAACAAAACCGTTCTGTCATGTGTATGTTGTTCAATGATGAGGGTAATAACATGCGTCACTTAGCCCTTTGTCATGATGAATTCCATGGACCTTGATCTGGACTTTGCCGATCAGGTGGTATTAGAAATAACAACAACAAATAACCCTTCCTTTTTAGCGGGCAAAGGTAAAAATTATTAAACGTTGACCAGTCCACTGTGATAAAGGAGCACTGCTCTAGTATAAAAACATATTGTCATCTCACAGAAAAAACACGATGCACGCATGTACAAACACAATCGTTAATCTAGTGGACTGTATGAAATAGTGCTCCAAACCTAAATGTTTCCGTTTCAAATTTCAGCTGAAGGAAATTGACTGAATATAAACTCAAACCAGAATTTGATTCTTCTGAATATATTTTGAAATTACTTGAATATTTCTCAAGGAATACCTCACAAGTAATAAAAATTCCCATAGAAAATATTTTACAAGCTGAGCATTTCCAAATCAGAATATTTAAAAGAGGTATTTATATTCGGAAAAAAAGATGCTCCTATAAATGTTGTGGCAAGCCTTCTTCTAAATAGAAGCGGCCCCCTCAACAGAGCTCCTTAACGGTAGTTATGATTCAAAAACGCATAAATTTACAGCAGCAACAGTTAAAAAATCACATAAATGTAGAACACGACAGTTCAAATCATTAACCCCAATAACTTATAAGGCAAATAAAACACTACGTGTCTGTGATTCCACATTGTTGCTTTCCTACATCTTCTTTATGTGGACTGGGAAGCCATTTTGGTAGCTCCTAGAGTTATATCGTTAAATAAACACTCTAGACTTGTTTTAGGTTTTTAATAAGGATTTTCCGTTTTTGTCGCCAATTTTACCCTTACTTTCTCGACCTTTTACATGAACAATTTTCTTTCGCTTGCAAACCATTCTTGAAGGTAGTTTTTTTAAACTTTCAATTTTTGCGACCCAATTTTCTATCATAAATTTCCTCGCCACCTTCCATACAATAACATTGTGTTGAACACAATAATAATGTACTTCGTGGTAAAGCTGCAATACGACTTTAATTATAAACCACACAAATTATGAAGATAAAAATTACATTTTGTATCTAACATGCCCATTGGAGTCAGTATTAATTATTGAATTTTGTTCTTAATTTAGTATGGATAAATTAATTATCATATGCATTGTACAGTACAGATACATTTACGAGTATGATTACGTATATCAGTAGAAATATGTATTTTATTATATATTATGGCAGAATGTATTTTGTTTTGCTTCCTCTGAGTAAATTAATAATTTTTTATAAATACTCTTTTATTTTCGACTTTTCAATAGGCTTTTGCCCCCTCACGTAGGATTATTATGCTTCTCTAGGAGGGGCATACCCGAAGTTTGAGAGATGCTGCTTTAAGGTCATAAGACATTAAGAGAAGATACATTACATTCTAAATAATAGCAACATTGAAATTTCAATTGAAAAGTTTCGATGTGTGTAATTAATTTTTCAATATGCAATTGTATCGCTATAAAGTGCTCCTTCCACTACAATACAGGATTCGGAAAAAAAATTCAAAAACTCGTCGAAAAAAAAATTACTAAAAAAAAAAATGAAGCAAAAATAGAAATAATAATGGCACCGCATAAACCACGGAAAAGTACACCTCAACAGGATTCCTCAGATGGAGAAATAAATGCTCGAATATAATGAAGATAAATTAATTTTTCCGAACATTCCATATAATATTGAATATTCGCACATAATTACACCCACACGATTTCAAAACGGCCGGAAGTAATTGTGTTTTTCTCTTACTTCCATAGCTTTTAAATCAATATAATATTTAATATGGGCATTTTAGTGTTTGAGTTATAAGTTTAAATTAAATTGTTTTGATTTTTCGTTGATCTGTTTTAACGTCTGATTTAATGGGATGCGCCCCAGTATTTTTCCCCCTTTAACCCTATAAGTTGTATTTTTGTATTTAATTTTATATTTTAGTTTTGATACAGAAACTGTGTTCTTGACGTCTTGATACATTTTGACGTACTTTTTAAGAAAGTTTTAGTATTTTAACAACTGTTTGGCGCAGATTGGCAGAATTCGGTTCTTGCGCCATAAATTCTAAACATCACTCAATCCACATGTATGCATGTTGCTTTTTCTTTGTCTCATTATTACTATTTTTATAACGTATATCTTAAGACAATTTTTCAAGAAGAAACATTCACGAATCAGCCCTTCCATATATTATCAGAGTGCCATTATTTTTCAGTCAGCAAGTGTAATTTAACATTTGAAGGAAAGTAATTCAAAAAAATAGTTCAAAACATTATTATTAGCATATATCCTTATTATTAATCTATTCTTTCCCCTACTGAGTTTGACATTTTGGTAAGAAATGTGGGTTACTACAATTAAAATACGTAAAGAAAATTCTTACATTTTTTTAACGCTGAATAGTCAATAAAATACAGAAATATAATAATACATGCAGGGTGTCCCAGGAACATTGAAAGGAATTTTAAGAGAAGGTAGGGGACATCACAAGGATTTCGATTTGCAAAACAACACATGATCGGAAAAGCCATGGGAAAGTAGAATGAAGGTACAACAAACGAAGAAACACAGCACTGAGATCATCTGAAATACTTATTGGTCAAAGATATAATAAATATTGCGATAGATGATGTCTGAAAATTTCACAAAATGTGCCCAAAATTTTCATCATTGCTAGCGATGCAGGCGTTACATCGTTGGACCTGGATTGGTGGACTCATCAAAATATACCTGAATTTTGCTGGATATCCGCAGCAGCACAGGCGATTCTTGCAACCAGATCTGTTTTCTACCATCGTTAAGCCTACTACCATAATCCTTATTCAAACAAATTGTGATTAAAATTAGCAAACATCCGGTGGTCCGGCACATCTTGCTTTGGGTACCTTTCACTATACAATCTTTCTGCTACCTGCGCATTAGCCAACTTGGTGCTAGCAACAGTTCAAATGACTGGAGTAATGCAGGTATGGTTCCTCCAAAGCTCTTGTGAGCAACGCGCCAACAAGAACCGAACGAAGACGTTTCCGAACAAAGATTGATGCTAAAATCAGAACTTGTGGTGTCCGCTTATCTCCCCTTAAAGTTTGTCACAATGATCCTGGGACACACTGAATATAGGAAGCAAAGAGTAAAAATCTTTACGCGGAAATTTTTATTTTCCAGGGTCAGATTTCCTTTATTCCACGAATCGCCTCGATGCACATTATCGATTTCTTTTGTTCTGTAATAGCACAAACATTACTAATTGTTTTGTATTGATTGATTGATTGAATATTAACATCGCACTGTTCAGCTACACGAGGGCTTTTGGCGACAGACCACGTAATTTTGAACCATAGTCAAGTGACGTGAACAACACCTGAGCTGGCACCCTCTCTCCTAACTACCACATCAGACCAACGGGAGGATGTTTCAACTCTCGACAGATTTAACATGCATCGTTGCCCTACACGGCGGGTCTTAAGTGGTACTGCGCTTGAACTCGTGACAAGTCAAGCCACAATCCAATACCTATACCACTCGGCTACAGCGGCAACCTAATTGTTTTTGTAACACGCATGATACGATAATCTTTTTTAAAAACAGTTACTTTACTTCATCCTTTCATTTTCGCTTTTGTGTGAGTGATTTGTTCAGATTTTTTCCATCTCTCTATTTAGAGTATACAATTAAATTATCATCAATTACGGTATCCAATTGCATTGAAAATATAATTTTTGGGACTAAAATCTCATTTTTTTTATTTTACCATTTTGGAACTAAAGCAATTAGTCCTTTTAATCTGTCTTGTTTTGATTCCGGGATAATTAGGAAAAAGGTTGCAAGTATTTCAAATATTAATACACCTTTCATAAGAAATCGGTAGTGATATCGAAACAAGAAGTTACCATTTAATATGCCTTAACAGCTAATATTTTTAGTTTCATCGCATTAAAAATTTGAAAATAATTTATAATATTACACAGCAAATTGGATCTTTTAATTTGACTTTGAAAACTTTTGGATTTAAAATTAGGTTCTTGCAAATAATGGTCATTTATATTTGCAAAACATTATACTGAATATTTTATTATTGCGTAAAAATGATATTAAAAAGCATAAAACAGAGAATTTATGAAAATTAATTTTTTTCTAATGTAATCGGATACCTTAAACTTTAAAGCAGGAATAGGTGTTCTATCTAAAAGTAATCAATTTAGTATATCTTTTTAATAAACTCTTAATTTTGCTGTCTACATACTTTAATAAATAGTAATAGTAGCTTATCTCTCCATTATATGCAATTGAAACTTTTACTTTTTGATTTTACTATATTCAGCTGTAAATGAATAATTAATGCCTATATAGGTTCTTCTTTTTTTTTTTTTTTTTTNTTTTCTGTGTGTCTTTTTCATCCTCCTCCTCGAAAAAAAAATAAATCTACATTGATTGCAAAATAAATTATACTGAAGTGTACTTCCCTTATTTCATTATAAAATTAGATTCATTTTATAGTTTTTTTTTAACTATTATTCTAATGCATTTTGTGTACAGATGTGCGAAAAAAATTGTTTATGTTATTAAATGAGCAAACTGGTAAAAGAAAGAAATTTGAATGAAAAAAATTACAATAGTGATATTAAGATAATTATCCACATAAACATAATCGTAATATAAGCTTGATATATTTATATTATAACACTGAGCTCTTTATATAGTTTAAAAATTAAAACTCAAGCTCAATGGTGCAAAAGCCTATGAGGGACAGGACCAACTGTGCCATCCCAGGATATGTGCCCATTGGATGCTCAGGTGCATGAGCGGATGTCCCGATCAGGTGGTTAGACTGAAGGGAGACCTCAGTGTTCAAGTCCCCAAGCAAGCTTGGTACTCATTTATCGACCCACTGCAGTAGGATTGAAATGCTGAGTCGACCTTGCCCAGCCATGGAATAGAACACGGACATGTGGAAGCACCATACGCTACCACTCCACCACACGGCCCTATTTTAAATATTAATAATCAATATTTTTACAATAAAAATAAGAAACATTATAAATTCGCCAGGAAAATTTCTGAAATTGAAAATCACATAAGTAAGGAAAATAATAAGCTGATATATATAATTTAAAACTGAGCAACAATTACCATAAT
The DNA here is from genome assembly GCA_019973955.1 of Trichonephila inaurata madagascariensis. Classification (NCBI taxonomy): domain Eukaryota; kingdom Metazoa; phylum Arthropoda; class Arachnida; order Araneae; family Nephilidae; genus Trichonephila; species Trichonephila inaurata. The sequence goes on along the minus strand of BMAV01012404.1, from coordinate 74,431 downwards.
TTTACTATGTACTGTATTAATACTTCACCCAATATAATATAACGCACTTGGTGCTTAGAAATAAATATATAACTTCAAGTTGGTCATTAAGTGAAACAGATTATACATTCTCTAACGAAAAGTAAACGCGCAGACACCATTTGTCACCCAAGTCAATGGTTAATCCAGAATAAGGTTACATGAACATGTAATTTATTCAAGAAATATTTCTGTGTTTATAATTAATGATTCAGAACCGTAAAAAGGACCCCTGAAATCAATAAAAAGCAATACATATATTACAATTACACGTCGCTTACTGTCTTAGCTATGTCATAATGAATTGCTTATTTCAAAGACGAAAAGCGATGCTCGTATTCCATTGGTTTAAAGAATTGATGTGTAATAGGATAACACGGTTTAAACAATCATTACGCGTATTCTTATCTTACTAATCAAGTAGATAGAGTCTATTTATTACCCCGCGCCGGGAGGTCAAATAAATTAATTAATAATGCGTTAAAATTTGCAGCGAGCTATTGACGATAGACTTGTAATCCTCCTCGTACCTGAATAATGATCACATGGCAAATGTGATATATGTGATGATATTAGAATCTTCTAACCTTCTCGCTTCGACATGAAATAATATGTGTTATGTTTTCCGTCGAGTACGCGACATAGTTGTTCTTTACAAATTGTGCATGGCATTTTATATTTGGGAATTTAAAATACTAAGAACTATTAATTTTACTTTAATATCATTAAATAATTATACCGATGTTTCTATAAAGTGATAAATATAATCAATGCGTAAAAAATTATATTTAGAATAGGACATCAAAGTACATCATTTTAATAAGCTAGGAACTAATTAATTCAATTCCTATATTTCATTAATGTCTCGTAACTGTATTATGTTTATGCATTTTATTTCATGTTTCAATTGTGTTTCGTGTAGTACAGGCACATTATTATGCATAATTATGATTAATATATTAGAAATGACATTCTTGCAGGGAATTTTTGTCTAAAATTCATAAAATGACAATTGTTTTGTGTCGTATTAATAAAGTTTTCATAATTTGAAGTAAGTATTTTTTCATTAAATATTAACATTTTATTTATTCAATACATTCACTTTTTTCATTTACAAAATCAAATTTATGCAAACTGAATAATTTATAAATTTAATTTTTTGAAAATTATTCTATTCGTCTAACATCGATTTTTTTCTCTTTTAAACTAACTAATAAATGAAACTGATACATTTGAAGACTTGCTTACAATTATTTATTTTCATTTTTCTTCAAAAGATTTCACTGAATAGTAATGTATAATGTGTTCAGCGTTAATAGAAAATAATATATCATAGAATTTAATATTTTACTATGATTAATTTTTAAATGTTGTAATTTGTGCCAAATATTTAAAGTTTTGAACTAAAATAAATCTACTTTTTTTCAAAATTGGAAGTGTCTTGATAAGATTATGAAACCAATGTATCAAGTTTATTTTTCCTCTTAGATATTTTTCTTTGTAAAATCCATAGACATATTTTCTATCTAAAAGGAATGAATAAAGCTTTCTACTCAATAAACCTCCACATTTAGATTAAAAAGCGTTTCTTTTCACTTAATCTAAATCGTTATAAAGCTTAATACCAGAAATAGAAGTACGAATTATGAAAAACAATGCTAGAAGCCATCTTTTAACTGATGGAATTAATTATATTTAAGTCTGACGACTTAAACAGAGACAGTTTGAATAAATTATTTTTAAAAGGGGAATGAAATTGAAACTCTGACTTCAAAAGAACCTTGAAAAGAGTGACTCTTCATAATCTCTCATCTGACATAAAGAGAAGGAGGAGGTATTCTACTACAGTTAATCCCTTTACGTATCTTGGTAAATGACATCAATTATCTTATAGAATCACTTTCATAAAATGTTCAGTTTGTCATTTATGTATTATGCATCATGAACTTTGCTTGAAAGGAGCTAATAATTGCTTAAAAATCATCGCAAATTCTTTTACTTACCGTAAAAGCTGTTGTATAATGCGCACCTATACTTTCAAGCTGCATTTTTTTTATTCGGAGGTATATTCGCCGTATAACGCGCACCCTTTTCTTTAAGAAGAAATCTGAAATGCTAGTGTACAATGTTCTTATGTTTTTAAGTCTTTTGTTTGAGGTATTATTCCAGAATTTTGAAAAAAAAAATTATACTTCTAAAACAACAACTCTTTTCGTTCATAAGGCATGTCATATCTTTTAAATAAACAGTATTTCGATATATGTAGAAGTAATTCTTTTTTATGTTCATCTGTTATTTTTAAAGCTATCGTTTTCATACCCGGCGTATAACGCACACCCTTAAAAATCGATCTTATTTTTTGTGTTAAAAGTGCGCGTTATACGCCAGATTTTACGGTAAATAATTTTCAAGTTAAAGCTACAACTATCTCTTTTGAAAAAAAAATAGCTGTAGAAATTTATAATTTGAATCGTAGTTACCTTCTAGGGAAGGGGTGATAAAACTTTATGGATCAATGTGCCAATTTTTCTTAAGAAATATTTAATGTAGTATAGAGGTGCCGTAAAATAATTTTTAATTGTGATTATTGGTAAAATAATAAAACTTAATACTTACAACTCAAAACTTTTCCTTTACAAAGAAAAAATACATTTTGCAATGTATAGTAGAAAATGTTTTAGTTATAGGTGTATTTCAAATTGTACAGTATCATTAGTGTGACTTCTGTTGTTGCAGATTAGATGACAAATAACTTTTATTTGGATTTCAAGATGCTACTTTTAGCAGAATGCATGCTGAATTGGAGTCATCCGCCGAACGGTTTCTAAGCGAGTCTTTAATAATATTCATCTTTAAAAATAATAAGTCACAGGTATAGGTAGATGAAAAAATGCTTATATAAAATAGCATGAGCCAGCTTCTTCAAACTGTTAAATGTGTGTCATGAATCCGTTATACAGACTATGTTTTACATTAAACTGTTCCAGAACATAAAACATGTGAAACCGTCCCCCTAGGGTGACCGTTTCTTTGATTATCCACGTGAGCTAGAGGTGTAGGGTTTACAAAAGAAACAGACATTTTTAACCTCTTAATATGAATTTATAAAGAATGAAACTTAAACCTCTAACAATTTAGATAATATTATTTAAGAGAGAATCTACTTTGAACAAACACACAATAATAGTTATACCGAATCGCGTAACTTGGACCACTATCAATATCTAACCCACCTGATCTCACTTCTAATAATATTACCAAACATCAAATAGTCAATCCTACCTTAATTTGATCGTAGCTTCAATACTATGAAAAGGCATCTGGGTGCGCGTGCAAAGGTATGCACCTTGACCTAATGGCTTAATCTTCAAGGTAACTTCTACTGGCTGTCAATCCACGCTTGTATCAATCACTCACATAACATTCTGAAAATTACCATACGACTTACTGAAAAATCTGTTATTTAAAAGCTATCTCATTTGCATTCATCTTCACGTTTCACTTCTTGGGTTTTGGTTGGAAAAGAGTTAACATTAATCTTGGCCCCCAAAGAACCCAGAGGACATGTTAAAGAAAAGACGCGAGGGCCCATCACAAACAAATACCATTTTGTCGCCTTTACTAATGAAGCGATGTTTCTCAGCACACCATGTTTGAAATTTTCTGTTACACTTATTATCTAGCACTTATTGTTTGTTTTAATAGAAATGTTAAATAATGGTTAAAAATCGTAAATCTAACACTAATAAACTTTAAAATACAGTTGTGTCAACCAAATTTATTATGTTATGCTTAGATGAACTTCGCATCATTAGAAGTTGTAATCCATGACATAACTAATGCAAGACAATAACAAACGAGTGTGATGTCCGCTGCACCACGACCAATGTCTCGCGCGTTTGTTCGTAATACTTTACAATAAACTTTGTTATTTTGAATTAAAATGCAAACCGTTTTGATCGGTGGAGTGGCCAAAATATTGTGTCGCGTGCCATTGTTTTGCCATCCTTATTCTAGGTGATATTATTTCTACGCATCAAAATAACTTCCCCGAAATAAAAATAAATAATTATAAGATTATTTAAAGTATATATTGAAAGAATCTACTACACACTCAAATGTTACTGAAATAATCTTTAACCTCTAACAAATTTTGTAATCTAACATATGTATGCACAATAATTACCAGTCGTTTGAATAATCTTCTCTATAATGTGTTACAGAAAGGAAAATTACATATGATGAACAACGGAGCCTAAGATTAAAATAAAAATATATTGTATAATATATTGTATATAAAAATAATATGTATTGAATGAAGCTGTGTGAAGTTGTTTTAATCACACAGTTAAAAATGTTAAATATACTTACAAAATATACTTATTTTGACTATCATTTTAAGGCAATATTTAAAAAAACCCAGAAAAACACATTTATTTATTTAGTATTTGAGCGTATTTTTCTATTTTATGTAAGAAAAATTCGCATTTAAGATTAAAACTAAATGTGTAATTTTCTGTCATATTTAATTTTGCAAATAATAGCAATTTAAATTAGTAATTAAAATAATATGTTAATTATAGCACTTATTTTTATTTGTATTAAATATAAAGTGTAAATGCAGACATATAAATATTCTTTTTTAAGCAAAATTTACTATTACTCCATACTTAAATTTCCAAATTAACAGAATTAATAAAAGTTTGAGTGTTTCTTTAAAAAAGACATCTATATGGTTCTTCTCAGCATTTATTTGTTTCCCCCCTCCAGTGAAATCATTTAATAAATAAACTCTTTATATAGAGAGAGCGAAAAATGTTTATGTATTTTGTACGTAAAGAAATATATAGCATGCAGCTTATTCTTTGAATAGTATTGTCAAATAAATGTAATTGGTGATGTTCATATCTTTTTTAAAGTCATATCAGGAACCCTTTCTAATCTGGAAAACACAATACCTGATATTAACCTTTTAGAAATCGGTATTGAAATTATTACAAAATTAATTAATTGATCATATTTTGATGTTTGCTAATATCAGTTCTTTTTTTGATGCTGAGTATTTAATTCAAAAAGTCAATCGTCCCCACAAAAATAAAGGCGGTAAATAGCTAAGAACGATACATATATATTTCATGTGTGTTCTACTTGCTTTTTATATTTTTCAAATTAAATAGTCTATTTTTATAAAATATTGTATTTGCAGGGCTGTTTTGTATCTAAGTATTTCTAGTCAGATTGTTTCCTAGTTAATCTATTTCTTGAATTTAAAAATCAACTCTGTCCATTGCAATAAATACCTCTAATCATTATGCTTATGCGTTTCAGGAATTGATCCTAAGCAAGAAATGGAAATGTGATTACATGTAACTTTAATATTATTGTGCTTTCAGTGTTCACATGATTCTTGTCTCATTCTTTCACTTATCTCAGCAATTAATTTTATACAGTTGACTATAATCTTATCGTCTGTAATATATTCCACTGTTTAATATATCTTTCTGCTAAAATTTTTATCCCATTTCCCAAAATATTAACAACCGGATTACTTCGAAAATTAAATTCTTAAAGACTCTAATTCATTTAATTCCTAAGTAATTTATACACTTTCAGGATACTAAGTTTCTAACCTGGAAGTCTCGAAACCTTTCATTCATGCTCTTAGGATTATAAACAAAAAGTATTCGGTATTAGTCCAACAACGTTTAAATATTTATTAAATATATTAAATGAAAAATATGATCAAAAATTTTGAAAAACGATATGAAGTTAATTATAGTATAATAAAAAATATAAGGTTAATTGCTGAAATCTATCTTTAAATTAAAAGTTATATAAGTGAATGAAATGTAAAGAAATATATACGTTTACATATTTTTATAACAAATTATATGAATTTCAGCATATTAATATATTACAATTAATTTATTTGTGAAAATAGATATTATGTACAATGTCTTATATTTCTTACGACTTATAAATAATTGTTAACATTGTTGATCAAGTCAAGCAACATATTTTCCAATTTAATTTCCCATAATTATATTTTTGATTTGCTTTTTCTATACTGTTCAAGTGAATTTTGAAAATTAGGGTGGGAACTTCATGGTAAAGCATTTAAACAAAGAAACAAAATAACAAGCCTTCGACTGGCTATAACTCAGTATCCTAAGAACAATAAACATGTTTTAAAAATGTAGATTAGTAATTTAATGTTTATAATTTTTGGCACATATAGTTCTGTAGCATAGCCTTTCTGTATTATTATTTCAAGAAATTTTTGTGATTATTTATCACTTAAATGAATGAATTCTCAAAGCAAAACTCAAAAGTCTTAAGACCTACAAATAATTATAATGAAAATAATTTATGTTTTAAAATGATTTGTTTTAAGCAATTAAATAGATATATTTTTAATGTTTTAAAAGATGCTCATTAAAATTATATTTAATTAATTTAAGGTATCCGAATACGTTCGGAACCGTGATTTTGCAAAAACTTATAAACGGATAATATTTATGATATTTAGTGTCACTTAGATTAGAAAATGTATATAAAATTGTTTTAAGATTATTATTACCATAAAAAAGTATTTAAGTACAATATTTTGACAAAAAAATGAACATAGAATGATCCATTTTCAAAATATTCTCCCTTTTGTCAAAAATGCTTCTATTATAATAATATTTTGCATGCATATAGCTCAGACCACTGTACAGAGGCTCAACTAGAATTTTTGACACATATTACTTAGAAGTAGGTTTATCCATGTTTTACGACAAAAGAGGGAAGAAATTTTAAGAAAAAAACGCCGATAATTATTTCAATGGGTTGTAACTCTAAAAATAATTTGAATTTTTAAAACAGAAATAGTTCAGACTCTCTGGAGAAGTTTATTCTTTATGTAAGCACACACACACACAAAATATTATTCTTTTAGAAGCATTTTTTATAAACGGAGAACATTTTGAAAAATGGTTATTCTAAGTTAATGTTTTGCCAAAATATTGTATTTAAATAATTTTTTTTTGTAATAATGGTCTTAAAACAATTTTATATATGTATTCTATTCTAAGTGACACTAAATATAATGAAAATTATCCATTTATGCGCTTTTTTAAAATCACGGTTCTGAACGTAGCTGGATACCTTAATCATATTTTGCTTAGTTTAATTGTAATTTTTATTTTAAATGAGGTTCAACGTTCAATCAGTGTCATGTTTATGTAACCTAGCCTTTATCAACCCGCTTCTCTATGTATTTTATAAAAATGTATAGCTATATTGTTTTCAAGCTGATATCTAAATCCAAGTATTAACACATTTCGATTTCATACAAGAACATTCATATAATACGGAAATTTTGTTTTAAAAAGGGCAGGATTTGTATTTTTAAAATGCGAGCATTTTATTCTTTCCCTCACCCATAAACACCTCTATTGGGGAGTCGGTTTCCACAAAACCCGTTCTGAGCAAATTTATATCCAACAAAAGAAACAGGTTTGTCAAACTTAGATCTGGTAGCACACAAGTGAATTTTTTTGCCTATAAAGCCCTCTACCCTCCCCTCTCCTTTTGAGAGTTGAATTTCGCGAAACCGGGAAACCATTTTTTAGTTTATCTTTACCGATCAATAGAAATATGTTTGCCAAATTTAAATTATATTGGAATAATAGATCAAAAACAGTATTTTTAGTCTATAGCACGTTCTACATAAAATCTTAGGAAGTGTACTTATTTAAAAATGGATCTCTGCTTACCGAATAACATGTTTGCCAAATTTCAAGTCTTTAGGTCCGTTCCGGAGATCCCGATATAAGTGTTTTAATTTTTGAGTCGTTTTTCTTCTACATACATTTATATAGATAAATGTATTCAAGTAATAGTGAGTAATAAAATTATTTGAATTACTTATCAGTAGTTCTTATTGGCATTAAAGTTTCATTAACTATACGATTGATTTCTTTCTAGTAAGTTTAAAAATATTTATCAAACTATAATATCTTGATCATAAAGTCAGATGCGAATTTATTCTATGGTATAAATACATTACTGTGTGAACTTTACATAATTAATTAGAATCATATATTTTTCAAATTCCTGACTTCTAAATACATACATACAAATGGATAACTTAGAATCCTTTAAGAAATAAACACATGATTTTAAATTTCAGGCTAGAATTATATTTCTGTTTAAAAAATATTTCATTAAGTCATAATTTCGCGATATATCTATAAATTATTAACATATCTCTTAAAAGACATTGATTACTAATCGTTTTCTCACAAGATTTTGGGGATAAATAAATATATAAAAGTATTTAAAGTTACTGTGATTTTAATCCTTTGTTAATATTAAATATTAACACATTAGAGAAATACAAGATATTTTCTTTAAATATCTGATTTACTATACCTCTCTTTCTCTTTCCCTGTCGCATGAACTAGTTTATAAACATAATTCTTTATCTTGTCTGCAAGTAGCTTAAATCTTACAAAGGAGGTAATTTGTATACTGATTTCCTTCTAATCTTCCTGAAATGAACTTTTGAGAGCAAACTCATCATTCCACTTCTCATTCAACTATATTTAAAAGTGTGTATGTAATAGTTAATGAGAAGCTCGTTTAAACTGGAATCGAGATTTGCGAGCTTCATTATATATCTTCTTCAAATTAACTCAAATTTTCCATTTTGAATTTTAATTACTTATACAGTAATTCCTGGTTCCGAAATGAGCGTATATAACTTTGATCAAATAAGAAAAGAAGAATTCACGCTGTTAAGCTTCAGAAGACTAACTGGTTATGAAATGCGGCCTTCACGCATTTTTTCTTTGTAAATAAATTTGAAATTCTGAATTCAGTTACTTTCATTTTCAGAAATTCAATTAATTCGTAAAGTAAATATGTATTCCTAAAAGTAATAAATATGTGAAAACTCATTCCTATATATATATATATATATATATATATAATTCACAAGAAAAATAATAATATAACTATATATAACATCTCCTTTTGAATAAAATATAAGTTAATTATGAATTAATTCATAATTCATGATTAAATTCATATTATCAGAATGTTTCCTAAAATAAACATCTTAAAATGAGATAACTATTTTCTTTTTCATTAATATCTGCATAATCATATAGAAGTTTTAATATTTGGCCCTGTATTAGTTTAAAATAAATATAATGTTGAGATATAACTCTTTTTTCAGAAAACTTTAAACATAATGTATATTATATATATTCTTATATAGTGGTTTATAGATGAGATGGTTGCCCCCTCACCTCCACAGACCCAAATATTTGAAATTTTTTCCATAAAAATTTCCCTTTACTGCTTTCATCTACAAGCTTTTTTAGGATATAGCAGAGGCCTGTGTAAGCCACTGTTTTATATTTAGTATAATTATAATAGCCAAAAAATATATTTAATATAATTTTGTTTGATAATTTGACTAAGATTTCACCTAAGTACATAACGTTAAGCCCATGTAGAAAAATTGTATTAAAGATTTTACGTATTGGCAATACTATTATCTTCATGTCTGTAAAAAATTCTGCTATGTGGTATTTTGCTTAGTTTCTGTTATGCATTAACGAATAATTATACAATAATGTAATTCTATATTCCAATTTAAAAAAAGAAAATATAGAATACATTCAATTTTGTACTCCTTTATAATGTTTAATGTAGAAAATAATGTGAATAAAGAAATATATAACTGCAAACAATACTTTCAGTTCTTAAAATTATAATGCATTTTCTTAATTCTTAAAAACATATACCATTTTATAATTAATAGAGGTTTTTCTATACAAAATAAATCCCCCAAGAAGGTTATATAATTCCTGTTTTAGGAAGCTAGATAAGATCATTTCAATTTCGTATTGGCAAAAAGAATATTTTCTAATGTAAAATAATTTTTTTGCTGAGTATATCTTATAAAATATATTTTTTATATTTGCTGTTCGGGAGAAATTTTTGTTTTGGTACAGAAAAATAATTACACGCTTGTAAACATACATATTACATATATATCTGTTATAAATATTGTTTAATTTTAATAATTTATTTTTATATTATTAACTTTATTTCTACGAAATTAATAAAGGCCTTATTTGAAATTATAAATATTGTATTTGTATTTTAGAGTCTCATTTTATTATTTTATTAGAAAAATAAATCAAATTTCTTCATTTAGTGTATCATAAAGAAATCACAGGTAAATCAGATCAAAACAATTTTAAGACAAAAACTATGTCACCTTCGTTTTTTATTATTAACCCACAGAAGGAGCTTACTCGATACTAACGTTAATTGTCGCATGGGGTGACGGAGTCATCCCAATCCTTGTTATTTCTTTTATAATTATTTTTTTACACAATAGTAATAGTAATTGCACTAATTAATTTAACTAAGTATACTTACCTACTTTTAAGAAATTTTCAGTTTTTCTTTCATAATTTAAGGAAAAATACAATCCAAATAAACTAAAATGTTTTAAATGTGCGTTAGTCTAATCAAAGACACTTTTCATTAACATTACGGGAAAGATAATTGCAGGCATGTTTTGTTCACGTTGCTGTAGTTTCATTGTCCTTTGATGATTGACAAACAGCATGCTCACCTTTTTCTTGCTTGCGTCTTTTCGAAACGGTGACGTGTGTCTTGTGGTTCACGTTTGGTATCATACGTTTTTTGATGGAATTTTTGTAGGTAGCACTCAAACGCTTGTTGTTCATGGTTTTTCTGAAATTTACTTTCGCTATCATGATTAACATCAATTATCCCATCTTCTTCTCTTGCTTTATCACTTTCAACTTCATCCAATAAAGATTGCTGGTGTTTATTTCCTTTTTTTTATTTTATTCATTTACATTCATAAACCATAATAAGTCACGTATTACAACTATCATAACCACTGAGTAATTCATAGGGGGAAATGTAAACTGTTCATAGAAATTATTTTAGGACAAAAGTGGTTTTCCCTGGAACATAGTCACCCCAAGTACCTTAACACTTAAAAAAAAGAAAAAAAAGCATTTGTCATTCCAAAAAAGGGAAAGATATGCGACAAATACATTTTATATATATCCCATGAAGACTATCATATAGGAAGATATTGACAAGGTCACTGATAACAAATAAATAGTTTTTTCAGATTTGAAGCATTTTTGAGCCTGAGTTGACCCTGTGCTTCCCGTGACCGCTCAGGGGTTAAGTTTCCATTACATATTTTTTCTATCGATTACATGCATTTTTAATATTTAGATTTCAAAATAAACCAATTTTATTTTTCTATTATTCAAACCCCTTTGTTACACATATTTTGAAGTGATAACCTTTTTAGGCGTATTTTGCTGAAAAGTAAATTTAAATGAAGCGTCAGGTATGGGTGCTTCGTGGTAACTCGGTTTTTTCGGCTCTAGTCGGAAATATTTCTCGGATCGTTGATTCTCGCTTAGTTTGAAATGAAAACTTTATAAGCGCGTGTTTTTCTTTTAAGTAACAATTTCATGCACACTGTTTTTCTTGAAGATTTATTTTCTTTATGTAAATGTTACTGTCGTGCAGCTCACTTCCTCTCGACATTAGAGAGTGAACAAGGGAAGTTTAGTGAAATCTGAGTGAAAGGTGCTACTCTCCGTTGAGAATCAGACGTCTTAATGGATTATCTAGTTAAGGGGAGCTTGATTTTTTTCGTCGATCATTGTTTATGATCAATAATGTTTCAAAATGTTACAAAAGTTGACTTTGTAACTGAATTAGAAGAAATCTGTGAAACAGTACATGGATCGCTTAAAATCGTTGAACTAAAAAACATACTTTTGAAATCCTCAGAATTTACTGAAGATAAGGAATTTGTGTTGGATTTTCCTGGGGCCTGAGTTGTGCAACGTAAAAATGATGACGAGTTGCAAAGGTTACGCTCGTAAAAACAAACAGAATGTGTAAATTCAACGTGTTTTGTTGTTGAAAATGTTCCTTCATTAGAGAAACTTCTTAAAACTGTACAATTAAGAGTACGTCCAATGCCAGGAGAAAACAAAACATGTAATCTATTTTTTGTATATGTAGAACAAGCATTTAAGCACAAAAATGTTCCAAAAGAATCTAAATCAGAAATTTTAATGAAGCTAATTGGTGTGACAGTTGCTAATATTTTAGTTTATATTGGTGATAACAACTAAGAGATTACGAGAAAAGAAAGCATTAATTGTAAAATAGTATGAAACCTCTCCTATTGTTTGCTTAGTAAATATTAAGAAAAACAAACTTTTCTCTCATGGCATAAATTTCTTTATCAGTACGGCGTACATACGGCGTTTTATGTTATGTAAACGGTACTTAAGTATAAACATAACAATTGAAGATTTTATTCGTATATGAAAAGAAGCACATAGCTGCAAATTCAGCGCTTACAACAAATATGAAATTAGCGTTGCCAACTTCGGGAGTTTATTTTAACATTGGCATAGTTGCGAGAGTACGTAAGAAACAAATATTTTTAAATAATTAGACTCTGCTTAGCATTAATACATATAAATTGTATATACTCATACATAAGTATATAAGAATGCATACGTATTTAAACGTTACGGTTTACAGTAAATGGATAAAATAAGCAAAGCTTCCAATAAATAGGCACGAAAAAGTAAATTAATTAACGTCCGTATGCGAAAATATTATAAAAGAAAGCATAAGATAATTTGGAGAAAGACACCAGTTTGAGGAAGCCGCCAGTTTGTTAAAAGTACTTTTATGCGTCAATAGATGGCAATTTTGAGCCACATGTGGGAAAAGTCTGCTCCGGCGTTGAGTGTAGCTTGTGAATTTATCTGAATTAATCGGCATCATCTTTAATCGATCTTATTTTTCCATCTTGTGAGGGGAGTACAACTTTTCTAATATTCCGTTTCTCATATTTAAAGTTCATAAACTTACTTGTATTTTATATAAGATACTAGCAATATAAGTGAATTACGCATTATGTTACACATATGATGCAAGCAGAAGCGCCCATAACACTGCACCAATAAGGAAATAAGCATCTGTGGAATCTTCCCATTATAATTGGGGGAAGACGCCATATGATTGAAAAATAAATAAAATGAACTTTAATTTTTCTTAAATTTTATAACACTAACACTATCGTATAAAATATAACTCCAATTAATAATTATTTATTTTATTTATCCAACGAACGTGCTTGGCTTCTTGACACCATTTGGCGCCGAGCCTGCCAATACCATCTAACGATGTCGTCAGCCGGGTATTCATCGAGTCCAGTGCATTGGAGCAGGTGGTCGCGATCCATTCTGGCATGGCCACAGATTGAGTAGGCCTCGTTAGCAGCAACGCCAAGCCAGTGGAAGAATACTCCCAAAAGGTCATGCCCGGTAGTCTGGCCGAAAGCGGGCAACAGCCTCGGCTCTCTCCAGGTGCCTCGGGATACGGCCCACAGTGGCCAGAATTTACCATGGCTGTCCAAAACTCTTCCTGTTTTGGGTCATGCCAGCATATTTGTCAATGTATTTGGAGATAATGCTCTTCGCTCTTCTGAGGGTCAATGGGACTTCCGGTTGAGTTAACTCGTCTCCCTGCTTGGCATTTTGGTCAGCTGTTCCATTTCCGGGGACCCCAACATGACTTTTGCCCACTTTCCGCCCGCAGTCCAGCCATATAAAATGAGTTCCACAATTTTAATTCGGCACTGAATTGTGTTAAGGCAGTCATTTGGTGTATTACGGCTTAAAGCTAAAATTGCATCTTGGGAGTCTATGAAGAAGACAACTTTTACAGGAACAAGGCCAGCGGATAGTAATTGCGTTTTATTAATAATTATGTCTGAGAATAGGACAGGGAATCTCCATAGGGCAAGGAATAGGAATGTGTAGAGCTGAAATAGGCTACTACTTCAACCTGTCGCGTCCAGTGATCACTGGTGTTGGTGGGTTCCATCTGAACAGCTAACACAAATTAATTGATTATACTACTTAATAGCTTGAAACAACTTAATTGAGAAAGCACTTAAATCACTAAACCCAAGGAGTAATCAATTTTAATTAATTAAATATAATAGAAATAAGATAACTGATCTAATGTCTTGAATGCTATCCACTTTAATATGTGAATAATCTTCCATTTGTCTTAACCATACGTCCTCCGGTCGCTAACGCTATGTTCTCCACTTTCAACTATCCCCATGCCTACCTAATCTACGACTAACACTTAAATGTAAGTTCTAATTTACATAAACCGAGTCTTCGTTACAGAAAGCGATTTTCTACTAAAATCACAGTTGAAAATATTATTTTACCCAAGAGGAGTATTAGTAGAATCGTGAATAGACCCTTTACAAGCCTGCTGCATACCGTTTTGCGGAAAAATTTATTTTTAGCAAATCCAAGATAGCTCTACAAGATGAATGTCGGATTCAAATGAATAATGAACTCGTGAAAGTTATTACGAGGAAAGGATCATATGTTGTCAACTACGTCACATCAGCGATGAAGGGTGTGATCATAACTGTAGTGGCATGCTGTAATGCCTAAGTAGTTTTCTTTCTACATATAGTATTTTTAAAGGTAAACTGAAGAAGCCTGATTTGGAGGACAACATACCACCAGGTTCACGTGAAGAGATCAACGAAACATTCACCTACATCATTTCAGACGTGTTCATGAAGTTTCTGAAGAATCATTTTATCCCTAGAAAAGAGCCTGGGAAATTTCTCCTCATTTAGGATAACCAGGCATCCTATTGCTCAGATGTGGCAGTATTAGATTTAGAGCAGAAAAGAAGAAATTATTTTCTGTCTTCGAATTCACGTTACCCAGTATTTATAGTGACTTAATAGCACGCAAACCACTGATAGATTCAAACTACTGAAAATATATTGGCGACAAGACCTGAGCTTCTTGAAACTCAAAAAGCCAAATCATAAAATGCCAAAACTTCAGTTTGGATCTCTTCTGAATGCAGCTTGGGGCACACAACATGCGTTTGCTATTTCTGATGCTTCCAGGAAAGATACCGCTGTAGCTTCCACAAGTGGAGCATGGGACATACCTACAAAAGCCTGTGCTTCCACCGGCATTGCTAAAGGCAGTGGACTATCACCATCGGTTGCCTCCACCAGCACCACCAAACACGGGATTTCCTGTTTAGAAGCAATTATCCCTATTCATCTGATCTAAAAACGCAAACCATCCGGGCATAAAAACAAATATCAGAAGTCCTAACTGAGTCATATAGGAGAGAAACCATGCGGGAAATCGTCCGATGAAAGTTAGAAAAATAAGGGCAAAACAAGTTACAAGAAACTTTCGAAAAAAAAAAAAAAAAACAGAAGAAAAAGATACGGGTCAGCTTGTCATTCTCAAGTGAAGAAATTTCTCTAGGTACTAGTGATGATAGTTTTGATGAGGATTATAATGACGATTGCTGTGTTGTGTGTTAAGGGCACTGTTCACCCCACGGGACTAATAAAAAATATGATGGCATACTGATTATCAATAGAGAAATTTGGTAGAGAATATACCTAGATTAGATCAGTCACAAGGTCTTAGGAGTAATGAGTTGGGTGAACGACGGAGTGAGCAAGGGAAAAACACAATTCTTACTGGGAATCAGGGTGATAGACGTGAGCAAAATGAGAATAAGCACAAAAGAACCAGAGGTTCGAAGGAATCGTTAGTAGGACTTCATAATAAACAAAAAAACAAGGCAAGAGGTGGAACCGATCATCAAGGTCCACTGGACCGGAAAGGAAGAGGAATAGAAGACCCAAAAAGGGAGATGAACAAATGAAAGTTAGCGTCATCAGCTAATTCCAACTATCCATTGAAGAAAAGGTTCGAGAATCCAAAGAGTCACTTCAGCAAGGGAGAACAAGCCCTTATCACCTACGTCTCAGAAAAAGAGTCACTAAAGAAGCTTGTTCTAGACCTTCAGGAGGAGAGGTGCAAGTCCACGGGGCACCAGTCCGGTCCAGAAGAGAACTGGTTAGAAGGCCAAGCCCGTAAAACAGGAGTCGTCACTCCAGACAGCAGTACACATAACATAGTTGACAACAGCCGGAGCAGAATCAAAGGAACGGACGATCCAGTCATCACCTTCCCGGACAAAGTCAACACTCCAGACAACAAGGTCGCTAACAGCCGGAGCAGAGTCAGAGGAATGGCAGATCCAGTAATCACCTTCCCAGACAAAGTCGACATTCCAGGCAGCAAAATCGCCAGGAGCGTAATTGAAGTTCAGCCTGTAGGAGGCCCGCATCACTTGAAGTCCATATTGGGGATGTCAAGGAAAGAAGAAAGGAGTTTTAGCCAGGTTGTATTGTTTCATTATTTTTTTACTGACAGGCAGTCAGTTGAATTTTTGCATGGAACAAATCTTGTTTTGTAAAAGTTTTTATTTAACAAAAGTTTACACCACGTTGCGAAGCATTTTTCTGGTTGTATTAAAAATGAACTTTTTGTATGCGTAAATTTATTCCAAAGTGTGGAAAGCAATTGTATGATTACATTTGTTTACAACTTATTGAGCCTTAGCTGGGATTCGAGAATTCCTTGCATAGTTTGTTTACAAAGAATGTTGTGAAATTGTGGTTAATTGTATACATATTCATGTATTGATAGATATTAGTATATATCTGGTTTGGGGGACGTGGAGTATATAGATAAGAAATTAATCATAACACTAACAGCGCTTCGCGAATGGAAGGAAATTATTTTTAGAAAAATCAGATTGTGTGTTATATGTTTAAAAATAATTGTCATTTGACATATGTGTACAAATTCAATGCTATCTGTGCATTGATCCAGTTCTCATTTCGGGGTGGCTGACCCTGACATTTAGGAGAGTGTTTCACGGGAGATTTTTTTTTCTTTCTCTCTGATGTTGTGAAGAAAGTAAAGCTGTTAAAAAAAAAAAAGGAGTATTTGTTAGAATTTCTGAGTGACGTGTTGTGTACGGCCGGGTTTTGTCCCTTTCGATATGGAAGGTTTTCCAAAGTCCTTGTCCCCCTAGATCCACCTTCAATAATTGTACAGAGGGAAAGTTGCGAGTGATATAAAGTCAGTTGATTGAAGTTTCGGAGTAATTATTTTAGTGTAGTGTAGTAATTAATGCTAATTTCGAGTTATAGATTTTTGTGAAGTTAAGTGCAATTTTTTCGATGTAATTTCTATCGGGTCATTAAGACCCTCAAATAAATCACGTCTTTACGGAGTTTTTCCTTCTAATCCTCTTGAGGAATCTTTGGGGCCCTCAATTGAGTTATTTCACAGGCAACCCTCTCAAGAAGAAACCATAAAATGCAGATTAGTTAGTAGATATATAGAGGAGATTTAGTAATTGTGAAAATTGAGAAAACGAGAAAATAATTAGAATTTGAGAAAACGACAAAAATAACATTCAATTCATCTGATTACAAGAAAAACACTTACTTTCTTATTAAAATACACCAGATTTATAATCCTTTTCCTCTTTAACTTCTAAAACACTATTTTTAACTTTTTAAGAGCTCTTAAAATTTTTCTGTGTTTCTTTGTTTTGGAGTCTGCGTTATGAATCGATTCACAGATTCTGCATCTATCTAAATGTTTTTATACTTTTGAAGAAAAGTTTTTGAATTAACATGAATTTTGCCAGTAAATGCATATTTTATGACCTTATGGGTCTCTAAAATTAGAAAAACACCCAAGAAAAGTTTTATTAGTGTACATTTTTACTGTCAAAGGGGTATTTTATAAAAAAAATAAGCAAAAATAAGATTTTACGCAAAACATCATAATTGAAAAAAAAATAAATATATTGACATTTTGTAAATTGAATAATATAGCATACAATCTTATCTAGGGAATAGACTCTTATTTTTGGTAATATAACCATTACGTCGGAAGTTAATTGTGTTTCGAACTCCTATATGTTGAATTTTTTTAAAAAACTATTGTAATTTTTACTTTATTGCTACATAAAAAAATTTCTACTCAACACACAATCTTAAGAAAAGTCTATTCCCTGTATAAGTATTTAAAAAACATATATGTAAAATTTTTATTTCATTCAAGCATAACTTTTTGAGATATTGTGTTTTGCGGTAAGAAAAATTGTGAAAAAACTCATTTTTAGAAAACGACAAAAATAACATTAAATTCATCTGATTACAAGAAAAACACTAATTTTCTTATTAAAATGCACCAGATTTATAATTCTCCCCATCTTTTACTTCTAAAACACTATTTTTTTTTTCTTTTTAAGTGCTCTTAAAATTTTCCTGTGTTTCTTTGTTTTGGGGTCTGCATTATGAATTAATTCACGGATTCTGCATTTATCTAAATGTTTATATCCCTGTAAGGTAAACACAACAGGATTTTCTATATTCACTAGTTAAAAACCTTTAGACACCCACTTAATCCACACCACAAATTTAATTGTTTTGAGAGAAACAAATACTTCTTTCGGTACTTTTTGCCAAACTATTCCGTTAAAACACTCGTTGGCATTTTGCGTACGTCCATGTAAGCACTTGCTTAATATCTGTTTGTCGCATATTTCTAAATATACTGGTTTAATTTTATTTAAAACATCATTTGATAAACCAGCATATTTTGTGGAACATTTTGTTCCATTTGCCACCCCCCCGCTGAAAATAACACCAGCTTTCTTTCCCTAATGGGCATTGACCATGCATCAGTTTCTTATCACTTGATGCACAGTGATATAACGCAGCAATTACATTTTGCTGCATGGCATTTATGTAACCGACATTGCTGCGAACAGCAATTCCGTAGTATTTTTTAAGTCTGTCGATAAAATTATCAGTTAATTTGCCTTTACCAGACAGTCCTTTAGTTTTAGTTTTCAGTTTTCTCAGACGTGAGCTCACTCTCTTTTGTACATGGCCAATGCACTCAAACTTGGTCTTACTGTTTATTCCATAAGTGTCTTTCACACTCATAAATGCTTTTGAGTCACCATCCCCATAATATTGAGTGTATTGAAGTCTGCGGTTTTTTTCTGATCGAAGAAATATTCGGTAAGCCCCCACAATTTCCATTTTTGATGAAGAGCCTGTAAAGTTACACTGAAATATGTGGTCGGCTTTTGACGACTCATATTCAAAGATTCTTGGCATAGCCTGAAGTCTCTTACATGTAGGACAGTAGGACGACATAACTTCTATGTCTAACACCTTACCAGTATCAACTGATATTGCAGCAACACAGCCATTCATAGATGTATAGCCTCTTCGCTGCCATGTGCCATCCACCGATATGCCACATTTTACAATATAAGATGAGAGATTTTGTTTTTTCTCCACAATTTCAGTAGCAGCTTTTATCATGGATTCCTCAGCTACTTCCTTGATGTTCCTTCCTTCCTTGTTTTTCCACCTACTTGCTTCGAGGCAAATTTAATGTTGAGCATAATTTAAATGCCCCAGCAAAACCTTTGCCTATGTGCCGCATACCATATACAAGCCTCGTATTTATGACAGGTGCATTTACAACTTTTTTGATGAAGCAAATGCAAAGAAAAAGTCACAAGACATTTTAGTGTAAAATGGGAGCACAATCCATATCTGGAATCCTCAAATAGTTCTACTTGAACAAAAGCTTCCACAACAAGTTCAAGGTCAACGATTCTGTTACCAAACACAGGACCAAGTATTTCTTCTGCAGATGACAAACTCTCATTTCCCAACTTCGAAAAGCTAGCAGTACATTCAGGAACTGCTGAAGTGCTGTTATTTTTCGAAGTTTTTGTAAATTTATTTCCATAAAATTGCCACTTGCACTTTCTAGCAATACTTTTAACCATTTTTAAGTTTAAAAAAAATAGAATAAAACAATCAAAAAAACTTTTTTACGCTGTCAGTTCTTTCAGCATGAAAATCTAACGCACATGTAAACAAAGTCAAAACAACAAACTTGCTGCCAGGTTTTCAACATAAAAAAAGGAAAAATGTATTTCCAAATACATTTATATTTATTCTTAAATGTTCCATTTTAATTTCTGACTAAATATTTGTATATTAATTATAATATTTCATGTCATATACCATGAAAGAGAAACGTAAACAAACAACGCGGGGTACTTCCGGTTAGCAGAAAGCCATTTCCGGTTCGAGAAATTTAGAGATTAAGTAATATTTAGAAAGCTGTAACTCGGCTTCTAATTAAGATAGAAACAAAATTTAAACAGATTTACAAAGATAAAAGATTTAATTTTAATATAAGATCAAAAACAAAAAATCGATATTTTGACCAAAAATTGAGTTTTAAAGGTGTTCTGTCACCTTAACATCAAAATTCTTATTTATTTTCATACTAATAAGCGAATTAACTTCTATACATTGTCAATTAAATTTAGAGGAATAAAGTGTATTTTTTCATGGTCTTTTTATTTCAATTTGCAATGTACTAGTCGAAAAATACTTAAATGTGGCAACTTCTCCCGCTGTACCTTAGTGCATCCGAACGTTTAGATACTCTTGCCCAGAATAAATCAGAGGTTATCACTTCTATAGTGTTGTCATAAGTACACACACAATTTTTTCTCCTTTTCTTTTTACTATTTTTACAATAAATTCCTTTTAGAATCAAATGCAAATCAAGAAATAGATCGTGTAAAATTAAATGTCCCCATGTCTGAATGTATTTTTAACATGAATCATTTATTATAGTATCATACATTATAATTTATGCATTATTACATATTCATCACCATTCATTTATTTACATACGTACCAATCTAATACAAGATTGAAATTAAGAATTCACGAATTCGTTTAAATTAACATTTACTACAAATATTATATTCGAAATATTGCTTCAAGCAATGCCATAACTTTTTCGGTTGTATTATTTTATTTACACTTGGAAACTTTCTGTAGTGAGCTTATTATAGACAGATTGATCACGAGTTGGATTAAAATAATAAAAAATTGCAAAGAATCATACAAATAGATAAATATGAAATGAGTTTTACAATTGCTTGAAGTCAAAACCTTCAAGATTGAATCAAGAAAAAAAAAACATATACCAACTTAGCTGGTTGTGCGAAACCATTTGCATTTATGAGGATCACAATTATTTTAAAAGGAACATGTAATATTTTTCAACTTCAGATTCTTTTCATTTGCCTAAATAAATCTTTCGAGTATTAAAAATGTTAAAATGTCTAGTTTCTCTATATTTTAAATTGGTATGTAGCATCTTTTTTTGAAAATGTTACAGGAAAAATATACGTGATCCTTTTAAATAATCACACAGAAATCTCTCCCCTATGAATAGAAATTTTGAAAAATTATCGTTTCATCAACATTTCTTCAAAGGAAATGGATGCTTGAATAAAATTTAAAGCTCATATTTATTCATGTATTAATTATGTAGACGTGCTCTACATTTATCACATGATAATGAAGTAATTATATGCTACATGCACTAAGATTTGCTTAAGTATTTGCTTAAGCACTGCTCAAAAACTAGAAATTATTTCTGACTAAAATATTTCTTTTGTTTATTAAATATTACCTTAGTGTCAATAGATGCTGGAATAAATTATTATATGTTAATAAAAATAATACTTCAATAAAGCTTTATAATTTTAAAAATACTGCAACAGAATTTTCTTCCTGAAAACCTTAAATATCCCAATTACCAAAAAAAATTGCTTTATAATTTCAACATAAAGAAAAATATAATTGCATATCAAATATTTTTTTATTTCATTATTGATTAGGAAATTCTGAAAGATTTTATACAACATCACTGTAAAAAGGATTCAAAATTTCCATACTAGCTTGGTTCATATATTGGAAAGTTATATTTCAAATTAGTTTACAAAAACCAATAATAATATACATTTTTAAGTTGGTTTTCATATGGATAATTAAATAATGATACATATTTTGAATACATTACAATTCACTAAGTGAGTATGTATTTTCGCTGGTGCCACCACTTCGTTTTAATCTTCGGCATCATTATAGATCCATGAATCTCAATAACTTGAGGCACAACTTCAGGGTATAGGGAGATTTCTGAAATGTGTCACCACTGCAAATCTCGCTTTTAACACTTTACAAAATGCGTTACAAATACATCAATCAACAGATCAAACAAACAATTTTTAATTCTTTTTTTTTAAATTTTATATATGTATCGTATTGTTAGAATACAGCTAAATTTTTAAAGTATTAATAGTTTATCGTAAAAAAGAATGGAAATTACTAAATTAGACTGACAAAAATGCATCCGGTATTTTTTCTGTGCTAAACTCAAAGTTGCTGTTAATTGTTTCTTGTCTTCGCTTGTTACGTTTTTCCATTCAGTATTTTTGAATTTGTCTTTGGGGAGCAGGTTGCATGGCTCAAGAAAAGTTTCTGTCTTGTCCCGCCAGCTTGTCTCTTTGGTCATTCACTTCTATGTAGGGTGGACAGGTGAAAAAATTTGATGACAGAGCCCGATGTAGGCAGATATAGCAGGAATCAAAAAACGTTTGGCATGAAGGAATTTTTCGAACGAGCTCTAATAAAAAAAAGTACTATTGATCGTAGATTCAGAATTATATATGATCCAACCTGAAAAAACTTAATTTCTACAGCAAGGCTGCACATTGAAGGCTGGATGTATGTTTATCAAAACATGATCATTAGTTGCAAACTTTAATATTTATTGATTTTCTATGATCATGTTTCTTGCTTGAATCTTTCTGTTTCTTGACCAGTAATGAAACTTCAAGTGAACAATGAAACATATTAAATAGAGTGTTATTTCAGGAAAGAATTCACTGCTGCTTATAATGAATCAAAATTATGAGCGATGTCATTTCTTTCTTTCATGACATTTTATTAGGTGATTATTGGTACAGTGGAATAGCTACAAGATGGTTATAGTCCGTATTAAAATTTTGTCTTATCGTACATGTAGCCTTCTCCACTGGTCATATATTTGTGAACTTTCACATATCTGAAAGTTTTTAATAGTGCATTGGATTGGTAGCTCGTACTCAATTTATTACCTTTATTATTGCACAAGAGAAAACTGTATGCATTCGTGGCTTTTTAGGTACATTGTGATGGATTCCATCTCTGATACATCAGTGTTCGGGAGTTAAAGTGAAGATCAGCCATAATCAAAATAAATATTGAAAATTGAATGAATTGTAAAAGGCTCAACAAAATTTAATTTTATTATAATGATCATATTTAAGTATTACAATAACTTTTAAAAAATCTGTGTATTTTTTTCTTTTAAGGTGTGTTTCCAGATAAATTTTCTTAACATGTTATGTTTGTACATAGTCAATATTAGAAATACAGCAAGAAAGTTCATGTTTTTTTAATTATGTAAGGAATAATGTTTGCATTGCTTAAATTTCATTTATTTCAATTATTTAGTCATCATCCAAATATGTTTTTTAAATGTCTTTAGATGTATATAACATTATTAAGGAAATTAAATAAGAGATCAAAGATTTTGTAGAAAAAGGAAATATGTATTTTTTTTAGCATAGTGCAAATAAAACTAATAGAATTAAACTTAGTTCACAAAATATCTTGTTTATATTTAACTATGAATACTTTGCAACAAAAAAGTAAGGCAATCTTAGTATTCTATTAATGGTAGTATCTTTGCTGTTTAGCAATTTCCAAAAACGGTTACTTTCTGTTCTAGATACGATGAAATGGACATGTGTAACACAGATTAAATTTACATAATGTGTGTCAAAAGTTTAATCACAATAGTAATATTGAAAATAAATCGCTTACAAAATGCTTTGTTGTTTTGTACACTCTGAAAAATGACAGCTGGCAACTTCTTATAAAATCAGCAAATTTTTAGTGCTCTTCTACTGACGCCATTTCGGAAAATTTGTTTTAAAACAATTATTTGCTTAAACTTTTGAAGAGGTTATTTTTGTTCTCGTCTTGAACTCCATGGTTTGGAAGAAAATTAGATCTAAATATCATGTAGAATATTTTAAGACCTAAATAATTACAAATTACTAATAAGATATTGTGATATAGTGATTTTTGTTTTATTAAAGTTGTATTGTAAAGTTATTATACTTAAATATTTTTGAAACACACTGTAGAAAAACCAGAAGCATGTCATGCCTTTCTTGTCATACATTCATAGAAATTTTTTTCTATTTTACTAAATACTATACTATTTTACTATTTTATACTAAAGAACAAAGATTTATTCGGTTTATAGGAATTGGACTTTAACCGAAATATTTCTTAGCTACGCAGATATATTTTTTTATATTACTAAATACCATGCCATTTTACTATTATATACTAAGGAACAAAGATTTATTCGGTTTTATAGGTATAGGAATTTAATTGAAATATTTCTTAGCTACTTAGATATAATGAGGGGATTGCTTGATATTTGATAAAAAAACTAATTCAGAGTTCGAGAATCAGTTATTCGAATGAGACGCACTAAGAACTGAAAATTGTTTCTAATTTAAGTCACTAATTAACTAATATTTCAGCTTAATAGCTATTACGAAGTATTATAAAAGTTTGGATACAAATAAGCATGAATTGATTTGACTCAAAAGCTAATAAAGATATCTAAACCTTAATTAGATGCCTTTGATGTTCATCTGATATAATCTATTATAAGAGGAAATGAATTTATATCTACTATTAACGACACATATTTTAAAGGTAAACTCTCGTTTCAACTACATTTACAAGTATCATTAATATAAAACTGGAAGATACAATTTAAAATTTACAATACTTTCAGAAACAAATTTGATACATGAACTTGTGTGTGGGCTCAATAGAAAAAGTAAAATTGATTATAGCAGGGTGGTCAATTTTTTTGGTTCGAGGTTCAAATTGTGGAAGTGGAGTTTATCAGAGGGTTGTACCTTTTTTTAAATAATTGCATTAAGGGGACATGGTATGATTTACATTAAAATTTTTAATTTAAGGATTTTCAAAATTTTTTGGTTGCCTCCTATGTGCGTATACTATGTAAAACAGATTTCATACTCAAAATTTCATAAAAAACTGCCCATTTAATTTTTTAAGGATAAAAAAACTTGTGAAGTGATTTTAAAATGCTATTCCTCCTACAAAAATTTACGTACATGCATGAAACTTGATTTACAAGTACATCAAATCACGTATAACAAAAGTTGGTATGGGTTTTATGATAACATGATTGGTTATTCATACAATATTTCTATTTATGAATGCTTTTTGAGAATTCCTTAAAAAATGTATAAATTCTGAGTTCAGATTTTTTTAAAAAAATGAGTATTGCTTTGATTTAAAAATGCATACCAACTTTTGTTACATATACTATTAGCAGTAGTTAAAACAAATTCAAAGCATTAGGCACAATAGAAAAAAAATACCTTAGCATTTTAAATGAAGACAAACTAGTTATTTTATCTTTCTGAGATAAGTTCATTTAAAGTTTAGATTTGCCATAGGAATGTGAATAAAAAACAACATAAAAGCTATAATAATTCTGTGTTTTTTAAGTTTAGAGGTTTCAAATTTTGTGAGATTAAAGAAATATATATAAAAAACAATTTAGGCTAAAAAAATTAGATTTGATTTTTTGACTGAATTTTGTCAATTGAATCGTACTGTGTCCTCTTGTTAACTTTGCCTCTATTTACGCACCCCTAGACTATAGGAAAGTAAGTCACATTAGATGTCGCTGGAAGATGCATACTAAATGTGGGTTCTCTAGCTAAATATTGGATTCAGAAAAAAATGCACATAAGTCGTTTCCATTCTACTTTGTGGCTAGCACTATTTCAAACATATTCGATTTCGCATTGAAAGAACAACTTTGTCTTGTTTAATTATTCAATAAAACATGAGTTTTATACGAAAAACGAATTATGAGATTGAACATGGTATCTGTTTTGTATTCGAATCCAGTTTAATCAAGAGTGACTCAATTCATTTTAAAGTTACAAAATCATTATAATTCAGAAATATATTACACAATTTATTTAGACACTTGTAATAATATTTTCTCAAAATATTAAGCATATGCGGTTACTTTTTAATTTGATTGAAGCTTTTTATTAGTGCAACATGCCAATTTCAGCTTTGCCAGCTTCAATAATATCAATTGAATTGCTTATGCTTATGATATTTTACACAAAAGATGAATTGTATGTAATGAAGAGTGCGAGGTGTTTTATATGAGCTCATTGTTATTTATGTCTATTAGGTATTACTTTTAATTAGTTTAAAAATAAAAACTATTAATTTAGTATACCTTAGATTTTTTTAAAAAAAGTTTAATGAAATATTTCAAATTAAATATGATACTTTCTTTAAACATGCTTTCCAAAAATATAAGGCACATTTATTTTAATGAAAGGGATATATAAAATATAGGAAACCTTTGAAAATGAAATTAACTCGTCATTAGTATGCATATTTGGCCACAGTATATGACCATGGCCATGAGCTCTTGACTGTCTCATCAAGAGTTCTAGCCCTAGCGCAAATGAGAATACGCCGTGTAGAGGAGCTGATGCACTTTAAGGTATCCAACTACCCTAAAATCGTGATTTTTTTTTTTCAAAAATTGACAAATGTGTTTTATGATTTTATTTTATAGACAATCTTATTAGCTTAATAAAAATACCAAGCTTTTTGTTTTCCATTCACTAGAACAAAAACTACAAGGGTGTTAACTAAAGAAGATGCCATAACTTTGCACAAGATGTCAAACTTAAAAATGCCTTTTACTCGAAATGTGTTTTTTTCGAAAAACTCAAACGCGGACAGTGATTGCTCAAAATGTTTTGAAAATAGTTAAATGAAACTTTTTGCAAATGTTTTATATAACAGTAGAAGTGTTTTGTCCTTCAGATTTATCAATCACTGTATTATTTCAAAATTTACAGTCCTTTATGTGAATATAATCACTGTTTTTTTAAGCAATTTCATATAGTCACTAAGATAGAGGGTTCTAGTTTCTGTAAAAATTAAAATATCTATTATCCTAAAAGTCATTTTAAACATGAATAACAAAGTAACACATTAAAATTGAAAAATTGAGAATTTGTTCGAAAAATCTTTGTACAGAGTAGACCCCGTTTATATAATTTTTTGTACATTTTTACCAGTTTTATTCCCATTTTATTAATAATAATTTTTTTTCTGTTTTTAATTTTACGATTTTTTGCTTAAAATATACTAAATAAACCTAAAAATCACACACACACAAAAAAATCCCCATATCTTCATTTTTCAAAAAAAAGCTATCGCAAGTAGTCGGATACCTTAATTTTGTCATTGCTCAAAGTTCTTTCTTTGGCGTGGTGAGGTAATTTGGAGAGGGACTGCCAGCTCAGGTTTCGCTCTCATGGCTCAAAATTAAAAGATCCAACAACCTCGTGTTGTTTCATATAAACTACACTCAGTGGCGCAAAAGCCCATAAATGTCCAAGGCATCTGTGCCCATTTCAATTTCTACGACCTTATGCACTGAAGCGCATTAGTAGATGTTCCAGTTAAGTGGTCAATCTGATCGGTAACTCCATGTATTTAATTTCCAATCAAGTTTGTTATTCATTTATCGACTCACTGAAGAAGGAAAGCCAAAGTCTACCTTACTTAGCCCGTGACCTGTGGTGTGGAAGCACGATACGCTACCATTCAGCCACTGGGTTTCTTGTTTTACAAAACAATGTTAAAAAACACTGAATCACTCATCAGTATGTATATTAAATATGATTTTCGTTATAAATATATGTTTCGTAGGTTTAATTTAGAAATTATAAATTACAGAATGTCATTAGATTTTCAGCTAAGAATTTGTCTGAGTGTACTCATTTTATTACATTATTTACATTTAAAAATATATGAATGTAAATTTTGTTCGGTTGAACTTTCTCTTTTCATATATGCACTGTAATATAACTCCGTTTTTAGTGGCAGGTACATTTTAGAGTTTATCTTGCTTTTCAACTAAAAGAATTTTGTAAATATAAACTTCCAGAGAAATAATTATTCCTCACAAGAACAAAACGAATAAAAAAAATTCATTATTCACTCTGTGAAGTAAGCTTCCTGTGTTTTAAAAAGAAATGGAAGTGAAATTTGCATAGACTGTTAAAAAAATAGAAAAACTTCATAAAATAATTGAATATTTTTTTAATTCAGTTTCTAATTAAAAATAGTAGTTTTAAAAAATTCAAATTTAGCATGAAAAGAATGAATGCGATACAAAAAAAGAGGAAAGAGTGAAAATAAATTGGCCGAAAATTAATCAAAATGAAAGTAGTTATGATACAGAAAAAAGAATGATTAAACTTTAAATAATTACTTAGGCTTAAAAATTGATGAATTATTTTCAGCTTAGAGTATCGTGCATTTCATATTTGCTCATCTTACGCCATATCTACTTACTCTTTTTTTTTTCTTGAAACTTTTATAATTAGAAACGAGTATTCTCTTCTAAATATATATTTAAAAATTCAATGAATATCTTCCTGATTTTTAGATTTGCTAAGAAGAAAAAAATATAACCACTTTCCAACTCAAAAACTTGAAAATAAAGTTTGAAGAAATATCCTTAAAAAGTTTACATTCATTCAGAAAATTATCACCATGTTTTAGAAGTAGGTTTATCTTTCAATTTCTACAAGACATATTTATGTTTTGTATAGTATGGAATACAATGTACTTCAAGGGAACATCAGATATTCACAAATATATATATATATATATATAAAATGCAATCGATGCATATGAGAAAACTATTTCTGATGATTAAATATACGCGTTAGGAATGATCTTGGTTATATAGAGATGAAAAAAGTATTATCAATTGTAACCTACTTATTCAAAAAATATGTCCTATAGTATGGAGATTAAGAGAAAAATAATTTTAAATAAAAATAATTTTAAAGCTTAATATTGCCACAAAGATGTCGAACTTTAAAAGCAGGGGGTAGGAAAAAAATCATTTTTGCCAGATGATTTTAGACACAAAATAAAATTATTCTTCCACAATATAAGCAACCAAAAACGAGGATTTAACAAATGAATACTGGTTACAATTATGAATTTTGCTGAATGCTTATTCCCAGCTCTCCTAAATCGCACTATCGAATAAGTCTTATCCAAACATTTTCCGCTTTATCGTACACTGTAGTTTTTTGACAGTAGATTTTTAATATTTAATTCTAAAGAAGCTGTTAGATGTACCTGATGTTTTTTCATGTATGTATTCAGAAGGTGTCCTCTTATCACAATACATATTGAAATAAACCAAGTACCTGTTTTTCTGCAATGAAAATATTTTGACTTTTACCAGAAAAAAAGATCTAATACCTATAAAATCCATTCCCCTTGTGGTAGTATTTAACATATTTTTTTTAAATTTTTCCATGCATCTGTAAACCAGAGAACATCTTTTCCTCGTAAGTATACATAGGCTTCGTGAAATTCTTAAAAAAACATTTTTACATCCGCCCTAATAGGCCTTTTTCTATTAATAGCAAGGTAAAAGTATACGGCGATTTTGTAATCCTTCTAACACTTGAAAGGTGAATTTAGCAGTATTAGATATATACAGAGAAAACCACTTAACACGAAACTGAAGAGACTGAAATAATTTCGAGTGTTAAAAGAAATTCATGTTAAAAGAATTCCGTGTTAAAGGATATTGCAAAAAAAAAAAAAAAAAAAAAAAAATTAGAAAAGAAAACATATATTTGAAAAACCCAAGTTTATTGGAGTACATTTCTTTTGTAAAAATATGTACATATGCATGCATGCATTTAATACAGATCAATAAAACAAAAACATTCACAAGAACATAATGAAATTTAATATAAACTTTTTAAGCTTTTTTAAAACAAATCATTTATTGAGATTTTGGAAGATTATCTGATTTTTTCTTTGTATTGTCTTTCTTAGCATCAAATTATTAGATGTCATCCAGTTTTTGATCATTTCGCTATTGGAATCTATATCTAAATAACTGTGAATATATATTTTTCATGGTATACCTCATTTCTGATAACGACGTTGAAACAGGAGCTGAACTTTTTATTTCATTTTCGTCATCTCAGGACTTCATCAAGGAGATCTTTTGAGCTTTGAACAAACTCTTTAATGCCACTGTATTCCATAATCGGGGCTGTAGACACATTATCATCATCTACTGCAACGATTTCTTCCGATGATACAGTATGACAGTTCAATAATACTAAGATGACCAAACGTCCTCCTTTAGGGAAGTCAATCCTCTTTTCATAGTTTCTGTCCTTCATTGAAAAGGTTCTTCCTTTTTGTCCTCCTTTTCAATATTTTGAAACTGATCTGTTAATCTCTGTATTCAGAGATGAATCAAACATGTTTCCAAAATGTCGAAGAATAGTCTGAAACAAATATCACAAGAAGTAGCAGTTTTCAATAGTATTTTTTGACTTTGTAGCTAGTATATTGGGCAGATATAAAAAATACGTTGATTTTTTTATTTAAAGAAATACCTGATATTAAAATCGATGACAATTGTCTGTTTGAAGTAGAAAGAAGACTGAATGTATATTTAAATTCTAATAAATTAGAACAACTGGAAAATCAGCATGCTGAGAAATTGGTTAAAGATGGGTGAAAATATATAAACCATTTCAAAAATGAACACATTCCATACGAAAATGCAATTATTCTTGATGCATTTACATTCTAATAACCTGGAACTAATGCAGCAGTTGAAAGAGTTTTTTTCAGTTGGTAATAATTTTTGTGAAGTGACTAGTGAGAAATCAAAATTGAACTTTAATATTTTAGCTACAGTGCTTACCGTAAAATTCAGTATGAAGGATATATTTTGCCCGATATATTAGAAAATGATATGTTGACAAAAAAAAAATGATTCAATGGACAAATACTCGTTTAAGATAATACTCTTTAAAAGAATGTAAGCGTAGTTAGCGTATTTTTGTTAAATTTACAAAACGTTTCATATATTCAAGTTGTAACTTTTTCTTAAGTTTTTCGTCCTCCCTTTCATTGTAAAAAAAATGGTCACCTTAATAATACAGAAATTTTCTCAAACATTTCGTTAAGTGAAAGGAAATCTTTTGGTGTCAAATGATTTTCGTTTTGTGTTAAGATCACGAAATGCATGAAAATACATATTAGTTTGTCATGACCTTTGTATTATTTCGTGTTAACCGATATTTCGTCTTACGTTTTTTGTGTTAAACATATTTCGCTGTATTTGATAAACGTTGAATTTCTGCATTCTAAATAGATAAATTTTCTTGCCTCTCCCATAGATTTGCTGACCTTAAAAAATGTTCACACGGTGGTTGACGCTACACTGAAAATTAGTACTGCTTACTACTATGAACAAAATAAAATAAAAATTTATCGAGTTAATGAAGCTCATGACGTAAATTTTAAATTGTAACTAATGTTAATAAACAATTATTTTTTTCTCATAATTAAGAAAATGAAAGTATTATTGAGTATTTTTATTTTAAGAATATATTAGTGTATGGAAAAAAAGAAATAAAAATAAAAATTAGATGAGATATGAAACAAAATAAAATCTTTCTTTCGTGATCTACAATACCTATACATACTTCAAAAACAGATGGTTATAAGATCTTTATTTAATGATATAAATATCAATATTCGCTTAGTTTTACAGATAGAAACTTTTTAGAATTATTTCTTATAACACGCAAGACGTCGTAAGATTTATAATTACGCACTTTTATTACCTAAAATAATCAGAAACCAATTACATTCATTATTGTTTCGAGAAATTAGGAAGAAAAAGTTTTAAAAAAAATGTGTTACTGTTGAAATACGAAGATCTAATGAATATTTAGATATTACTGAAGTATTTTTTTAGAAAATAATTACTTTTATAATCGAATTATTGAAGGAAGAAAAACTATGTTTGCTTCTGCTTTGCTTAAATAAACAAGAAACAGAAAAATAATT
Source organism: Trichonephila inaurata madagascariensis (assembly GCA_019973955.1). Classification (NCBI taxonomy): domain Eukaryota; kingdom Metazoa; phylum Arthropoda; class Arachnida; order Araneae; family Nephilidae; genus Trichonephila; species Trichonephila inaurata. The sequence goes on along the minus strand of BMAV01012404.1, from coordinate 42,414 downwards.
AATAGTAACTAATTTTATTTCGTTCAATTGCAGTTTTCTTTTTTTTTCTTTTTTTTCCCGTTTTACATTAATGATATCAACAAAAGTGATTGAAAAATTCATTAACTGTCTAGAAAAATAATAATATTAATGTATCAAAAAAAGAAAACCAATGGGAAATTGAAATTACCATTATAAAGAATTGCAGCTGTTTTGTACAAATAAAATGTTTTTATAAAAATGGAAAACGGTGTGATTTCATTCAACTCCAATCTGTTTTTTTTTTCCATTAGACTGTAAGTGATAAGGAAGGTTTTTATCTTTTTAGATATCATGCGAATTTTAACTCTAAATAAAACAGACATTTCATGCCAAGATGTTTAAACAGTGCAGATGAAATAATTATCAGAATTAAAGAAAGCAATAAATAAATAAATAAGTTTAAAAATGCTCAAAAGTTATATCATTGAAAATAAAATGAAAAATAAAAAAGTACATTTCCAACATTCTGAAAAGTTTATTTTTTCTTTTCATAATATTAATCTTTCACATCACAGTTCCACTGCTTTGATACTACTCTTTAGCATTATATCGCTAATTTTTCAATGCAATGTAAGCCAAATTAATGTTGAATTTAATGCTGTTTAATTAATGCGGTTTTCAGAAGTACTTGAAATTATAGATAATTGTATTTCTTTTAAAGATTCTACAACTAGCCTATAAAACCGAGAAAGAGAGTTAAAAGCAAAACTTTTAAAGTTGAGTAATTTTAAGAAACATACAAATATTTTATTTCATCCTAATTATTTTCATGTATAACTCGGGAAAGAAACAAATTATATTTAACCAAATGCTATTTAAATTACACAAAAACTAGATGTATTCAAAACAATTGCATTTATTATTTTACAGAAATTTCCTCATTATTTATTTATATAGTAAATTGAAGTAAATAAAGGCTATTTTAATAATGTTTCTATACAATTAAATAATCTTAGATCTCGATATTTTCTCACATTAAGCAGTTTGATTGAATTATCTGATGCATGCCCTTATTATTTAATCTAAAAGTTAATATAAAATAAATAATTTTAATGTATACTAGTTCCACACATTCTTTCACTGGTTATTAACTTTTTTGTAACAATAGTAATGAAAAAATTTCATATATTTTCTTATATATGCCATTCGTGAAAAGAAATACTTTGTAACATAAATCAGCAAAAGATTTTGATATTAAAGCTATTCCAGATTCATTACAAAATGATTGATGTTATAGAAGTAAAATTTAAACACCATTTATTGTAAATGAATAAAGGTTAAAATGTATAAATGGCATAAAACAATTTTCTGTTGCATGCAGTTTGCAACTCTGAAACTGAAAAAAATAGGTCGAATTTAGGGTGAAGGTTAATACAGATATTAAATAAAGAAGATTGTGTTGATTTCTGTGCTCAATTCTTATAACAATTTCATGAAAATCTTTAAATTACTTTTAAACTGCGTGTTATTATATACAAAACATATTAAGTTTAATCAATAAATTAAATATTTAATAATTCATGTAATCAAATTAAGGAAATTTTAAATTCTCAGTTTTCTGGTCTGCTAATAACTTTTGTACATCAATTATTTTTTGTCGCATTAAAAAAAACTGCAACATTTTTATGGAATAAAAATGTAATATATCTCAGGATCTTAAGGTATCCGACTAAGTTCGGAACCGTGATTTTGCAAAAGCGTGTAAATGGATAATATTTATGATATTTAGTGTCACTTAGATTAGAATACATGTATAAAATTGTTCTAAGGACATTATGACAAAAAAAAATATTTTAATACAATAATTTGGCAAAAAATTAACTTAAAATAACCTTTTTTCCAAATGTTCTCCTTTTGTAAAAAATGCTTCTATTGTATTAATATTTTGCCTGTATTCAGCTCAGACCTCTGTACAGAGGCTCAACTAGAATTTTTGAAATACTTAACTCGGAAGTTGGTTTATCCTTGTTTTACGAAAACAGAAAGGAGAAATTTTAAGAAAATACGTCGATAATTATTTCAATTGGTTGTAACTCTGAAAATAATTTGAATTTTTCAAAAATCACATAGTTGAGGCTCTGTACAGAGGTCTGAGCTATGTACAGGCAAAACATTAATACAATAAAAGCATTTTTTACAAAAGGAGAACATTTGGAAAAAAGGTTATTCTAAGTTAATTTTTTGCCAAAGTATTGCATTAAAATAATTTTTTTTGTCATATAATGTCTTTAAAACATTTTTATACATGTATTCTAATCTAAGTTACACTAAATATAATGAAAATTATCCATTTATGCGCTTTTTTAAAATCATGATTCCGAACGTAGTCGGATACCTTAACACTAGAGCATCCGTCGTGCCAATTGGACACCGGAGCCTGTTTACTTTGTTCTCCTTTCTGCATTTTTGTAGTAAATTTGAAAATTGTTCGTGACTTTTAATCATTTCTCCTGGTGATTATACAGAAGAAGTTTTGTGGTGCTAAAGAGAGGTTATTTAGGAGTGATTTCACAAATAAATATACCTAGAACGTCCCCTGGTATCATTTTGACCTCAAGACAATTTATCATTCCAGAAAGCTCTCGTTAAACAAAATATAGTTCACTATGTATATACTATTAGTAAAACAAACTTCCCTAAGTCCTATCACACATTTTTTCTACCTTGAATGCGGTGTTTTAATGAGTTCAGAGTAGAAATGAATCAATTATACTAAAATTTTGTGTCTAAGTGTTTCGTTAAATAGTATTTACTTATCTGCTCATAAAAAAAACTCATTCAATTTTCGAACTTAGAGCAGAGTAGACACCTTAAAACGACGGCCCTTAGATAAGGTCTAAGTCCTGATGAAATTTCTAATTTGTTGCGAGAGCTTTCTGAGAAAGATTGAAAGAAAGTGACTGCAAAGAATATCTGAAGAAAGTGCAGATGTGATTGATATTATTCCATAAAATTCTGATAAATATGTCGCTAGGGATGACACGTAATGAATACTGCGTTATAATAATGTTACTGGCTGATTTGCCACTCGAAATGTTTTGTGACAAAGCAATAGCCCAACAAGCTTCGTGAAACATAATGTCAGTCTTTTTTTTATGATGTAAAGGGTCATAATACATGATAATTACATGAAATAATATTAAAAAGTCTCAAAATTAAACCCTACTGAACAGTAGTCCTGCAAATATGTAGTTAAAACAATTACTTTATATTAGTTATATTTTTATATCGCGGTGTCGAAAACACACCGGTGGGCGTTCAACCCGTTTTATCCCAATTTATTTACTTTGCTTAAATTTGAGAAAAAAATTATATTTTCTGAAGTTAATTAAACCTAATTAAACTAAATATAACAAAGTTTAAAAAAAAGTTTAAATTTTATATAAGAAATCTGACCGGTCCTCTAAATAGGACACTGGCATAAAAGGGATAAAATTTGCACTTACATGTTGTCGTGTTTTCTTCAATGATGAAAAGCAATTTCTGAGAACACAATTTTATTTTATTTGAATAATACTTTCTCTTTTACAAAATAGTTCACTATCCAGTTAAATTTCACTCTAATCTTGGTAGAAAGATCGAAAGCAAGCCTGATGAAGTGTTTTGTCATACATGCTGTAGTGTCTGTCTATCGTTGGCAAAGTGTTTGGCGGTAGATTTTGTGAGGGTTAATGACTTCCCGTAGGTGTGGAGGTGAAAGTTGCTAGTTAAAGGGAGAAGGACGTTGGCTTTGCAACGGAACGGACACATAGAGAGGGAGAGGGTTTTGACCCGGAGCTTATGGTCGACGGAAGAGAAAGTCCCTTGTTTTTAGAAGCGGAGGCATTGAATGGTTCTGGATGGAAGGGAAAGAAATTCTGTAGGTGAGAGAGAAGGAATAAGAGATAGTCTCTGGGACTGTGTTTTAATTAAATGATTTGAAAAATGACGAACATTGTAATTTGATAGTATGTGATTATTACATTTAACCAAGAAGAATTTATGTTAATCATGTTTGTATTGGTGAATGTGAGATGTTTATTAAGAAAGTAATAAAGTTATTGCATCGCGCTCTTCTCTTTTTGAGAACTAGAGAAAAAGAAAAAAAAATGTTTGAAACCGCGACGAAAGAAGATTTCGTAACGGTTTTGGTTGAGATGGGAGAAACAGCGGATCCTGAAATGAATGTGGAGTACGAAACAAAACCTGATGCAAAGTAAGGCATATTTGGTGGACGAAGAGTATGTCAAAGAGTTTTTGGACACTACTATATTGGAAAGAACGGAAAAGTAACGGGAAGCACGCTGCTCAGAACGAGAACAAGAATTGGAATTAGCGAAAAGAAAGCAGTAGAACACCGTTTGGAAAGAGAACACGAATTGGAATTAGCGAGAAAGGAAGCACAAAAACCCCGCCTAGAGTGAAAACAAGAATTGGAAGTAGCGAGAATAGATGCAAGACGGAAAAAAAGAGAACGAGACTAGAATAAGAGAAGCAAGGCATAAAAAAGAGATGGAGGCTAGACTCAAGGCTGAGGAGGAGACCAGACTCAAGGCTAGGGAGGAGGCCAGACTCAAGGCTAGGGAGTAGCCAGGACTCAAGGCTAGGGAGGAGGCTAGACTCAAGACTAGGAAGAAGGAAGCCAAAGCAGTGGAGGAAAGGAGGACGATTGAAGAAGAGAGAGGAATGAACGAAATAATAGCTTTGGAAGAAGAAATGAGATTGAAGGAAAGATGGCTTGTGACGGGCTTTCATTGCGATTTCCATTCATGTCCTCTTGAGGTTCTTTAGGGCCAGAATGTCAATTCTTTCCAACCCACTCGAGCAGAAGAACGTGAGAATGCAAATTAGGAAGCTTATATGTAGTAGAAGATTAGCGTTCATGGGATGGCTATGTGAAGCTGCTATATGAGGTCTATGTTTATGATTAGAAGCTATTAAGTAAAAGTTAGAGGAAATTCCAAGTTCAAGAATTAACCCACCCGTACCTGTGTATTCAAGCTAAAGGTGGATACCATTCCACAAGGAGTAAAGTCACGTCAGTTAGGACCAAGAGAATTGCTGTTACCTAGGATATAGCGGTAAGCGTCTTAAATTAAGATATAAGGAAACTGCGTGTATTAATGGGATTAGAGGTAATCTTTAAAGTTAGATATAGTGGTCAATTACGCGATTATTTGGTAATACGAATTGTGTTTTCCCACTCCAGATTTGCATAATTCGATTATTAATATTATTGCATATAGTGTTTAAGTTAAGATCTTAAGCAAATATTAAGATGGCAGATTTGTGTAATTCTTCGTTCTTTCCTACAGATACAGGTAGCTTAGGTAATGTAGAAATGGGGCACCCACGGCAAGGTGTCTCACAAGCAGATGCCACATGTTCGAGAGAAACATAAAATGAGAATGAAAGAAGAACAGAAGTATTTACCAGAAGAAAAGTCTAAGAAAATGAACCAGCAAAATCAATTGTTAAGTGAAGAACAGTAAAAATTGTCAGATGAATATATGGAGGTACCCCAAGCAATCGAGAAGGTTCTTGTGTTTAGAAGTGAACAAATCCAGATGCTTAGCGCGGATCAAGATGCTGAAGCACAACCTGTCACTGCTGAGGAAGAAAAGGGTTTATCTAGAGACTCAGCAAATGTACCGTTAATTTCCGCTGAGGATGAGACGTATGTAGGAAAAGAAGGAACACCAGTAGATGTGAGAACAGATAAGGGTAAAGGAAGTGTTAATCACGTAATCCTTAGTAAAGAGCGAAGGTACTTAGATGATGTTGAAATTGAAGAAGCAACGCCAAAATTTCCTGACAGAAAACTCAAAAAATTAAGGAGAATGACAGTTGCCAAATTACAGCAAACAGTGGATTTAAAAGCCTCAAGCAACATGGTACTTATATCCCAGCACTGGAGTTTGAGACGCGGATATTCGCAGGATAAAAGAGGAAGAGAAAGACTTGCTTGGGAACTGCCAGATTTTATCAATCGAATTCATGTTGTGATGGTGCAACAATTATTACCAGGAAAAGATGATCGAAAGACCATAAAAATTCAGTTGAGGAAACGCGTGCGACTTAAATTGAGTAAGAGTGTAGCAGAAATTCAGAAAAGTCAAAAGTGCCGCTTTAAGTGGCGTGGCGAACTGAGAGCAGCCAAGCCCAACGCATTCTGGGCCAAAGAAAGAGGAATAGTGGCCAACCACCGTTCGGAGACGGCTGTGTGAAAGTTTAGAGGAAAAAATCACGAAGTACAACTGCAAGGGTCGTTGACCTAGAGCGGATGGAGAATACTTTCGGGAGCTGGACACTCTGAAATGGACTTTTGGCGATTGGAGGACGGAATGGAAATGAAAAATTTGCTTCCCCCCCCCAGTGGACATTTTAAGACACACATTTTCCTTTTAAAATTGGACTTGGTATGGAATATAATGTATCCTTATTATATTCTTTTTAGCTAATGTTGTATATGTATATATGTTTAAAAGGGAAATTTTCATAGTGTGTTAGGAAACCGCCTATAATTGATTTATTTATGTATTTAGCTATTTGCATATGTACTCCTAGAATTAATTTAATGATGCTATTTTTTTTTTTTTGAAACTGGGTATTCATAGTGAGATAAGTTTAGGCTGTTAATTTACTATCTGAATATAGAGAGTGAGGAAAAGTTAAGAGAGCATTGTATGGGTTATGGATCTTAATTATTTTCTAAGCTGTTGTTACTTAGGATTGGTGAATTTTCATAGGTGTATTTTTTTGTATGTAATGATACATTTTCATATGTGTATTTCTTTGTATGTAAACTGTATTTTCTGTAGGGGTTAATATATTTTTAGGATAGTTTTTGGTAATATACTTTTTATGTGAATGTACTGATTTTTTTTGTTTACTTATATGGTTCGAGTATAGTGTAATCCATATTTGTTATTTACCAATAATTGTACTGTAGTTTATATGTGTATCTATGCATATAGGTGGGCAGTTAGGAAGAGATGTGCAACGGTAGTCAGTTATGATATTTCAGATTTATCCTTAATTTGTAACTAACTATTTTCTTGGGGGCGACGTGTAGTGTCTGACTACCGTTGGCATAGTGATTGGCGGTAGATTCTGTAACGGTTGGCGAGATTTATCGCAGGTGGGGGGGGGGTAAAGGTTGCTAGTTTAAGGGAGAAGGGTGTTGGCTTTTTGCATTGGAATGGACAGAGAGAGAAGGAGAGGGTTTTGACCCCGGAGCTTACGGTCACGGAAAGAAAAAGTCCCTTTTTTTGTACGCGGAGGCGTTAAATTGTTCTGGAGGGAAGGGAAAATAATTCTGTCGGTGAAAGATAAAGAATAAGAGATAGCCTCTGTGACTGTGTTTAAATTAAATGATTTGAGAAGTGACAAACATTGTAATTTGATTGTATATGATTATTATATTTAACCAAGAAGAATTCATGTTAATCAAAAGTTAATCATGTTTGAATTGATGAATGTGAGAAGTTTATTAAGAAAGTAATAAAGTTATTACACATGCCACAGTATGTTTTTGGTTTCCCTTTGCAGCTCTCACCTTGACCAAGACTATTCTTTTCGCTTAAGTAAAAATACCATTACTGTCTTTGTGGTTGACTTATTTTGCACCAGAAGGTACAGTCAAGATCCTAGGTCTACCTCTTGTTCTCATCACAGTTTTTTTAGAAAAATTGTTGTTATAGCTCGTCAAAACTCGTTCTTTGTTGAGAGTTTCATGAATTATACAGACGTTTACCATAGCCATATCCAGTGAACATATAAAAATTGGACAGTACCACTTGTTTTCCCTTGAATCTAGTCTATCCAACCGGTGAAAACAAGTCTATCCAACCGGTTTGATGAACCACACCTCTCATATGTTAGTTGCAAAAAATTATTGTCACGTTAGCTATATCTTTGTGTCCTCATACTCGCCTCCAAATTCCATAAAATGATTATTAAGCATAGAAAACAAAGGTTTTACTTTGAAAGATCGATCCTGGGCATGCTTACTAACGGTTCTATTATCCACAAAGTATAAATAAGATTTAAACTATTGCAAAAGATTTCGTGACATGTCATTTTTCACCAGGGTAATATCAAGGTCTTCAGCATCTAACCAGTAATCACGTTCACTGGTATTTGAATGATAACCCATTAGAAGTAAAATTCCTATCAAAACACGTATTTCGTTTGCAGTGATCAATAAATCGTGTTCGTTTTTTACATCTGTTGCATATCACACAGTTTACAATGAGATCATAAACTTGAAAGGAATAAAACTGCTCAAAATGCTGTGATGGAATTTAAATTTCAATGCAGTTTCCATTTGCTTGAACAAATCATTTGTAGTTGATTAAGCCTGTGGTTCCCCTTTTGTATCTTGCAGTGATTTATTCTTTATTCAAGATGACTGATGCATTTAGCTTTTGTCTGTCTTTTACAGTCGAAGTAAGAAAAGCTCTGTTCAGTTTGAAACTATCTCAAATTCTAACCTCCAGAAACCCACGAACATCGTTTTTGATAATCTCACCATTATTTACTACATTATCATCCCCTTCATTTTCGTCAGTTAGTTCACTGCCATCTGGTGGTAACACAGGAATTTCAATATTGATCTCATCTGAATCTATAAATTGCTTAATAATTCTAATGCTTCTTCTACCTTAAGAAACATTTGCACTGATATAACTCAGCAGGTATGAAACACTAGAAGTGGGGGTTTTTTTTTGCACTTAGTTATAAAGAGAGAAAGAATGCTTCAATTGCAAGCGTATCGTTCCACTGTCCTATTTAGATGACAGTTAAAAAATAATGTACTAAAATTTACCTAAGAACAATTTAGCTCTAATTAATCACCAAGATTATAAAGAAGGAGTACTATCACATTAAAAATGTCCCATCAAGTGTCCAAAGTAAACTTAAAAAAGGAATTTTGCAACCGCAAGGAGATGATACAAATCATGCCCATTAATGAGCTGAATATGCAAAATGTCCAGGGGAAAGGGGAGGGGGAGAAAACATAATTCACGCTAGAAGAATCTAATACGTATCCCTACATGTTCCAGTTAACAAAACATTCCAGATGACACATAAAAATAATAGTTTCCCCATTATATTTTTCAGCAGTCCTCTAAATAAGACAATGTGATAAAATGAGTCAAGGGTAATCGAAATCCCGGATGTTCTAGTGTTAATATATCATCAAGCAGAACACCATTTAGAGATCGTTAGAACTTTGATTAAACGTAACTCACAATATTTCATATTAATGTTGCTGGGAAAACCTTAAACACGAATACATCGCATAATATCTAAAAGGAGAAATAGAATGTGAATTATTTGGCAGTTTGTCTACTTCTCGACTTTACTCGCTTTGAATAGACTGGCGGTGATCACAATTGAACAAGGTCGATTTCGATTAACGATAATCCATATCGTCTAGACTAGAAGTGAGAATAATTCCTTCCAGGAGGCACATTAAACCAGTGTAGATCTAATAAGTTTGCGTTTATTAAGTTATAATCTAATGATGTAGCATGCTACGTGTTATCATTTCCTAATAAATCATTGCTCATTATTTTATAAAATTCTCATTACTCTGTAAGGTACGAAAATAAAAAGAAACAATTTGATTCCTATTTGAACTCACGTCTTTGATCGTTGTGTACATGTTAGGAAACTAAAGAATGTTCTAAAAATACATAAACCTGATCGTAATTACATTTAATTTTGTTGTATAATACACGTATCATTTATGATGTTACATAGTTTTTATTATTTTTATTTCTAATGGCAGATTATGAACAGTTATTATAGAGTCCATCAATCTACCTAGTACATCACCGAAAGCTGGTATCTCTTTTTAGTGTGGTGCCACATTGGCGGATACCAATCACTGTAGGTAATTTTGACGCCCAGTTTCCTAATTAGAGGGAGGCACTTGAGCTCTGACGATGCGAACCTGTACTAGGATTTAATTTCGCCCAGAACACCCCTAGGGATCTTTTACATGCCGTAAAATCACAAGACATGGCCGCTGTCGATTTTCTGCATCATGAAAATCCATCGATTAGGGTCAGAGTCGAACCTGCAACCTTGGGTAGAGAGGGCCAGCGACAAAACAACCACGCCACCCAGCCGACATGACGTTACATTTAAAAGCATTAATTTGAGTAAAAACTTTTTGTACTTGAGTTGTGTTTTCAGCTTAATAATTACTTATTAAAAACGTGGACTTAAAAATAAGAAATTAAACGAAAATAATGTAAAAACTAAATTCGTGAAAAAAAAAACACAATTACAAATTAATTTTAATGATTACTACAAAAAGTGCTAAGAGTAATAGAAATCTGATGTAACGCTAACTTTTTCCAAAATTTGAACTCGCATAAAACATTTATGAAACTTTATAAAGGTCCATGTATTACAGATTCTGGTGAGATAAAACAAATAATTATATTATTATTGAATGGTTTTGAACCAGTTTAGTTTTTAAAACGTGCAAGAATATATATTAAAATATACGCTACATGTATATTTAAAACGAGTAACTCGCAAAACTAGTTTAACATCCTGTATTTATAAGTTATGCCATTACAAATATGTTTTTTCAAATACTCGTACAGGGGCAATCTAATAAATGACATTTCTTGTAATAAAAAATAAGAATAATGTTTTTAGTATCGAAAGGAAATATATTTCTTTGACTAACTATTTCAGCAGACTTTGGAAGAATATAATTGTTTGAGTATACAGGATGTCAATAAATTCTATTGACGAATTCAAAGGGGGGGATAATAAGCAGCACTTGGACGACAAATCGCCATGGAACATTGGAGGTTCAGTCGCTGAAAGTGGCTATAATATCAACTGTCGGAAGGACGATGCGCAGGCAAATGTACAGACGTACATCTTCCGCTTGAATACACAGTATACTATGCCATCAATGACACAAAATACCTGGTTTTCCTGCAGCTCGTCCTTCCTGAGTAGCTATAGAAAGTATCGGCCACTTCACACCACAAACGGCCACTGCGCACGTGTATGAGCACGTGCGTGGTGCAACAGCACATTTTTTCGACTTCGGTGCGTAACCATCAACATGCTACATATCCCGAGAGATGGATTAGACGTTGTGGACCTGTTTCTTGGCCTCTATTCTTCTCAGACCTCAATCCGTTGAATTTATTTTTCTGGGACCACCTGAAATAGCTGGTGTATAAAACGGTGGTCGCTGCAGTGGAGGATCTCACAACAAGGATCATAAACGATTCAGCTGATATTTCCAGCACATGGATATTGTTTGAACACGTCAGACTGTCCTTCGTCCGTCGGTGTCGACTGTTTGCTACCCAATATTCATTCATAATTTTCATTGACCCTCCCCTCTCCATACAATAACAATGCATTGAATTCAATAATATTGTATTTTCACGCTAGAATGCTTCTTACATGCCTGCGACGTATATAAAAGTTTCACTCAGCCAAAGTGTTTATTATCCCGGACGCATATATACGTCTTTCTGAAGTATAATCTTTACAAAGCACTGTTAACCTTCAAATTATTCCAAAGGCTTTGAAATGTAATAAAGGGACCTTGACAATGATTTCGAATGTTTTACTTATTTCTAAGGATTTGCTTATTTATTACTCCCCCCACCAATACATCACATACGCGTGCCTACGTGGAAAACGGTGGTACTGGGGAGCAAATCGCATAGCTTTTAATCGACAGTAAAGGGACTAATTATAAGCTGAAAGGCTTTCTTGTATATAATTTTATATATGGCAAGTCCATAGGGTCACTGGTATATATTAAACTTGTTCTTAACTTAATCTTGTTAAATTAATTATAAAATGCATCGTGTGCAGTACTGATACTTTTATAAGTGTATATGTCAGTGTTAATGTCTATTTTATTTTTTATTATGCCAGAATGTATTTTGTTTGTTTACTTTCAGTACACTAACAATTTTTTAAAATAAACTTTTGTTTTTGACTTTGCAATATGTTTGCGCCCCCCTCGTACAGTTTTCACGCCTCCTTAGGGGGCGATCACCCCAGTTTGAGAAATGTTGACCCCTATGGTATTCACAATTCACATATTCGAACAATTCCTGTGACATTAACTTGTTGTTGTATTTCTGACGTCGAGTTAAGACGTATTTTTCGTTTCGTAAACATGTTTTGAGTTCAATAAATGTATTTTGTACTTGTTATTACCCCTTTCCTTTCAATTTGTCATCGCACATTTCATACATGTTTCTTCGAATAAACGTGGTTCTATGGTAATCTGTCATTCCCATGATGTTTACTCTCAACCCTCTGAATTTGCCGGTCGAAATTGGCTACATCCTGTATATAATCTAATATTTGTTTTGTAAAATGCTTAAAAGAGAATTAACATATCCTAAAAAAGACTCAATCAGAGGGTGTTCTTTTGTTTACAATTTTAATGGGAATAATAATAATTAATCCCTAATCAAATAACATATAATAAATTATTTCTCTAATTATCGCGTTTTTTTAAATTCTTTTGTGATGTTCCTTGCTAGTTAGCAGGCACACACACATACATATGTTAACTATTTTCAATACCTTTTACTGCAGTATTATAAAGTGGCATAGTTTAATTGCTCAGAGACCTTAATTATTTTAAAATTATTTATTTCTTATTAATTTATATAATAAACTAAAACATTATTCATAAAATTGCAACATTTGTTTACTTTTAATCAGAAATGCTCTGAAGAGTTTCCGACAAAAAGATGGCTTCTTAATAAGCCTAATAATTTATAGAATTATTCATTAATTCATTAATTTAATGCACAATTAATAATTCTCAATGGCAAACATGAACATTTAAAGTGAATGGAATTTAACTCCATTTTTAAGTTTTAATCTATCTAATAAATTAATTTAGTTCAAACACACAAAAATATTTTGTTCATTATCGATATTTGTTATTTTTCATTTACACCAAAAAATCTTAAATTTTGTGATCCCTAAATATTCTAATTTTTACGTGTTTAAAAAAGTGTGTCTTCTTCCTCAAAAAACTATAAGTACAATTACTGTTGTGAATATATTTAAATGTATGATAAGGTTTGTTTTTGTGTACATTGATTTGAGTTAGTGTAATTTAATGAGAATAATGTAAATATTTCTCCGATAATCTATAGAAGTTTCGCAATTTTTTTTTTTTTTTTAGTGGGATATTTTTAACGAAGGAACTAATGTCCAATTTTTAATGCAATGGCCTTTAAATTAATGAAACATTATTGTTCCTCAAGTTTTTTAATGGATTTGTCTTTAAATTAACAGATTCATTGGTTTTCCATTAAACGATTTAAGGAAAATAATTTATGAGTTAAATATTCTTGAACAATTAACTGTATGCTTTATATGTCTTTGCTATGTATTTCCTTTCTGATAGATCTTCATACTCTTGCTCGATACTTTGCAGTTTCTGAGGGCTTTTTTCCACATCCTATGTATTTTAATAAATAATAGAAATTGAGAGCATGTAATATATCATTTTCTTCGATATGTCAGATCCAGCAGAAATCAAACTATTTTATATACATTAATGATATATTTATTGCGAGAATATTTGAATATATTTTCCATACGATTCTGGGAAACGAAATATATCTTGAAAGGGCATAATAAATGTTATTTCAAGGATTGTAAGATTATTGGATAATTTTTAAAATTGGATTTTCAAGTCAAAACCATTAACGGATATCAAATAAATATTTATACTAAATGATAAATTATCGGCTTATTTTCAAACAAACAATGGATATTTAAATTTCATAAAAGTTACAGAGTATTTTTGATTCTTTCTTTAGAGAAAATCACATATTTCGTATTTTTTTATCATTTTAATAAATTTAGTGGGGAACACAAATAAACATTAACAAAAATAATACAATGATTCGGGAAAAAATTTTGTATTGAATAAGATAATGAAATGTAGAGCAATAAAGATAGTGAAAGGGAATGCTTATTAATGACGCTAAATAAAGCAACTCAAAGACTGTTGTAGACAAACCTCGCAATTTTGATCCACGTTCTGACGAGAACGACACCGGATTTTTCAACCCCTCTATATACGAACATCCACACCACATCAATTTGACCCTTGGCAGAATTAACGTGATTTAGCCCCTCAACTCAATGTATCTCCAGTGGCACAGAAATAGGAACTTATGAAATACCGGCCATGAGTTCCTGACCATAATACTTTGGCTACTCAAAGTGTAAGGGCGCCCCCCTCGGGTGCCCTTCTCCTAGATTATCAGCATGAGCTAGAGGTGTAGGAATAAATGAAGAACTAGAAGCTGCTATAATCTTAATATTACTTTATTAAGATCTTAACTTAAACCAATAACATATTAGATAATAATATGATATGTGAGAGAATCTACTGTGGCTAAACACACAATATATAATGCCGAAATAACGTAACCCGGACCACTATCAATAACTAACTCGCCTAAGCTCAATTTCAATGCAATCACAGATCTGAATACTTAATGTCCAACGAAGCCTCAATCTATCTGATCCTAGCTGAAGTTGTGGTTCACTGGCATGCAATGGTATGCACCTTGACTAAGGGCTCTCTGTCACGGGTAACTCCTTTTGACTGTCACTCAACTTCTTGAAATACTCTTCACACTTGCCACACGAACTAACGTAACACTCCCCAAATGATACCCCGCTTACTCTAAACTTCTGTGAATTAAAAGTTTCCTAATTTGCAACTTTCCTTCACATTTTACTTCTCGGGTTGGTTGGAAAAGAATTGCCATTTATTCTGGCCCCAAAGAACCCAAACCGACATGTTAATGAAAAAAACCCTTGAGCCCGTCCCAAAAGAGTGAGAAGTTTTTCCTTTTGAGTAATTTGAAAAATAGTAAAATGTTTTAATTAAATTTTATCAGCACATATTTTCAAAAAGTCTGTGTTAGCTCAGAGAACCTCAATAAAATTAACAATTATATTATAAATTATTTACTAAAATAACCAGTACATCAATAATGTAGTGGACTACTGAAGTATTTTAAGCTTGTTAGATTAATTATTTCAATAATCTCGCTGTTCGAAATTTTGCAAGGGCTCTTGGCTACGGGCCTCGTAATTTTGATCCACGATCCAGTGACTACTACGACACGTCTGCTGTCCATATGCTAACGCTTGCATGCAAAATATTGCGCCACTTATTATTGTCACTTACCAATAGAAACCTGTAGAGGAAAATTTTGCGTTGTTTTTGAATAATAAGTTACGGGTGAAGAGCTGGATTATGTTCTATAATGAATGTGTAAATAAATGAGAAAGCAGCAACATTTTAAACAGTCAGCATCTAAAAAAGTTCAAGTGTTCTTCATTGTCTGTGAATATCTTAAACTGAGTGAGAATAAACAAGATATATAATATATATAGTGATATATGTTTTTATAACAAATCCCATTCGATGTTTTAACGTATTTAAATATTTAAATTTGTTTTTAGCCCCTCTTTGTAAATATTCAATGCGACAGCAGAGAGAGCATTAGTTTCAGAGACAGCATTAGTTTTAAAACAATTCAGATATTTACTTTGAAATAACAAGTTCTTTTGTCATAACAAAAGTAGAGCAATTTCTTTTTTTCAGTTTTGTTTTTCTTAGGTACCAATTGATTAAAATAAATTAAGACTGTAAGAAAAAAAAATCACACGCATATTCGATATACAATTATAGCAAAATGTGTTCACATTTAAAAGGATGTTATCCGCTTATAAAAATCGTACACACATATTCATTGTTTCAAATTTTGTATTTTATGTTTAGTTTACCTTCATAAAATGTCGAAAGGAAGTAAATAGTTATTTAATACATGTGATATCTTACATCTAACATAATTTGGCAACACATCATTAGATGTCTGAAAAATAAAAGTGCATTTAATAATAGTCACTTCGGAAATTTTTCAAAAATTTGATTATCGAGCAAATGTCTTTTTCTATTATTTTTTGTATTTTAACAATGCTTAAGGCTAGAGGTATATTTACAAAGTAAGAGGGAAAATACATGGCCTGAAAATTATACGAGGGATGATTCATAAGTAAGGTCTCCAATAGTATACAATGAGTTTCCAAGGTAAAATAATAACACAGGCATCAGTGCGAAGAAAATTTATTACTCTTTATTTTTGTTAACTCATTTCTCCACATAGTTACAACTAAAAGCTACACATTTGTTCAATCATTCTATCCATTTCTTCTTTCCGTTCATGAAGAAAAATTCCGGTTGGCTGCGTATGCATTTGCGCTTGGCTGCCTGAACTTCGGCATCCATTGGAAACCGTTGACCTTTCAACGTCTCCTTCAACTTTGGGAGAAAAAAACTGAAAGTCTGATGGTGCCAAATCTGGGCTGTAAGGAGATTGTGGAATCACTGTGAATTTCAGTTTTCCCATGACGACATGTGTTGGTACGCTGCAATGCGGTGTTGCATCGTCGTGATACAAAAGAAAGACGTTTCTTTCAGGTCTGATTCTGTGGATGCGTTGCTTGAGTAATCGCAATGTTGCGCAGTTCCTGTTGGAATTCATTGTCAATCCTTTAGTCAGAAAGTCCAAGTAGTGCACTTGCATCCCAAAAGATGGTGAGCATAACTTTTGTTGTTGATAATTAAGTTCAGGTAAATGGATACGCAAACAACCATAATCTTTATTCATGAACGGAATGAAGAAATGGATAGAATGATAGAACAAATGTGTAGCTGTTAGTGGCGACTATGTTGAGAAATGAGTTTATAATACGTAAGAGTATTAAATTTTCTTCATTCTGATACCTCTGTTATTATTTTATCTTATCAGATACTTGTTTCATACTATTGGAGACCTTACTTATCAATCACCCCTCATAGTATTCCGGGATATATTTAGGTAGCCACTTTCCCAGCTATTAAAATGATGAGTGCTACTTAGGTTGCAATTTATTATACAACAATACTGAAGTAATCTTTCAGCAAGCAAGCCTTAGCACATGTTACGAGATATATTCTTCTTTTTGTATTGTTCACAAACATGATGATTTACCGGTGTAAAAATTACAATTCCTCTACTCTTTCTCCATCTGCCATCGCAATGAAATGAGGTGGACCAGTTTGTAAGTATAAATTTGTAATTTCATTAATTTTAACGCTTTGATCTCATTCATTAATAAAGTTTGAGACATGCACTCATAGAGGGATTAAAAACTAAATGCAATTCCTACGCGTGTAAGAAATTAAAAAACACATCCAATGGATGGTTAAATGAGTAACTTATTATATCTTCATCGTCGTTATAAAGTTTCAAATATTTGCAATTAAAATTAAATCGAGTATTTAAAAATTAACACTTGAATGTGTATGAATTATCCCTATTGAAATAAAATAATCTCAGCATAAAATAATTTAAACATGAATTAGAAACTGTTCTTAAATTTTCACCGTACGTTTAGATTTAGAATATAGAAAGATTGTCTTGGAAATTAAAATAAACTGTAAGTATAAGCTTTAACCATAAACCGTATTATGCTACATATAAAGAAAATTAGATTGCTGCAGATTGACTTTACATGTACGAATGCTTATAAGATTAGAAATATTTAGAACACATAAAACAGAAAATTTAAATATTTTACGAAAAGTTATTAAAAGAAAACCAAATTATTATTAATTTCTTGGAAAGCTTCCATGCTCCTTTTATCCTAGGCAACGTTCTTTTCAATATTAAGTATATAAAAATTCAAGATCAGTTTTTCAATAAGTACTTATTACAAAAATATAAGCAACTCATTTTAAAATGACCTTTCACCTAATTACACATTTGCTTAATAATAATGGCGGAAACGAGAGAAAAATCTTATAATAATAACAAATATTCGAATACATAGGAAATCTTTTCTGGAGAGCTATTTATCCAATGATTTTCTCAACTTAAGCGACAAGTTATTCTTTGAAAATATATTTATTCTTATTTATAATGTAATTTTCAGTTTAGTATGTTTTCGAATGTTTCTCATCGTAAAAATAAATACGACTCAAGTACATATAAAAGAGGACAATGGAAGTCATTGACACGTTTCGTCTTTCCTTCCAAAATGATTCTCTTTTTCCATATATCTTTATTTACCCCGTTGTTTACGATTCTAAAATTCGTCCATCGGCCATTTCAAATCGGAGTGAGGTATAAAGAATTCGAATAGCTCCGAACCGAAATTCCAACTCGATTTTCCTTACAAAATGTGTTGCTCTATCTTATTTTATTTTAAAACGACTAATGCAGATAAAATCGTATAAGTAAAAGGTAGTGAAAGGAAAAGAAAACTAAAAATAATAATAAAAAAAGAGCAAACCATTCCTAGCTATTCCGAGCATCTGTAAATGACTTGGTCATGTGATCGCTGACGCATGCGCAGAGTATCTGTATCTTCCAAACTGGGTCAAAGGGGCGATAAAGGCGAGCAAAATGAAATGCCTTCACGCTCTTCTTTAACGGCTTTGGGACAGTTTACTATTTTTAAACTTCGAAAAACGGTTTTTATGTACGTGTATTCAAACTTGGTATCGTTCGGAAAAGTGCGAAAAGAGTCATAATATTTTAGTTTATTAGCGTGTTGCCTGTTACGTTTTTGAAAAACTGTTTGCATGAACTAAAAGTTCTTGGGACTGATTTTAAATATATTCAACATTTATTTAAATTATTACAGTTGGAGTAGTTAGGAAACTTATTAGTGAAACTGAATGCAATTTTTATGATGAACGAAATCACTTTGAATGTTAAATAATGGTTTGATTTAAATTTTACGAAAGTAATTTGCTATCTTGATGCTATCCACATAAACAATTGAAACATTATGTTGTATAGCAAGAATGATTTTAAATTTTTCATTTGAAAACTTACTGCATCAGTTTTGGACATTTCTTTCCTTTGAAGAGAACTGCATTATTTAAATATTTATTTGTATCTTTATATATAACTTTCCTTGGATTAAAAATATTTTAAAAATTAGTGTTTATAAACTTGAATTAATATTAAAAATGTTCACATTTGATTTTTTTTTTCAAATTATTAAATTTGACTTTATTGTTAGGAAAAAATATTTGGAAACTTACTCTACTTTTTAACAGAAAACATATGAATTCCTATAATTAACAATATTATAAATCAGTTAAAAATGGAAATTATTTACCACTATAGCTAACTTTTATTATTAAAAATGTGTGCCCCTGATATTCAAGCGTTTTTAAGCATGACTTCGTGACCGCTGGTATTTTATTAGATTTTCTAGTGAGGCTCATTAAATCTATCGGTGTTTCATGCATTCACGTAACCGTGATGTGGATATTGAAAATGGGTGGATTTCCATTCAAATATATATTGAACCTTGTTGTTTCATGCTTCAAAGTAAAAATTCCATCATTAACATTCGTTTTTTTCTTCTTCTAAAAATCCAATGTAACTAAATAAATTTAATTAATTCTTGAAAGAGGGAGTGAATGCGTATTAACCACATTCTTAAGCAAACGAGAACTACTGACAATGTACTTCGTAATTTTTAGCCAAGGTCAAGTAACGAGTATGGATCCTGAGTTGGCATCACAGTCTCATAACCTCCACACCACGCTACGTGAGACCTTTGAAACACGACAAAGTTGTAGCAGCTCCTCCTTCGTCAAGTACAAACAACAAAGGACAGGCACAGAAGTCCAAAGCGGTTAGCTCGAACAGGGATTATTTTCGTCTCTGTCATCTAAGGCATGGAGGGCGTAGTTGCGGACTGATAGGTGAGTGGTTAAAATAAACACCCCTGTCAAAGTTAACAGCTGGTTACTGAAGTGGTAACTCAGGAATTGAGCACCAGATGGCAGCACAGCCTAACTATACTGGTTGATAACGCATTCATTCCACAGATAATTCAAGACATCCTCAATAAGTCACAACAAGTGATTCAAAACGGCAAAGGCATATACGTAAACTAGATCCACCCTCTCACCAAGAGATTTCCCACAACGTCAGCTGAAAAAAAACCGTTCCAACGATACTCAGACCTATTGAAAATGTATGAAAATTGTAGTAATGGGCTGAAAAAACAGCCTTATCTCAGTATCGCTCAGAAAGTGAAACAGAAATAACTTTCATTCTGTAGGAAGGGTGTACGCAGCAGCACCTTCTTCTGCAAGTCGAAACAACAAAGGACATGAATTAAAGCCCTTAACAACTGGCTTGAATAAGGATTCCTTTCTTTCTATCCTTTTAAGCAATACACAACGTAGCTGCAGACCGGTAGGTCAATAGATCAAATAGACACCCCTGCCAAAGTGAACAGTTCGTCACGAAGATAAAACATATATCAGCCTATCTACAAGAAAGGTCTTCAGTGGCCTGAGCACTCTAATCCGCTCCTCGACAACTCCGGTGACGAGGTTTGTGGCCGCGGTAGCCGAGTGGTATAGGTATCGGATCGTGGCTTGCCTTGTCACGAGTTTGAGCCCAGTACCACTAAAGACCCACCATGTAGGGCAGCGATGCACGTTAAATCTGTCAAGAGCTGAAACGTCCTCCCGTTGGTGTGGTGCGGTAGTTAGGAGAGGAGGGTGCCAGCTCACAGGTGTCGTCCGCGTCACTTGACCATGGTTGAAAATTACGTGTTCCATCACCGAAAGCCCTCGTGTAGCTGAACAGTGCGACGTTAATATACAATCAATCAATCAACCGGTGACGAGGTTGAGACCATGACCACTAGGCTACCGCGGAAACCAAATTAACGCACTTGATTACCTAGTTAATCAATATTATCACATATTGTTTGAATTAATTTTTTAATTGTTTTCTGTACATTGGGTTTAAACAATGCATTTCCAAAAAAATTTGATTATCAACATAGCACTTAATTTTACGCTTCTATTCGTTTCTAAGAAATTTGAAAATGTCTAAAAGGCTTACATTTAATGTTGTTCTCTTTATTAACTAATAAGAATAAATTATTTCCCTTATAAATGTATTTATATTTCTTTTATTTTATCAATAGCAGAGCCTAATATTTAGAAGAAGACAGTGATTATTATCTCTTTAAAATTACTAATTCAAAGCTTCTGTTCAACCATGTGTAAAATCATTTTTATCGTCTAGAATACTTATTTTAATTTATTTAACTGCTAATTTTTCCTTTACTCTGAAGCTGTATAAACTGCTTTATTTTGTTTTCATGATGTATTAGAAATAAATTAGATTATCACAAACAAGTTAAAGAACGTTTATTACAATGCTAATTTTTCAATATTTTCTTGTGAAAAGTTTTTTTCTATTATATTCGAAAATCTACCAATTAACAAAATTGTTTACGCTGAAAAGAGATTACTTCTTTTGAAAACAACTTTTCAGAGTTTTTTTTAGTATAAAAATAGTTTAAAGTCTTAGTTCGCAATGTAAACATATTTTTGTCTGACTGAAGTGAAAAGAGAAATATTTATCTATCTGTTTTAGAGAAATTTTATACAGATGTTTTGAATGTGTTTAACAAAAAAAAAGCTATTTTTTGAGCAATTAACCGTAAACAAATTAACACAAAATGAATCAAACACTTGGTA
Organism: Trichonephila inaurata madagascariensis; assembly: GCA_019973955.1. NCBI lineage: Eukaryota > Metazoa > Arthropoda > Arachnida > Araneae > Nephilidae > Trichonephila > Trichonephila inaurata. The sequence continues at coordinate 20,783 of BMAV01012404.1, read as the reverse complement.
CTTGAATAATTCATCTTATTTTAAAATCTAACTGCGATGTTTATAAACAAGATGCATCTCCGAAAAAAGATGACATATCCAAAAGTATGGTCGAAACAGTAACTTTACGATTCTGTGCATTACCATGATATTCTTCTTATTTGAATAGAAAGCAAAAGTGTTGATGAAAAAAAAAAAAGAAAAACAGTATCTTTTCTAGAGGTTAACACTATAGTTTATCTCAATTTGATATTACCAAACAATAGTTTATTAAAATTTTGTATTTAATGCTAGAGTGTCTCTTTATAGACTTCAAATATTGTGATAATTTTATGTGAAGCAAAAATATTTTTCATTACGTATTTCGCACAAATATGTTTCGTACCTCAATAATTCCATACGCTCTTAAAGGAAGAAATTACAGCTAACATTTTTCATGTTTGGAAGTTCAATTTAAGCATGCATTTCTGAAAATGAACTGGTAGAATTGACACAGGTTCTATTGACCGGGCATAAAATATCCAAAGGCTTATTATTACAGAACCACCCATCAGAATGTAATAAACTGTTTATCCGTAAATTGGAAATATATATATATATATATATATACATATATATATATATATATTTAAAGATAATTAAATTAGATTTAATTTTAAATTTCCTAAATGACATATAACTTTTATTTTCCATTACATTTTCAAATATTAAATTAATCACTCAATTATTTCTCCGAAACAGATGGCCTAACCTCAAAACATTTCTGATCCCAGATTATTATTTTTTATATGTCATATGTCAGAATTAACTTTCAAGTATAACTATAATTAAGAAGGTATTTAACATCTGGGCTTAAGTGGTAAGAACACTTAGATTTTCCTTTGGCGTCCTTTTTCTCTCAGCGACAGAACATGTAGATGGCTCGATGAATAAAGACCGGTTCCTTTAAAATTTATAGTAACATTCCTTTTACAGAAGCATACAAACGTATAAAACAAAGCCTACGAGGCTATAAAGACTACATACCCTACAAGGAAATATACATATTTTAATTTTATGAAGTAAAATTTCTTGTTCATGTTTTGTACTTGAAAAATGTGTGTATTACTAAGTAAAACAAAACTTAATGCCACTTAAGGATCTTGACATTTATGTTTACTATATTTTTTTTGTTTCCTTCGAATTTTGATATGACTTGTTGTGATTTTTAAATAGTATAATAAATTGTAGAAATAACAAAGAATCAGCTAGTATAATCGTAAAAGTAAGAAAAATTAGATCGTTGAAATTAAGATAACCGCACATTATAGTATAATTGAATAATTTTATTTAGGCTCGAAATGAAATAAGAGACTTTAATTTGCTTTTGAGAGGGAAGGAGATGTGAGTTTGGCCCTCCATTTGAATCGTTCTTCTTATGTCCTTAAATCGTCACAGAAATAGTAATGAAGATGAGTGGGATCTCTTATAATTTGAATAATCATTTTTGCACATATCCCAGATAGCAGGGAATTGTAATACTATACAAATGTTAAAAATAATCTTAACATGAGACCTAATTAAGACACTGAATAATCGTTTAGATTAAAAATTCATAAAGTGACCAATTACGAAGGGATTTTTTTAAGCGTAATGAAGCACGAGGAACATAAGAAGGACCAGAAAAGAATTGAGACTTTTTGACCTTTTTTACCTCAGATTACAATTTTACTTTTAACTTTTTTAGAAAAGTAAAACGGAATTTAATGTTGAGGAGCTAATGACCTTGCTGCTACTCTCCCCCTTTTGTCCTTTAAATGAGCTGTAAATGTAACATCAATATTACTGTAGCTTTTAAATCAGCTGTTTCTAAAAGTGTGGTGTGACTGTTAAACCCTTGGGAAGCGTGAGTGTATCGAAAAGTCGAAAATAAAAGATTATTTAAAGAAAAAAATATAAATTTACTGAAAGGAAGTAAAAAATATATATTTTTATATAATAAAAACAAAATATATATTTTTATATAATAAAAACAAAATATATATTTACATTGATATAATATAGTTATAAACATATCAATACAGAACAATGTATTTGATAATTAATTTTTTGAATACTAAGAACAAGTTTAACAATTACCAGTAACTCCCATGGGTTTGTCATTCACAAAATTATATATAATATTTAATACTCTCTTATATTGATAATTTGTACGGTTTATATTTAAAGTCGTATTGAAGCTTTAGTATCATAGTGTATTATTGAATTCAATACATTGTTATTATATGGAAGGAGACACGATAAAACTTATGATCGAAAACTGGGTCGCAAGTGTCTAAACATTGAGAAGCACTCTTTTAAATAATAGAAATATAGACCTCAAATTTTATTTTTTGTACGAAGCTAGATTAACTCGGAAAAGAATAACTGATTTAACTCCTTAACTGTCCCCTCCGAATATATACGAGTACGTCTCACCTAACCGGGGCTTTTACTGTCTTAGGCATATATACACTTCTTATATCAAAATCGATTTTTTGTTTGCTCTGCTATCAGTAAGAATATTCCGAAGACATTGGAATGAAATAACAACGTGGCGCCTTAGCAGTATTTGCGAAGGATTTACTTACTTTAGAGAAGTAATTGCTCTTATTTACCATTACAAGCACCTATGTGAAAAACTGTGGCAATGGGGACTGAATCGCGTAATATTTAATCGGTGTTTGAGGTGTTGAAATAAATGATTGATTCTTGACAATTAGCGAGTGAAATGAATCTCTGTAATAGTAAAAAATGTCGCCCGAATTCACCAAATCGTTTGTTCGTTTTTTCCCTTTTTTTCATATAAGGTAAATCGGGGGAAGTTGCCACATTTACGGATTTTTCGATCACTACATAGGAAATTGAAAAAACAAGACCATGGAAAAAATACACTTTATTTTTCAATAATTAGCTGGTTATGTATACAAGTTAATTCTCTTCTTAGTATGAAAATAAATAAGAAATTTAATGTTAAAGAAATTCACATTTAATT
>BMAV01012403.1:0-121542 GCA_019973955.1 Trichonephila inaurata madagascariensis | reverse complement strand
TTTTTATATTTATTTTTTATTTTGGGGGAATTTTCAATTTAATAAAATAAATTTTAAAGGCTTGAGTGAAAAAATTTCTATACATGATTTTTTTGGGATGACAATAAATAATTTAATTATAATTAATAAAAATTAATTTATTAAAACTAATTATTAAAAGAATTACAAATACAGCCACTTTGGCATCCTTTTTGGCGACTTGGGTCAAAACTTTAAAATATATTCTTTGTCACATTTTAAAGCATTCAGTTGAACTGAAATTTTATTCCCAATTGTTTTGGATGAAAATGATTTTTCATGAAAATTAAAAAAATTAATTACCACTTAATGTTTGATTCTGTCATATGTATATACGTATCTATATTAATTGTAACTATTTAATAAAAAGTAGCTAAAATAAAATTTTTCTTTGTTGATCTAAGTAGGAATTGACTTAATTTTTTATTTTTTATATATTACTTGTTTACTATTAATTTTTTAGACAAAAGCGATATTTTTAAATAATTAACTCCAACAAGTAATAAATTTTGTTTGTTTATAGTAATAAAAGTTATTAAAGGGCTCAATTTGCAAAATTATTCTTATATTTATATCGTTTCTTCATATTAATTTTAATAACTAGACATAGAAGGAAATTTATTGAAGTAATAGAAAAAATAAAGAAAATACTCTGAAATGGAAATTTCTTAATTATGTGTTGCAGAAAATCAATTTTTTGTTTTAGATTTATAGTTAAATATATGACTATAATCTGAATGTACTTTTATATTGTTTATAAATTAAATAAAAAATCATTTGAATAAGAATAAATAATATAACAAGTTAGTCTTACAAGTTATATATATAGTAAATAGATTCGTCTCAAATCTTCATACCATAAAGGAAATTCCTTTATGCTGATATAATGTTATCAAAGAGAGGGAAAATGAAATTATTTTTCACAAATTTAAATGTAAGGAATTCCAGGAAATTTATAAGAAATGTAACTCGTTCTGAGAATGAATGAGAGAAATTCAAAATTTTTTAAAAATTAGACAATTAGCGATTGAAGTTCAGACGTTTCTACTCTTAAATAGCAATGATATTGATTTTGTATTAATGCAAGTACAGGACATAAAATTATTAGGTTAGAAATTTTGGGAAAATATATATAAAAAAATTTTCGGGAAAAGAGTCTGAAATTTGGTTTTTATTCTAACAAATCCAATCTATAACATTTAATAATTTTAGAATTAATTCATTTCCAATAAAGAATATGCAATATGTTAGGTGAAATATAAGTTCATAAAAATTCAAATAAATATTATAGGTTTTTTAAGTGCAGCAAAATATAAACATTTCGGTTGAAAAGACTGTTTTTGAAATATCTTTCACTGTTAAGGAGTAAATAAAAAGTTCACTGTAGTATTTCGCTTATATTTCATTCTACTTTATTTTTCAAAATAGATCCAGGATGCTTGTTTCCTATGATTTTACTTTCATTTTTATTGTGTACAATATAAAAAATAACAAAATATCGATTGTATAAATTTTATAGAAACATTTACTAAATCGTTCGAAAAAGATTCTAAAGATTTTTTATACTTTATATTCTAAGGAAAATAGGACAAATTATTGTTTTTAAAAATATATGTTTTGGTTTTAAAACAGAATAATAAATGAGCTAAATAAAAGTCTTTCAAGCGAAGAACAGTTTTAAAAATTATTAACCTAACGATCCCCCACCTTTAAAATTGGGTTTATTGCTCAGAAATCTCGCATGTGCGTGGTGTGAAATATTTGTGACAGTCCGCGGGGTGGTTTATTAACGTCGCCAACAAAAAAACACAGCATTGATGAGAATCTGAATTTTTCCCAGGCAAAGCCCAATGGTGACACCCGAACTGGTTTTCTCTCACCAAATTACCACACCATGGCAACAGAAGGAATTTCAGTCACAACAATTTAAGGGGGTTTGGAAACCCCCCTACTAACAATTTAAAGCGGAAATACCTTTCCAAAAAACTGATATATATAACTATTTTTATAAATTAATATATTATTATATTAAATAATTTAATTTAATTTTTAAATTTTAAAATATTTTATTAAATAAAATTTATTTTAAATTTTAAATTTTTTTATTATTTTTTAAAATTTTAAATTATAAAAAATTTTATAAATTAAAATATATTTTATTATAAATATTTTAACTAATTTTAATTTTTTATAATTAATAAAATATTTTATAAAACATAAAATTTAATTTTAATAAAAATTTTAAAAAATTTTATTTTTTAAAAAAATTATATTATTAACATTTAAAATAATCAAAAAGAATTCATATTGAAAATATTTTAGAAAAATACATCAAATCAAAATTTCATTTTTTAAATAAATTGATTTAAATTTTAACATAGGCTTTTCGGCTAAAATAAATAAATAAAAAAAGCTTTTTTACAAAAAAATACTTTTTTTTTTTTAACTAATTTTAACAAAAAAATTTTTTTTATTTAAATGGGTTGCCATTTCAAAAATTTAAAAATATCTTTTAAGGGCTTCTAAATACCCTTAGAGGTTAAAGTAAGGTATTTTTAAAAAGGTCAAAATCTATACAAGGTGAAAATGTAAAAATCTCAAATTGTTCAAAAAATAAGATTTTAGTTTTCCAACACCTCTTAAAGTACATCTGGCTCTCTACACGACAGGTCTTCAGTGGCACTAGAGCTCGAACTCAAGACACGCTGGGTACGAGCTCATGACCCAAACCACAAGGCTACCGCGGCTACTTCGCAGTCGCGCGTTGGCAATGGAAAAGCTGCGCCAAAATATTTATTTTCCAGTTCAATTGGCATCACGATTTTTTAGATGTGTACGGGTTCTACTAGCAGTTAACTAGTTGTGAATGTACTCGGTTTTGATCTTATTGCTTTACTATTTTTTGGAAAACTAATCTTGTAGCATTTTTTTGTACAAATAGCAGTTTTGAATGGTCTTCATACTCAAAGGTAGGAATGGCGATTCTTTGCGAAAAAGATCGATTTTTAAATCGATTCGAATCGTAACCTGATGAATCGATTCATAAAAAAATCGAGCTCTAAAAGATTGATTTCTAAAAAAATCTCTTTTTTTCTTTTCAAATCTGCATTTACAACGTCAATATCAATCCATTTTTTGAAAAACAAGAAAGATACCATAATAAACGATTTCTTATCAGTAAAATCAGCGATTTTTTTAGTTCAAGGAATTCGACAATTACAATTATTTTTATTACCATACCGAAGCATCAGGTTTTAATAAAGACATTTATTTTCTAAATGTATTTGTTACATTAAAAAGTTTAGAAAATAGATAATATAGCTTATTGTTCCCAATGATTAATATATAAGCTTTTTGAAAACAATAGTTTGTCAAGTCTATTGAGATCCAAGCGGTTTCGCTCATCACTTGCGTTGTTGCCAGCAATCGAAAAAAGTCACTCACAAGGAACAGATGATCCAACGAAATTCATATACATCATGGCTGTTAAGTGAATGTGATGATAAACAGTGTTTTTGTTCTTGCCAGTAAATTAACCATTTAACCACCAACACCGTAACATTACAGTTTTTATATAAAGACAGTACATTCAACTAATAGTAAATAATTTTATGGTTTTTACCAAAACAGAAAAAATCGAATTTCGATTTTATAGGATGAGATATCAATTCACTGAATCGATTTAGTGCTACATATCGATTGAAAAAATCAATTTTTTTTGCCTCGAGAAATCGATATTAGATCGCCTTCCCTACTCAAAGGGGAAAAAAGCAATAAAAGTTTCACTGAACGGATTATGGAATAAAAATTTCTTCGATGAGTTGTCGGTTGAGTAACCGGGTGATTTCAGCGATGGCAATAATATGGAATTCATTCATCCCAGAGATACTTGTGATATTTCGGAAAGTGAAAAATATCATCCATAGAGCGACATGTCACCACGGCGTGATTCTGTTGTGGTAGAACCATAATTTGAAATTAATTCAACATCCAATGAACATTTTTCTTTTCTTCTGTTACAATCTTCCAAATCACAATTCAATCAAGGGACATGTTCTGCAACAGTGGGAAGAAAAATCTGTTGGAAAGATACAACGAAAATTAATGTAAGACTTTTTTCTATTTGAAGGTATCCGACTACGTTCGGAACCGTGATTTAAAAGCGCATTAACGGATAATTTTCATGATATTTAGTGTCACTTAGATTAGAATACATGTATGAAATTGTTTTAAGGGCATTATGACAAAAAATTATTTAAATACAATATTTTGGCAAAAAATTAAAGAATAATCTTTTTTCACAAAACGTTCTCCTTTTATAAAAAATGCTTCTATAATAATATTTTGTGCTCAGATAAAGCAAAGACTTCTCCAGAGAGTCTGAACTAAAGGTTTTGAAAAATTCCCATTATTTTCAGAGTTACCACCCATTGAAATTATTACCGGCATTTTTTTATTAAAATTTCCCCCCTATGTTGTAGTAAAATATGGATAAATCCACTTCTAAGTTATATGTTTCAAAAGTTCTAGTTCTGCCTCTGTACAGAGGTCTAGGCCGACCACAGGCAAAATATTTTTTATAATAGGAAGCATTTTTCATAAAAGGAGAATTTTTTTTGAAAATGGATCATTCCTATGTTCATTTTGTCAAAATATTGTATAAATAATTTTTTTATTCTAAGCCACCATTCTTAACACAATTTTATATACTTTTTTAAATCTAAGTGACACTAAATATTATAAATATTATCCATTTATACGCTTTTGCAAAATCACGGTTCCGAACGTAGTCGGATACCTTAAAGCGTAAATATGCTATTTTATCTGTAATGTTTATGAAGATTCTCAAAAGTATGACTTAGACTGCGCAAAGATGGAACCAAATGACATTTAGGAATAATATGTAGTTTATGATACGATTCATGTACGTATACCATGTTTGATAAATCTACGTGTATGTATGATAAAACATGTATATTAAATACGACATGTGTTTAACAAACATGTTTATAATACGACTTATAATAGTACAAAAAATAATGTCGATTGCTATTTATTTTCTCATTTAGATTCTTTTTTATTTATCACGGTTCAGTAATAGAGTGGCCTTGGGGAAATAATTTTACCTCTAGTGCCTATGATGCGCTGGCATGGAGTCAAAATATTTTATGACAGCAATCAGTGTGATACACTTAATCATCTTTTATCACCCCCTTTCGATCATATTTGTCATAATAGTACGTATGCTTTTGGGAACAATTTACTTCTACGTCTTGGCAATAACTATCAACGCATCATCACATAACTTTTATCAACTTCTTAATAGATTTGAATGGAAAAGAAAAATCTTGGTTTTGTAAAAAATGAGAAGTATTTCGTATGAGGCAGGGGGAATTTTTTCTTCTCAGGTTTTGAATCATAAGATTACTGAAACTTCTAAATAAAATCTGTGAAAACACACTTTGGAGAAACTATGAAATTTCATTATTTCTTAAAAGCAATTTTCTAAAATGTCAATGTTTTGATAACAAAACCCCTACGTATAAGGAAGAAAATTTCTTGTTTACACAAGAACTTTTAATATTTCCTTTAGAATTGATTGATTGTTTTATTAACGCTGCATCACGAAGAAACAAACGGGCGATAGATCGATTATTAATATCGCATTTCTAAGAATCGATAGTTATTATTTCCTTTAAAATAACGTTTGTTTGAAACACAAGATGTTACAGAAAAGAGAAATTAGAGCCAACATATATTTTCTCACTTACTCGTCTGTGCAATAATTTTTTGTTTTTAAAGCAAATTAGTATACACTAAAAGTTCACATTTTTAAAAAGTTTAATAATTTTTTTAATATTCTTAATGTGTTATGTACCTAAAAAGCCGTGAAAAACAGGCAAGTTCAGTTTCCTTCAAGAAAATAAAACAGGTTTCTACTGAAACTGTGAAAAAAATAGAATCTAAATAAAATTTTTCTATGGTTTCTATTTACGGAAATATAATTTTAGAAGGACATAATATGTTATTAAAATGCACTGGAAAGTAAATATTTGACGATTGTATAGTAATGGGCTAAAATATTTAAGAAAAAAACCCCCATTAAAATACCTAAAAACGCGAAAAGATGCCTTAAACATTTTTCAGTATCGCATAAAAACTATATTATATACATACAAATTTGCAAGATTTATAAATGCAGTGAATTATAAATTCTTCCCAAAATTTTAATAACTCAATACTTCATATTTCGTAAGGGAATATTATGTGCTTAAATTTAGAGATTTCTTATATAGAAGCACTAAATATTATCACTTCTTAACATTTTAAAAATTCAAAAAATTTCTTAATTGTTATTTTCGAAAGGAACTAAATTAAAAATGATTGTGGTTTTAACCCTCCAAGCGGTCTGCACGTAAAATCCCGTCATTCAGGATGCTATTCTGCCTTCAAACAAGATTCCCAAAGACGGCCGAGGCCGCATTCTTAAAATACGGCAACCGCTTTTTGGGAACTACCTGACGGCAAAAAAAATACGTGCGGTGCATTTCCGAAGCATCTCCAGATAACTAAAAGAGACTTGCAGTACGGACAAGCTTAGAGGGTTAAACAAAATCGCTAAAATAAACACTACGCATGTGTATAAGAATTGAAAACGTAATTTAAAATTTAAAAATTAATCTAAAAACTAATTAAGATTATCCATTACGTTCGGAACCACGTGATTTTATAAAAGCGCGTATAAATGGATATGTTATGATATTTAGTGTTTCTTAGATTGAAAATGTATATAAAATTTGTTTTGGAACAGTATTACAATAAAAAAGTATTTAGGAGTACAATATTTTGACAAAAAATGAACGTAAAGATGGCCATTTCCATATTCTCCTTTTATGGAAAATGCTTCTATTATAATAATATTTTGCCTGTATATAGCTCAGACCTCTGTTTAGGGGCTCAACTAAATTTTTTAGGGAAATATATAACATATAGAAGTGGGTTTTATCTATGTTTTACGACAGCAGAGGAGAAATTTTAAAAAGAAAAAACGCCGATAATTATTTTAATTTGTTGTAACTCTGAAAATAATGTGAATTTTTCAAAAATCATAGTTGAGCCTCTGTTCAGAGGTCCTGAGCTATATACGTTATAAAATATATTACGTACATAATAAACTTACATTTTCTAAACTGCTTTGAAAAAGGTTATCCTAAGTTAATATTTTGCCGAAATATTGTATTTAAACTGTTGTCAAATATTGATCATAAAGCAATTTTATGCTGATGACTATCTAAGAGCATGACATATCACGAAATATCCCATTTATACCTTATTTTAAATCACGGTTTGGTATAATAAACTTCAAAAGGTAAGTCACTTTTCATCGAGTAAAAATATTGTGATTTTTGAGTGCTGCTGATGAAACACAAGATTCTTATGAATTGCAGATAGAGCATTGTACAAACTGCACAAATATTGAAAATATTTGTTTGACAGTTCTCCTTCTACCATATTCCACCTACTGGATTTTTGCAAATTGTTTCCACGATGAGTTCCTAATCCAGGGGCGGCGAACATTTATGGGTCAACGTGCAATTTTTTCCAAAGAAGTGTCTAATGACGTATAGACGTGCAGTCAAATTATTTTGACGTGATTATTGGGGAAATAATAAAACTCAATACGAATAACACAAAACTCTATTTACTACGAAAAAAATACTTTTTGCGCTGTAAAGTTATAAACGTTTTAGTTATTCGTGAAATTCAATTTAAAGTAACATTAGTGTGACTTCTATTGTTGCAGATAGGATGACAAATAACTTATATTAGAATTATAAGATGTTACTTCTTGTAGAATACATGCTGCATTTGAGTCATCTGACAAACGGTTTCTTAGCAATTAATTACTTTTTTTTACTGTTCACTTTTTTTGACAAGAGGGTTTGTGATTTGTGTGTTTTAAAATACCGTTTTACAGACGATGTGTTTTGCATACCACTGTTCCAGAACACATACCGTTTCAACGCCTTTACTAATAATGTAGTCCACCAAATTTTAAATTCTCTGTTACACTTACTAACTTGCCCTTTTTGTTCTTTTGCTGAACTAGGCATATTAAACAACAGTTAAAAATCGTAAATACAACACAGGTAAGTTTTAAAATACACTTGTGTCAATGAAATTGATTGTGCTATGATTAGACAAACTTTACATCATAAGCAATTTTAGTCTACAACGCAACTAAGGCAAGGCAATAACAAACGAGTATGGTCGCCGATCACTCGCGTTTGATCGTAATATTTTATAGTGAACTTTGAAATGTTGAAAAATAAAATGCAAGCAATTTTGATCCCTGGCGTGCCAAAAATATTGTGTCGCGTGCCACTGGTTCGCAATCCCTGTCCTAGATTTTTGACTTCCAAATGCAAGGGATTAAAACATGACGCTTTCTTGAGGTTTTACAACGTCATACTCAACAAGGTGTAATGATTATCTAAGCCACATCATTACAGGGATTGAGACTCGAGTTCATTATTTCCCTCTCTAGAAAAAAATATATACAATCTTTGATGTCATACAGGTATTCATCATTGCTCGGGAATAAAAAAAAATTCAAAAATGTTCCACAGGCGGTTAAAATACTAAAATTTTTTTCCAGCTGTAAATTAGTTGTTCATACAGAGTTTATACCGCATGTCAGAGCCATTGATTGTGAAATAACAGCGTTTTGGTCACAAAGCTACGAAAAAAAAAAAAAAAGAAATGTGAACTTTTACACAAATGTATAATGCTCTGTATTGCAATGTTCTATACCAGATGGGACATGCAACATAGTATTTGTTTTGGTGGTTAAGATTGGGAGTCTGGCAGCATCCTGCGTACAGTCTCGATCTAGCACCTTTAAGTTATTTGTGAAGATGCCTTTTACGTATGATACCGACTTTAAAATAGAGCTGTTTCATGGTGGCTGAATGAGCAATGAGCAATAATTATTAAGGAATAGTGCAGTGTGTTTTAGGTAGTTGTATCATGAATATTTAAATTTCCTTAGAAAACAGCAGTTCATTTCGAAATTTCTGTCTGGATAGTAACAGCATTTTAATTATATTCATTTTTCTTTGTCTTTTGCATCCAAATGAAGTGGAATATATTTTCAGTGAGGATAGAAATTTTTGTTTTATGAGTGGTAATTTCCTTGAGAAACATTCGAGTAATGCAAAGTGATGTTTCAAAGTATAATAGCATTTCTTCAAGAAAGCATGTTTCGATTAGATCTTGTTCCCAAAATAACTTTTTAAATGATCGAAATATCACTTCTCTAAAAAACAGTTTTATAAATTATAAACGAAGATTCTTTCAGGAAGAATTAAATTTTAATGGAATACGTAAACCTGTAACGAAAAATTAATTTTAAAAATAAAATAATTCGCTCTTTTAAGATTTTTTTTTGCATGCTAATTATAGAAACACTATTTAAAAAAGTTCCATAATCTACAGTTTTATCAAAAAGTTTTAATAAGAAGAAATTTTGCGTGTTTACAAACAACGTAATATTCTTATAATACGAAATTATTGAACATATTTGTAGATTTTAAATAATGAATGAGTTGACTTGGTGGCTGTGAGGTAGTGTGCCAACCTCGTAAGCGCAAGGTTACGGGTTCGATCCTGGGTGGAGTCGAAAGATTTTCTGGACGTGAAAATCGTAGACATGCATGTCATACGATTATGTGGAATGTAAAAGATCTCTTGAGAATGAATTTGGTACTTCCAAAAACAAATTATCTATTAACGTAGGTTCGATTTGAATTAAATTTAAACGTCACAATTTGGTAGCGGATATTACCACCAATGAAATGGCTTCTACTTTTGGGGACACCATGGCTTAGCTGCCAAAATGCAGCCCATTTGAAACAAACCAAACAATAAATGACTCGATATCAGTTGTATCCAAGAAAAAAAAGAATAAATTCTTATTCATTTAGAACTTTTCTCTAAAATTGTAAATTATGTGCTAAATACAACCATAAAAGCCAGGAAAAACAAGTTGAAATCGGATCAAAAACTTGTTAATAATGCCAGGCTAGACTTCTCTCTAACGTCTATCAATCAGTATGCTGTATCCTGCTATTTTGATCACATGTACAAATATTTTTCTCAGGACAGTGATATATAGACCAGTTCATAATACTGAGATTTTAATATATAAGTATTTTTTTAAACTTTTTGTAGCTGTTAAGGGAAAAAGTGGTGTTACGGAGAATATTAGAGCCTTCCCCCTCTGTAAATAAAGTTTGGAACCTAAAAGGGTCTTTTGAAGGGTTGTTGGGGGGGTTTTTTCCCCAATCCCGGGTTACCCCGCGATGTTGGGAATGTCAAAGTCACTGAAAAGAAATGACTTTTAGAGGTTGTCTGAATTTCACCAGATGTTTTTTTTTTTTTATATTTGTAGTAATAATGCAGTAAAAGTGTACAAATAAACCATCCAGAAATTGTTTATTGATTCATTGTTTATTGGCGTTACACTTCAAAGCCTCACAAAACGTATGTCACACATCCGGTATAGTGGTTAGTGACTCTGACTACTGTGCCGTAGGGCTGGGGTTCGAATCACGGAAAAGGTATGGATATTTGTAAATGTCTTGTGCCTATGCGGTATAGGGGAAGGGGTACTTTAAATTGCCGTCGAACCGCACGTCCTCTCGTGAGGTTGGTGGAAGGGGGAAAAGGGGGGGGGGTTCCCCAACCCCTGAGGGGGGTTCTCCCTAAAAATGGGTGGCCGAACCAAAACGTAGTATCTGTAAGGGGTCAAAGCTACGGTAACAACAGGCCATCTGTTCTCGGCCGCGATGAATATCTTGGGACTCGATCTGACACACACACACACACACACACACACACACACACACACACACACACACACACACACACACACACACACACACACATCGTCAGATAGGTGGCCTTACTAACAACAAAAATAACAAGAGGTATTGGCGATGGACCGCGTAATTTTGAACCATGGTCAAGTGACGAGGAAATCTTCTTATATCTTAGCACTCCAATCTCTAAAAAATTTCATGCCCTTCAACGTGAGGACCTTGAACTTCCACAGATTTACTGTGAATCAATGCTTTATGGGCATTAAGATTCAGACCCACTGTAACTAAAAGTACATTGGCCATGAGTAAGCAACTATGATCAAAGGGTTATGGTGGTCTTGCAGATTTCAAGGAAAAAAGTTTACTTAGCATGAAATAGGTAAATCAAGTAAAAGCTTGTTCCTCCAAGCAGAGTTTTTTTCACTTCAGTAGATAGAAATTAACCCCTAAGAATTTTCCTTTCCAATATGATATATAAGTATTTAGGAAAAAAATCTGAAAATCGTACTGATAAGTGCTATTTTTAAACATACAATGTAAAAGATTTTAGTTAAAAAGCAAAAAGTGCAGATACCTTGTCTTAACATACCTTCTGACTAATCATCTCTTCAAAAATCCCTTTATTATATAAATCATGATACACACACGCACACACATCTACGGTAAAAATGTAAAATATTTGCATGTAGGAGTCATGATGTTAAGTAAACATTTCATACAAAGAAAACAAGATTATCTTTTGATAATTTTAATTTACAAAACAACCTGGAGTTTAATTTACTTTTCAACTTAATTTTCTACGAATATTTGTGTTTTTTTTAGCATCGTGCGAACAGCTTCTAAATTTCCTTCTCTAAAAAATATATTGCTTGCTTTCTTTGCAGCAAATTAGCATTACTGTCGTCGTAGCACTGATTATTAAGGCTATCTTCAGCTAATGTTAAAGAACAGGGGCCGAATTCGGAATATTTTTTCAGTTATAAAAGAGTGCTCAAACAATATTATATTCTGGCTACACCCCCCATCCTGTAGAGAATCCCTAATTTCATCATACTACTCATTTTTATCCGAGTTGACATATTTTTTTCTATTATAAAATATGTTTTGCACTTTTTCCCTATGCCATAATGCTAAATGAGCTATCCCTTCACATGTTAAAAGGAAAAACTAATTATTTATTATATATTTTGAAATTTTAAAAACACTATATTATAAACAAATGCATGAGTTACAATGACACAAATTTTTATAAAAATTGAGAAATTTTTTCTGTTTAAAAATGTGTTATGCGACAAGTTCACGCTCTCGTACAAATGGCGAAAACATCCTTAAGGTACTTCCTTAATTGGTAGAACAAAAGAAAATTAGTGTCGTTTGTTACGTCATTTCGAGATAAAAATTCCATAACTAAAACACTTTTCCTGTCTCAAAATAATTTGGTTTAAGAGTTTTTCCACTTCCCTGAAGAAAATCAAATCAAAACGCTACCTAAACGTTTGGTTTTGGGCAACTTAGTCAGGATTTTTGAAACCCAGCTTGACTTTGAAACTTGTGGAAGTTCATTAGATAATGATAAAACCATACATCACGCGAACTTTCCTCAAATTTTTTTTCACTTTCTGCCCAGGATTAGGATTAATGATGAACTTCTCCAATTTAATTTCTCTTCGCACGAGTTTGAAGAACCATGTTTTAACGTGTTTTTTAGCCACTTTAACTTCCATAACGTTTTCTCCATATACTTCTCTAACTGCTTTGAATGTCACTTTCAAGTCTGCTGTATTTAAGAAACCAGTGACAGCAAGTAATTCATCCTCAGCAGGATTTAAATTGTCTGATACATTTTAAAATCTTATTAATGGACATCAAAGGACAGGAGAGAAGGATCACATAATGTCTACAAATATCTGATAGACGAAGGAACTTCGTACTGCTTACTTTCACCAATGAGGTGATTTCAGATCGCGCTTACTGATAATAAGGCGATAAAGTAATGAGAAAATGTTTTAAGGGGATCACTTCACGCAGCATTTTCCCTATCTCCATAATGTTAAAAATGACCAATTTTAAGGAACATTTTTAAAATATTGGCAGGTTGTGCAGTCATGAATTTTTATGTGTGCTTTCAATGTATTGTTTTATTATTTTAATGGAGCACTTTTTAAAAAATTTTGATTAGTTTTTTTAAAAAATTCATATGTTAAGTAACACGTCAAAATTTTAAAACATTGAAAATTCTTGTACATTTTAATCCATAAATATTTTTGAATACATTTTTTTGACAAAATCTCTCATTAAAATATTTATTTGTATGAATAATTAACACATGTTACAAAAGGTTTTAAGACTATAAAATAAGCAGTTGTTTCAAAAATGTTCCTTTTATTGTTGAAATTTACACTTTTGAGAAATAGGGATTTAAAGTAAGAGACTTACTATTAACTAATACGCCTGGAACTGTAACTTGAATTGCTGGTGTCATCTGCAAGATTATCTTCTTGTCTACATTTTAATTGTTTGTTTTTAATTCTAGCTTCTTTTGGTTCCATTGTAAAAAACTACTTATTCTACTTTCTTAATACACGCATAATCTACATCTTGCAACGCTTGACATTTATGGAAATCAAAGGGGTTGAATGTTTAATACATCTAAAACTTATAATTTGAGTAGTAAAGCCTTGATTCTACTTAGGAACCTTAACCTCATGTACTCTAATTTTTAAAGTTCACAAATACAGTTTTTGGAATTATAGACCAAATACTATTTACGCTTTCACTAAAAGTTTGAGTTTTATCAAACAAGCATCTAGATAAAAGTTCAAGTCTAGAGACCTCTAAATACTTTTTTATGAAATTCCTAATTGCAATAGGTAAGTTGTGTTTATGCTTATATGTGTAACCTTTCAGTATGGACATATTATATCTACACCACAAGTCAGCTCCCATGGGGCATAAACCGTGTCGTAGATTCAAATCTGGGGAGATTTTATAAAAAATGTAGCCTAAATAGCTTGCCATATGGCTAAGTTTACTGAGTTGTTTTGAATAGCTAAAAAGTGATATCTTACATTTATCTATTTCTGCATCTGTCAATCTATTACACGCCATCCTAGAGATTTTTTGTCCTCGAGGCTCTTTTGATTTTTTAATTTTAATGCCCCAAGTTGTGTACAGCACTTCTCCAACATGACCAACACATTCTAATTTTTAATGTTGACATCACTTTAAAGTTTGGGTTTCTAAAACTGCTTTTGCATGCTTTAAGTTCCCACTATAGTTCAAGTATTGTGTATATCGTAAATTGTGCAATGCCTTTGAGCGATGGAAGATACAGATGCACCTTCAACTTCCCATTCCAGTATTATTTCCAACCTAATTTTCCACAGACACTCGTAACTATGTGCATTGCCGTTAAAATTACATGAGCATTTCCTCGATAATATTTTAGAATCAACAATTTTCACAGTGTCCACACTAACTGCCGTAACAAACTACCATTTACTGAAGTATGGCTTTTTGCCAAGGTACTATCAACCACCGGTACATTTGGACATCCATTATTTATTACTCCATTATTGTTTCGGCTTGGCAACTAATGTGCAGAAAGCTTTGGCTACTTTCTGTGTTGCGTTATTTAATGTATAGTGGACTCGCAAAACCACTTTGGTGTAGGTGACAAATTCATAACTCCGCAAAATATTTTCGCAACTGCTTTTTAATATACCTCATAACATATAAAAACCTAGTGTTCACTTCATACCGTGCATATAACTTTTTTGATTAACTACTGCACAGTAAAGCCTGGTACATTAAGAATGGGTATTTTGAATAAGACCCACAAAAATGCAACATAATGCTAATTTTGTAGCCAAACCCTGGATTTGGCAACCAAAGTATATAGGCATCCTTATTATTTTACATTTATTTATGTAATTAATGTTGTTTCAAAGCACAAAGAAAACAGTACAATGTCAGTCATTTCACAAAAACATTCAAATGAATCTAAAAAAGAAACATACTCTTTATTAAAACTTTTCTTTGCTTTTAAGGTGAGGGTATGGTATACTATTTGGTATGCAACATTTAATTCCTGAAAGTTTGGGTTTTCGTACCTATTTTCCAAACTTTCGTTTTTAAGTGTTTTATTACTAAACAGGGCATATTTATAAAATCTTTGATAAAAAAACGATTCTGCACAATGTAAATTCGTTATATTTAACCACGTAAAAGTAGCGTATTTACACACACAAAGTAAACAAGAAACAGCTACAACTATTCACTTACTTCTTTCCTGAATAAGTTGCTGATCAAAATCAATTTAAACTATTTCATAAGGCTGAGAAGTAGCATGTGTCTTTTGTTTTGATTTGAAAGGGGCGTGGCATTCAGCTGTTTTAGGGTTTGACAAATTTAAACAACTTTTAAAAAAATATGAAAAATACTTCTAATTTGGCTAGGCAAAATTTAAATTGCATTAGAAAGAAAAAAAATAGTATTTTATTTTTCAATCAAAATTGAAAAATCGATTTTTTTTTTCAATTTTCGTGAAGTGACCCTCTTAATACATTTTATTTCTCCTTAAATATGAAATGATTTTGCTAAAATACCTTGAATGATAGAAAAAATTATTCCAGTTTTGGAATCAATACTGAAAAAATATAAAAATCAGCTATCAAAACTAAAGTAACTTATTTTGAACATTAATTTGAAGACCTGTGCTACTAGCAAATATTTTACTTTTAGGTTCAGTAAAGTGAGAAATATATTTGCTAAGTTTTCTATGATTTGACTCTTGTGTTTTGGAACTTATTATTTTTATCATAACTAGCCAATATTATGTAATAATTATGTGTAAAAGTCCGGTGTTAAAAATAACACATTTTTTAAGACAACTTTAAACAAAATATTATCTCATAAAAATTTAGGATATTTTACCCCGTCGACTGTTATATTATATTAATTTAAACGCAGAGAATTACTCAGAGAATAACCTTAATTTAACCGATTAGAGAATACAGATCTGGAATTATAATAACATTTCACACTTTTCAACTTAAGTTATTGAAATGAAAAGTAATTTTAGAAAATTAATTTATTCAGGCCATTGGCGGGAAAGAGAAACTGACGACCGATGATTCATATTTTTTGAGTTTCTATTTCGAAAAAGTGGAATAGAAGCTATTCTATTAAAATGAAAACTAATTTTGTGTTTCAGTAATGTCTATTAAAAAGTAATTATTAATGAAATGTGTAGAATGTGTGATAGTAAAGCTATGCAAAACTTCAAAACAAAATCCTCTGAAAGGTAGATAATAGTTGTAATGCTATCTAGAAATATTGCATTCCCCTCTGAGTGTGTTCTCACGCATATTTATCTTAAACTAACCTCAAAGTTTTCTTGACAAAATGCGATTTGCGAATCTCTCCTTGGCATCCCTGTATACACACACTGGCCAATGAACTAGAAATTCAAGATCTATATTTCATTGGACCACCTTTTGCACAGATAACTGCTGTGATTCGTCTGAGCATCGAAACATGCTTCTGCAATGCCTTTATGTCCAGAGAATACCGAGAATTGGTTATACAACTTTCAGATTTTGTAAATTAGATGGAAGAGGAGAGGGCTGTCGGATGTGTTTTTCCACCTGATCCTACATATTATCTATGGGGTTAAGATGCGGGCTATACAGTGTCCAGGGAAGGTGTTGAAAGTCAAATTGATGCTCAGCGAACCAATTTTGAACACTTCGCACCGAAATGGATAGTTGCTGCATTATGCGTCCATTGGAGTATCGTTCACCATAGGAGTCGCAAGTATGTAACATTGCAGGGTGCACTTGATCTACCAGTATATCTAGGTATGGAACACCAGGGCACCACTTAATGCCAGCAGAACATGACACATACCATGATACTCCCCACCAGTATAGGTGGCGGTAGGACGAGGATGGTTAAAGCGGCTTCGTAAGGGTTCTCGCCAAATTCCTCTGCATCTTCCATTAATTTACAAAACCAAGGTGGTAGTTGTTGCGACTACATTGTCCATTTTCCCAAATCACCAGAGATAAGCCGATATTAACCTTTCCCAACACCACTAGAAAGAAACAAAATTTTTTGCTGCATTTTTGGGCCGAGAAATAAATGAACCACCAGAACCAGGTGTGCTTTCTATCTTCTACACAATTCTGTGTTCGTAGTTCGAGTTGAAATCTGTCGGGAAGAGTCTTAGTTGATGCTTTGTATCAGTTGAAGCCTAGTAAGAATCCTTATTCTGCCGTATAATTCATTGGAGACGATGGCGAAACCGTTATTGGGAAAATGTGCTCGAGCTGCAGATGTGTCTTCTAGAGAATCATTGTGGGTTCTTGATTTCAACTTTTGAAAACCTTTGATATGGTTGCTTTTAAGAACCCTTGTGAGATTCGTTGTCTTCAAAATCGAGGTCCCTGCTAAACGGGCACCAACAACAAGCCGTTATTCAAATGGAGAAAGATTTGTTGTTTTCCCCGTTTTACTTCGTTCATCGTGAAAAGTACTCTTACACCTTACTCATACTAGTATTCTAACGACGTGTGCCTCACTTCATAAAAAATTTCATTTCACATTTCATCTCAAGCTCGCATTCAAATGCGAAATATTAGGTTGGGGAAAAAGAAATCCATTATTTTTGCATGTTAAGACTTTTTTTTAAACATATTTCGGATGCCGATTTCGCAAATATACCCGTTTTGGAGAAATTGTTCCATTTTAAAGGTAGTTACAGAATGTTTTCTCTAGAAATCTTGGTTTTTATTGGCAAAAAACCTGAATCGATTTTCCCAATCTTCTTTTGATCCATTTCTTATCCTCAGGAAGTTTTACAATGCGAAAAAGGTGGAAAATCCTTGGTGGCAGGCCCGGACTATTTTTTGTTTGGTTAAAACCCCAACCCAAGTTTCCCAGAGGTCTGGCGAGTCACTACAAGTGTGGGCCTGGCGTTGTCCTGATGGAACACAACACTTTTCTGTTGAAAAACTGGCCATTTCTGGTCAATCGCAGCTTCAAACGGCCCAGTTGTTGACGTAGAGATTGAATTTAGTGTTTGGCATGCGGAAGCAACTTCTAATAAATTTTTCCCTTTTCCCAGCCCCAACCAAAACAAATAAACCTTCCTGGCCGTTGTCCGGGTTTTTTACCCAAATTTTTTTGAGCTGCTTCACCACGTTTTGACCAAGTTCGTTTCGCAAATATTATCATGTGACCCGTTTCTCATCCCCAGTTACCATCCTTTTAAAGAAATGGGTTGATTTCATTCCGTCTGGCCAAGGTTTTACAGCTAAATTTGATCCATCATTTTTTTTAGTTTTTTTGGGTGGCACCCGAACATCAATTTTTTTTAACAACTTTGCGAAAAATGGTTTAAAAACTGTTTATAGTCGATCTTCGTCTGGCCGATGCTACGACTTAACATGTCGGTCAACTTCGATTATTTCTGTGATTTTATTGACTTTTTGATGACGGGCCTGCTTGTGCGAGGTGCATTTTTTAACATCAAAATGCCTGAACGAATCGACGAAAAAAAAATTTACATAATTATGTTACATATCGGCACCATAAGCCCATTCACAATTTCAGCCGCCTGGCTTGCATTTTCCCTTTATCAAAAACTGTAAAATGTACCGAATTTTCTTTGTTGCCTTCCATTTTAACACCCTGAACTCACAACTGAAAGACCAAACAAAAACAGCAAACAAATTTTTTTTGTATGAAATATCACCTTGACAACGAGCATAAATTTGAAATTGTTTGATCGATACTTCGCGAGATATTGACATTACACCCATCTACCGAAAAAATAATGGATTTCTTTTTCCCCAGCCTAATACTTACAGTTTTTTAATTCATTTGCCAGTGTGTGTATATCTAGGGAATATTGGATTATATCTGAGCATACGACAAAATAACAAATGTTAGCAGAGTATTAAATGAAAATTGTTAATAATCTCATAAATAGGTTGACTAAAGGAAAATGGTTCTAAATAAACCTATTGGGAAATAGTAAAGAAAATTCCCTGCTTGTTTGTTTTATTAACATCGTACTATTAAGCAACGCGAACTCTATTGGTGATGGACATAACTGATAATTTCAAGATAAGAGTTTAGATATTTTATTCAGATAAATACTAGTTCTATAATAACATTTAACGCAAGGGTATGAAAAATTCGAAACCGGTTGATTGAATGGCTTAAAAATAAAAACATAATTCCATAGGAATTTTCCCCTTTCAAATTCCTGTAGATAGATATAAACACCCAGAAAATGGACAGGATATAAGATTCTGTTTTGTTGAATTTAAAGTTTTTTTTCTTGTATGTTATTGAAAAAGACAGCGTACCATAACACTTTCATTCGGATTCCATTACGCAAGTGATGAAAACAGGCTTACACTGAGATATTTCGTTTGGAAGTGTATAAAAATCTGACTTCCATTACGGTGTTTGTCGAAGAATAATATTACAGAAGTTCGTAAATATATTTCTTCAGCTGAAGCATAAATATTTAATAATAATAATAATAAAAAAACTGATGTACACTCCTCATATTTGTAAGGACAGAAAATATTTTTGAAAATTCAGTTAAAAATACTTGCGAGAACGCGATTGTCGTGACATAGATATAATAAATTTTTATTCCAAAAACCTAAATTATAAACTTTATTAAATATTAACTTAGCAAATTATGTATTAAAATATAAATTATATATTAAACAACATCAACAAAAAATGAAAATAAAAAAAAATCAAAAGAAACTAAAATAATTTTTTTCTCATACTTCAAGATATCCATCGATAAAAATTTTGTTCTTTCTTTTAACTCATGAGCAAATAATTACACATAAAATTTTAATTAATTTAACTTGATTCATATACACGCTCCAAAATTTTTTCAAATGTACATTAGTTATAATTTGCCTCAAAGAAAAAAAAAACTTGAAATAATTGAAATGAGGAAAGTATGGAAGGGGAAAAAATGTCAATTAACCTTAAAATTACAGAAATGTAACGAAGACGATACGTGGTCTGGCACCTACTGGCCCAATTTTTACACCAAGCCAACATGAAGATTTTGACCATTCACAGATTTCCGCATATTACCTTCTGTGCGTCGGGTCTATGGTAGTACCGGGGATTTGGGTCATACACAATCGAAATTGGGATTATCTTGGTCGGCGATTGTTGGGTAAAACAAATACCCCTTTAAATCCCGATTAAACCGAATCTCGTTATTCTAAAGTATTGAGTTGAAATATTTATGAATAATTTTAAGAGCATATACAGTGGTGGGCAAAACTGTGGACACTTTGGAAATTTTCATATGTTTTTACACACTATGCTTATAGAAAATGCTACGTTTGACAAAATGTAAAGTCATATATATTATTTCAAAAAGAATTAAATGCTGAATTAAATACAAAACACAAAATTCAAATATTTGCAACATAAAAAAAATAAGAGGCAATAATTATGAATATACAATAGATACTGTTGACAGCAGGTTTGGAAAAGAAATCCCTGATGTTAGGTAGAAGTTTGGGTTCTAGAATATTGTCAATGTATTTTCTGGCATTCAGTGTTCATCAATGACACGAAGTCGACCAGTACCATCTGTTAATATGACGACCAAAATCATGAGACTAAGTGGGTCCTTCACAGTTGCCTAATGCAGTCAGGATGTAACTTTTCCTCTATTTTACATATTGCATATTTTCGCCGATTAATGATATTTTACTTTCACCACCTTGTATTACTTGTGAACACTGATTATTTCTCCAATTAACGGGTTCCTTTGCTCACTGTAGCCTTTTTTTTAAGCTGCTGTAGATTGAGATGAAACTTTTTATGTGGAATCTACTTCTTAGTCTAACATCTATTAATTTCTCTTGATTTTTTTTAACTCACAAAAACACCAACAGATCCCTTCTGATGGCCATTGGTGATATTCTGATATCTTGGAAACATAGTCGTTTTATTCTTTTGTGATCAACGGATGTGGTGCATCTTTTTTGGCATTTCTCTGATTTGTTTTTTTATTGAATTTGTCTCCTGATACCTAAGGCTAGTGTTTCCCAATCTCTTTATCGCTGCCGACCGGTTAACGTATGATAATTTTAGCTCGGCCCCTCTGAGGGTAGGATGTTGATTGTTCATATGATAGATTGTGTTTTGATTTAATAATTTTAATTAAATATGCCTTCAAAATACAATATAGTTACACCGAAAAATGTATATAAAGTTATTTCAATGGAAAGTCGCAACCCCAGTAAATAAAATAGAAATAATTTGATGTTCCTTGCATGGCCCGGTACCATTTTATCCACGGACAGGGGGTTGGGGACCACTGCCTTAGACAATACTTCTAGTCTCCACATGAAGTCACTGAACTGCCCATTGGTCTTGAATTAGGACTTGTCAGCATAGGAAAGACCAGTTTCTCATCACACAGCAATCTTAAATCTCTTTCTAAGTGTCCATTCTACTTTTTATTTGATGTCATTGCTTCTTAACTAAATATTATTCTTGTATTTGCCCAGAAAATCTTGACTGAATGAGGTGACCATCAAATAAAAGATAACTAATTGAGGCTGTAATTGTTTCCTGATCATGTAATAACGGAAGGAAGAGCTTAAAAATATCGTCAGCTCAATGAAACATCGATGTGAAACCATAATTAAAAATAAAGGTTAACCCAGTGATTCTCAAAGTTTCAATATTTGCGCCCCAAAATTCAATCATAATTTTCATCGCCCCCCTCCTTCCATTCAATAGCGATGTATTTAACTCAATAATACACTTTGACACTAAACTACAAAATGACTTTAACCTCTTAAGTGTCCATCGGCGCACAAGAACGTCTCACTCAGCAAACATTAATTGTTCCGGACGTATATATACGTCTTTCCGAAGTACAATCTTTTCTCTGCACTATTATCCGTTAAATTATTCCGTAAACTTTGGAATGCAATAATGGAATGCCACCAATAACTTGTAATGCCACCTTTTACAGTGGTTGAGAAGGATTTACTTCAGCGGATTTTCTTATTTATTCTCTTCTCTTCCCCAACACATCACATACGCGCACCTACGTGGAAAAAATGGGGACGTTGGGGAAAAATGTAAACAATTCTGCAATTAAAGGTGTTACCCCGGGTACAAATTACCCAAGATAATTTTAATTTTTGAAATATAATTTTATATATGATAAGCCAATGGGGTATCGGTATTTTTGCTGTTCTTAATTTAGTATTGAAAAATTAACTATAAAATACATTTGCAGTAGTGATACTTTTATAAGTGTATTATATGGGTCAAATGTGTTTTTTTTTTTATATCCAGAATGAGTTAAAAAAAAAACCTCAGGGGGGCCTCCCCAGTTTTGGAAACCTGGGTTAACCTACTAAGAACTGCTAATATCAGTATCTAATGTATATTGCTAATTATTGTAGTGTATTTTTTTTGTAGTGCAAATATTTGAATTTTTTGTATTGAATTCAGTATAAGTTTCTCTTTAAAATGATACAAATAACTTTGTATTTTGTCAAATTTTCTATAAGCACACAAATGTAAAAAACATAAAAGTTTCCAAATGAATCCACAATTTTGGGCCATCATTGTACATCAAACCGTGTTAATCCCAAATATTTCCAAATATAATAACACTTTAAGGTATCCGACTACGTTCGGAACCGTGATTTTAAAAAAACACATAAATGGATAATTTTCATATTTTAGTTTTACTAAAATTAATACAAGTAAAAAATTTGTTTTAAAAAATTTTGTAAAAAAAAATATTTAAATCCCTTTTTTTGGAAAAAAAATTAATTTAGAAAAACCCTTTTTAAAAATTTTTTTGTAAAAATCTTCTTTTAAATAATATTTTCCTTTTATAAAAACTCGACCTCTGTCAAGGCTCAACTATGATTTTTGAAAAAATTTACATTATTTTCTAAGTTACAACCATTTGAAATAATTATCGGCGTTTTTTTTTTTAAAAATTTTTCCCCCCTGTTGTCGTAAAACAGGAATATAAAATTTAAGTTTTTTTCAAAATTCTAGTTGAGGAGCCTCTGTACAGACGTCTGAAAACTATATAAAGGAAAATATTATTTAATAAAGCATTTTTTTACAAAAGGAGAATATTTTAAAATGGGTTATTCTATGTTCATTTTTTTTTCAAATATTGACAAATAATTTTTTTTTGAATACTATTCTAAAACCTTTTATATACATTTTCAATCAAAAGTGACACTACATATCATAAATATTTCCATTTCACCTTTTGCAAAATCCGGTTCAAGTAGTCGGATACCTTAATGATTTAGGGATTTTTTATGTATAATTAATAACTTGACAAACCAACCGAGACCTCACCGAAACATTAAAATAAAGGAAATACTTCACAACCTAAATAATATTTCATCGCACTGGAAAACACCATCGTAAATTTTTTTCTCCCAAAAAACGAAGGGGGAGCATTCAAGCGGGAAAAAAATTTTTCCCAAAATTTCTCCCCCAAAGCAACAAATATCTCCTTCTACATGAAATACTTTCTAACAGCCCTGACCTTTACTTGTGAGAACAAATAGGATTTTCTTGAATCGAAAGAATGGAAGAAGTAAGCCATCTGTTTTAGCATCACTTACTTTCTCTTGCAGTTAAATTAGTAGCTACTTTGAAACAGTTACTCTTGTGTCAAACTTAAATGCCTTTAGTTTGAACTAAAAGCCCTCGAAACAACTACCAACAAAGTACAGAAATAGTACATCTTCCAGCGAATGCTCTTCATATCTGTATGTTAGATTTCGTAAGACAAGAAATATTTTAAGCACTTATTATTAAGTATACTTAAGATCTAGTCCATAAAATGTTTTTCTTGTTTGAGGTTTGTTTACTTATAATAGTCATTTATTATTGCAGTCGAAACCCAAAATTGAATTTTGCGTATAATGAAGGGTACTTATATATCTTTATATATAAAAATCTTCTGGCGTATGTATGTGACTCAACTTCTCCTAAGCGGCTGGACCGATTTTGATGACATTTTTTTGTGGGAGTATTAAGCGGATTCGAGAACGGCTTAGATTCACAATTAGGTCCGACATCGCAATTATTTAAAAAGGCGACAAAATTATGTAAGCGCACGCGATTGTTCATAAAAAAAATCATGGGCAATATTCTTGAGGCCACTATTTTAAGCGGCAAACATCAAGGTGAAGTTGTAGTTTTACCACAAATCCCAATGATATTTTCAGACACACCTACCCATTCAAATGTTTGCAGTTTCCTATTCCCTTGGAATTTGCTATGATCATTAATAAGTCACAAGGGCAAACAATGACAATTTGTGGCTTAGATTTGGAAAATCCTTGCTTTTCACACGGCCAATAATATGTTGCGTGTCCGTGGGTTGGTAAACCATCAAATTTGTTTGTTTATACCTCTCAAGGATTAACCAAAAATATTGTACATTCAATAGCATTACAATAAATTTATTTTTTGGGCATTAAAAGAACATCCCTGTTATAAAAATAGGTCGAGTTTTATATTTTCTCCCTTTCATTAAAACAAGTTTAAGTTTCTATTCAGAATAGCTTCTATATTCAACTTAGTTCATAGTAAACACGTACTCAGATGCAATCGGTTGGTCGAATTGTTGTAACTGCACATGTGATGATGTCAGGTATTGCAATAAATTCTTTATAAGAAAATTCATTGAAACGGTCCAGATTGTCACAACTTATTCAAAAAAGTTCGAAATTTTCTGATTTGAGACGTTTGTACAGAACAACGTCTGACGGGACCGCTAGTATATATATATATATATATATATATATGTTACCACGTTAAAGTGTATAATTCAGTTATTTCACTGAATAACTATATGTATTTCATGAAATGACTAGACTAGTTAAAGTATAAAATAGATGAAAAATTTCTACTTTTAACTAGTGATTCTATGAAATAACTAATGATAGACCATTAAAGTAAAAAATAGACAATTTAAGAATTATTTTATAAATTAATTGATGACAAGCAGCTAAAATTTCTCGAAAAATACATTTTATCCCTTTTGAGGATAATTAAATAATAAATAATGAGGAAAAGCAGATGATATAATTTCTTATTGCTCCTATCGCATAATAACATAAATACATTTAAATAACACAAAAAAAATATACATGCTGGGAAGAAAAACTGTTTCTTCATAAAAGCATTGTATAAACTTTTTCAAACAAAGTGTAGAGAATAATTTAAATTTTATGAAATACCTTTATTTTACTTTTCATTATTTATTAGAGCAAGGATTGCTGTGATGACACTTAGAAAACTGACTAAAAACAGCTAGAACCACTTCAAAGAGACTTTCGAGAGTTGTATTTCATACTTTAATGATCAAGTAATCGTTATACTATAGAATACCTAGTGAAATCGTAGATGTACCTTTCACACGAAAAACAAATTATGCCAAAATATGGCGTCTAAATGAGATTATGTGCAGTTGAAATAAATAACATGAACTTTGCTCCATTTCATACTTGACAACCTAATATTTACACATGTACATATTACTAAAAATTTCTAGATTTACTTCGTAGGCACTAAAAGGACCATCAACAAGTTCTATAATTTCAAAGAGAAAACAAAATGCAGTTTTTAAGTACTGCACTTGCTTTTCGCGCGTGGTTAAAATGTTTGAGCACGTGCAAGAACTCCTTTTTATCATTGAAACACACATATTACACCATTTGTGGCAATAGGACTTGATTTGACAAAAATTTAACCATAAGATTTTCGTTATGAAAAAAGGGTTTCTCATGTTATCAGTAAACTCTTAGTCCAAGTTAGAAGATCTGTTCCAAAAGTATCCGATCTTGAATTTTCCCGCACACAGTAGAGATTCTAAACCTGCGCCATTATCTTCATTGAGAAATGACAGATTAATGCACATTCCTCGATTTTTTTTCTTCGTTCCAGGGTACCAGTTTTTCCCCGCAAGCGGTGGGAAGGGGGTGCGTTCCCACTTATCCACCCATTTTTTTTCCCCTCTAAAATGGCTAACGACTTGAGCAGAATACGGGAGCAATTTTTGTCAAAAGCGGTGATTTTTTTAATAAAACAATTTGAAAAGAGTTGGGGTTTTTGCAGAGGGTACCAGGGGGGAGTTACATAAATTAATGAGGAGTTTAACTTTTTCAAAAATGGCCGAACGTCGGTAGAGAATGACCAGCGTTCTGGGAGGCCTCAAATCACCCGAATGCAGTAATTGTTGAGAGGGTGGAAAATCGGACAATGAAAGATCGTGATTAAAACGTATGAGAGACTGATGAACAAGTTGAGATCAGTACATGCTCTCCACATGCAATTTTCTAGGACCATACACAGAGAGACTGCGAAATTTGTTCCTTAGCTTCTGTGGGTAGAACAGAAAAAATCTGCCTTGCATTTGCACAGGACGTACTGGAAACTATTAAGGATGAGCCTGGCTTCTTGCGACTTCCCGAAAATGATGATGCCATAGATATGATCCCGTTTTCAGAGTAGAGATGAGATAAAGCAGAATGCGACGATGGAGTTGAACACCATTAACACACATGAACACATACACGTGAAAAATTGTAGAAATAATATATTAAATAATATTTAAAGATGAATGCTTTCATGATCATTAAAATAATTTTAACAAAGATTTGTAAAAAGGAACTATATTTTCACTTGAAACTTTAAAAATTCCCAAAGAATAATTGTTTTTTTTTGGGTTTGGGATTTTTTTCTAGGAAGAAGTTACTTTTGCCATAAATTATAAATATTTTCTCATCAAATGTGATGGATGTTATTTATTAACGTCGTTCCTTCGAAGGGATGAATGGTGGCGACGAACCTGGTAATTTTGAACACATTTAAAAATTTTGAGGGCGACCGTTCGACCTTTTATAAAATGAAATTGATCGTGCAAAGACGATTCAAATTAAGTTAGCTTGTTAACAGTTTTGTGTGCGTGTGTATGATAATATTTAGCTCTATATGAAATGGAATATTTATGAAGTGTTTTCTTTAAATCCTTTAAATGAATTATACATTCTTAGGCAGATGTGCCCAAACCCCGGAAAATGCATGTGGCCCCAATACGAAAAGGTGCAGCCCGCCGATTTTTTAAAAAAATTTTTTTTAAAAATATATATATATATATATATATATATATAAATCGGGAAATGTTTTTTGCCTGTTAACTGTTCTTGTTTTAAAATAAACCCTTTTTTGAAAAGAGAAACCCCCTTTAAAAATTTAAAAAATAGATTTTATTTTATCAAACTGTTATGTTTGATTTATCTATAAAAAATTATTTTTTAACAAATTCCGGATTGCATTTGCATATCCTTTACTATGGATGGCACATGTTTTCTCTTTTGGTGCGACTTTCATTTCTTCCTCCTTTTCTTTTTTGGGTACCCAAAAGCAAAAAGGCAGTCAGAATTTTTTTAAAAGTTTAAAAAATTTTTTTTAAAGGGAATAAAACAATGTATACTTAATCTTTTTAGTGAAGGGCAGCACAATAAAATTTTCCTTTGGGGTAACGAAAGATCAATTAAAAAAGAACTCCTAATTTTTCAAAGAAAATGGCAAACTTTTAATTTTTTTCCTTTTTTTTTGATCATTTTATTACAAATTATATTTATCTATGTCTGTATACATTGAAAAAAATGAAAACAATAATAATAATTCATTTTTTTTTTAAAATTTTCCCCAAAAATTTTTATTGTTTTCGAATCTGATATAAATGTGCATATTTTATGTGCGGCCCGCGAGATTATTATGTTTTTCCCGAAGTGGCCCGCAAAGTCATTTGGGTTGGACACCCCTATTCTTAGCAATACTTTTCACAACTTAATGAAAATTTACGCATATCTATTAACTCTGTTTATTTTGCTTCAAAATAGAAAAATAGTCCACTGTAAAGAGATGAGAGAAAAGAGAGAGAGGAATTTTTCAAAGCAAAAAGAGATCTCAAAACAACACAGTAAACGAAGCAATCAAAATAAAATACATTGTATACAAACATTTGCCTTTTGAGAATCAGAAAAATTAATAACTAATGAAAGATTACTATAATGATACTTTCTTTGGGTTGGTGGAACGAATGAGCACTCAAACAAATATGATGTGAGGTAATGGATAAAATGAATTTATTCATTTCTAAGAATTCCCATAAATCTTTTCTATCTTCGTTTCCGAATAGCATAAATTCTAATTTTTTGGAAAAAACCGATTTTTTCACGGGTTTTCTTTTTAAAAAATCTTCTCGAGGGGAATTCTAAAACATGTTTGGTTATGTTTTTGGATGTTTAAAAAGAGTTATTTTTTTTTTCCTTTTATCCATATTTTATCAAATTTTGAAAATAAATATTAGGTTGGTGCGAAGTAATGTCAGATTTTCTTTTCGTATGAATGTTTGTCTTCCTGTTTTCGTTATGCCTTTGTTTTTAGCATAACCTCGTTTATAGTTTATTGTCCATTGCCAGAGTCAAATTTCAACGAAGATTTTCCCAAACATGTTCCATTCTTTTCTTTGTTTTGAATGTCGTAAAGGGGACAAATTAAAACCCATATTCAAATTTTTTTTATTTAATATAAACTTAAAAAAAAGCTGCCCGCAATATAAATCAGCTATTTGGGGAAAAATACCGTTAACGAACGAAAAATACAGCGTTAGTTTATAGAAACCAGGCATTATACACATTCAAAAAATCGATTTTTGAATTTTAGTATTAAAGTACATTGAGACATTTGTCATACCGCTTGACAAGCTTCAAAAAGCTCTCCAGGAAAAACTCAGGGCTTTTGCATACGGAAGAAGCATTTAACGGGTTTTTTTGTTTTTTGGCCCTTGTTTTAAAAACGCCTTCCGGTGAAAATTCTCCTTCAAAACCGGGGAAAAAGATGAAAAATCCCGGTTTGGGATAAAGGGCCGCATGGCGGAGGGGGGTACGTGTTCCCCAACCCAAAAAGGGTTTCAATATGTTTTTGCATTGCTGTCGCCGCATGTGGTCTCGCATTGTCATCCAACAACAGGGTGCCAGCCCAGGTAACTTTTTCCGAATTCATCTGCTTGATCGCGGCTGACCTCTACCCAATAATGTATTAGTGTCTTGCGTGCTCACCTGCTGTTTCGTCGTTCCGCCGTAGCCGTTAAACGCTTCTTCCATGTCAAAGCCTTGAGGGTTTTCCCCGGGAAAACTTTTGGGAAAAATTTTCAAGCAGTATGACAAATGTGCTTTTTTTTTGGGGACTTATGTAGAAAAATAAAGTTATGTTTTATATTTAATATCTTATTCTGTGTTTTTTACTTTTTATACGCAACTCTTTACCACGTCGACAGGGGGGCACATTTTTTCCCACTCCCTGTAATATGTCAATTCAATCTTTTAAAGTATCCGACTACGTTCGGAAACATGATTTTAAAACAGCCTTTTTAAAAATGTATAATTTTTATGATATTTATTTACTTAGATTAGAATACCATGTATAAAATTGTTTTTAAAGGGCATTATGACAAAAAACTTATTTAAATACAATATTTTTTCAAAAAAAAACCCCGAAAACCTTTTTTTTTCCCAAAAAATTCTCCCTTTTTTTAAAAATCTTTTTTTTGATTAATATTTTTTTCTTTTATAGCTCAGACCTCTGTACAGAGGAACTTCAAAATTTTGAAAAATCCCACATTATTTTCAAAAGGTTTTCAACCAGTTGAAAAAAATTATGGGGATTTTTTTAAAATTTTTTCCCCTTTTGTTTTCGTAAAAAAAAAGGGGGAAACCGAAATTCCCAAATTAAAGCGTCTCAAAAAATTTTAGGGGTTGAGGGCCCCTGTACGGGGGGGTCCAAAAAGGCAAAGTAAAAATATTATTATAATAGAAGCGTTTTTTTACAAAAAAATTTGAAAAAAGGGTTTTTCTAAGTTAATTTTTTTCCCCAAAAAATTGTATTTAAAAATTTTTTTTTAAACATAATGTCCCCTTTAAAAAAATTTTATACATGTATTTCAATCTAAGTGACACTAAATATCCCCGAAAATTTATACATTTCATGGTTTTTTAAAAACATGGTTCCCAACGTAGTCGGATACCCAATATACGTTATCATATATGTTTTATCTGATATTCCTATTTATTTAGATGATGATAATAAGATTCTAAGCATAAAGTAATACACTAAATGAGATACATATTATTGTCGATAATATTTCATGATAATAAGTTGTTTTAAGTTTAATAAAATTTATATAATATGGGCCTGCGAGTGTACTGCAGAAATATTTTAAACTTAAAATCAAAAATTTGCATGGGAAATCAATTCAAAATTTTTCAATATTTTTAAAAATCATCCCAAATCATCTCAGAAAGATTTGAAAAGGGTTTTCGAGATAGGTCTTTAAACTTAAAAATTTTTCTTCTGCATATTTATTAAAGGGTTTCTTAAACTTCCAAAAATAAGATAGCTGTTTTAAAAAAATTTGGCCCTTCCCTTAAAAAAAGGTTTTAAAAATTTCCCCTTTTAAAAAGTGTTTATATATTAAAAATATGACAAATTAAATTATCATACTAATAGACATTTGTTTTTACGTCTTTTTGATATAAAAATATAATTGAATGAAGGTAGTCGATGTCATTTAAAAAATGTAAAAATAATTTTTAACAATTTAAAAGCATATTTTTTTATCATAAGAATACAGTTGAACCTGTTTTTGTGCGGTAGACAGGGACCGCATAAAAAAAAAAAAAATCAAAAATTTTATAAATTTTTACATATAACAAACTAATTCGTGGAAATACGACAATTTTTTTTTATGCGGTGGATAGGGACCGCATAAAAAAAAGTCGCATTTATAAAGTATGCCAATTATTTACAAAATATATGTAAGAATACTTCCATACCCAAATAAATAATTAAATATTACACATGGAAACATTTGAAAAACATATAGTTTCTCATTGTATACACGGATAAGTTTTCAAAATGCACATACAAAATTCATTGCTACTCATCGTAATCCAAAGGCCTGTAATGAATAAGTTCAAAATCGCTTTTGTCACTTGAAGGTACAATTTCAATTGATTAATTTTTTTGGCAACATAAAGTAAGAGATAAGTTTCTGTGACTAAGGTCGGGTGGTCAGTTGCTTGTAAATGTCACGATAACCAGTTATATACATGATTGAAGCCTCTTTTTCGAATTTTATACTATTTTCTTAATTGGTATGCAATTGACGAAAATGCTTTTCCATTTTGTTGGAAAGCTGGATCCCTGCATATTTTTATTCACTCTCAAAGAATCCCGTTCTTCTTGTCCGTCTTCATACTCTATTATATTATTGATAATGTCACTGTCATTGAAAATATCGTTTTCAATCAAGCGCGGGGTGCTGGAGCGTTGAGAGAAAGCAACTGAATGCGCATTGTAGGGAAACTGTTTATAACAAAAGAACAGAGCGTCTTGAAGTGTCTACATTTTAGTGGCGTAAAGTACACTCCCGCATTATGGGGGGCAGGAAGGATTTTAGGAGCCCAAGGCCTGACTTACGCTAAATACGTATTTACCCAATTTATAAAATATTAAAGGCAAAACCTGCCTTTCAGAAGGGGTCCTAACATTCTCCGTTACAGTGGAGCAAAAGCCATTGAGTCCTGTCACAGGGGGAAGGCAGGACTCTAGAGGCCCAAGGCTTGACTAACGCTAAATACATATTTACTTAATTTATAAAATATTAAAAGCGAAACCTGACTTTGAGGGGGGAGGGGGTCTTAACATTCTCCGTTACTCCACTATTAAATATATATAAATCATTACAGTGGTGCTAAAACCATTGAAATTCATACACCGCATAAAAAAAGACAGCACAAAAAGAAAATCGCACAAAAGGAAAATCGCATAAAAAAAAGACCGCATAAAAAAAAGACCGCACAAAAACAGATTCTATTGTATAAGATAACATTGCGCTTGAGTTGTTTAATTTTAAAAAAATAAGCAGATTTTAAAAGCATTATTAAAAGATAAATAAAAAATAAGTAAATTTAAGTACGATTATTCGAATTGAAGAGTTTCAAAATTAATATTGATAACAAACAACATACCTTTATATTTTTGTTGATTGCTTAGAAAATGTTTTTGGTTTACTTTTTTCCCTGAATGTTTTCGAAATTTAGAATTTTTTTTTTTTATATTTAACAATATTAGTAGCATTTGGAAAAAAATCAAGCATATTCTCTTTTACGTATAATATAGTGAACTATTTCTTAATACTGCCGGCTTTTCAGATATACTAAAATACTTTATATGTTGTCTTAACTTACTGTAATTACTTCTCTCTAACAGTAACTATACTGTTCCTTCACTAATTCTAATTCCCTCTCTTTTAACTATTTAAATTAGTCTCCTTTTAATCATTAGTAGAACTACATTTAAAATTTAGAAACGTTAAAATTGTGCTGAACTTCTTTAAAAGAAGGCCTTGTTTAAAAATGTTTTGAAACCGTTATATTTCAATTAATTAAAGTAACTATAAAAATTGAATTTTAGACGCATTTTCAAAGTGGAGAGTGTGGGATTGGAACCTCGACTTTTCTTACTTTTAAGTATACTAAATTAAATTTAACTGAGATTCAAGGTAGATAATTTTAGTGCACTAGAAAATAGCATTTAATTATGTATGATCAAATAATGTTTAACTGTTTAAAATCCCCCCCTTTCAAATGGGAATAGGGATTCGTAATTACAATTACGCACCTAGTATACTGCGGGAGCTGGTATCAGTTTTCAGTGTGGCACTATTTAGGTGGATACCAATGACCACAATGTAATTTTGACACCCAGTTTCCTCCCCAGGGGAAGGCGATCTCTGATGATGCAAAATTGTACTAGGAATTCTAATTTTGTCAAGAACGCTCAAATCTAACAGGCACTCTAGGAATCTTTAACATGTAAATACATCGACTTAGGCCGGTTTCGAACCCAAAAACTTGGGTGTACAAGACTAGTGTCTAACCAGCTACGTCGCATTCAATGTGGGGCTTAGAAATATCAAGTACTTTATTTCAAATATGTAAAAGTT
The DNA here is from genome assembly GCA_019973955.1 of Trichonephila inaurata madagascariensis. NCBI lineage: Eukaryota > Metazoa > Arthropoda > Arachnida > Araneae > Nephilidae > Trichonephila > Trichonephila inaurata. Next base: position 88,497 of record BMAV01012403.1, on the reverse strand, counting down.
TTAAATAAAAAATCTGAATATTTTATACTAAGTTTAAAAAAGATAATACCTCTTTTCTGTTTCTCTTTACTAGTTAACTATTTTTGTGTGGTAAATATGCCATTGAAATGGAATTAATGCCATTGTATAAACTTAAATTGAACGAACTTTCGAACTGAGCAGTTTTTTAATAAAAATAATATGTATAGCATTTAAATAAATTCTCGAGATTTTTTAAAAAAAACTGACACAGTCATATAGTTATTTAAAATTAATAACGTGAAATTCAACAACATGTATTATTTAAAATTTAAAAAAAAATGTGTTGTGCATATTGTTTTGTGTGTCAAGACCAATAAATAATTGACAAAATTACTATAAGTAGTTATTTTTTACTAAACTAAAAATCTTGTTGCAATATGAATAATAACTATTATCCAGAATTTGCAACAATTCCCATAAAAATTAAAATAATATTTTTCACCATCAAACTAGTTAGTCTTTTTCACTTTTAACTATACTGATAAAATTCATTCGTAGTTGCAAATTTTTAAAAACTCCCATAATAACGGTATCTATTTAAAATAATTTTTTAAGGATTTATAAGTGTTAATAGGATTATCGAAACCTTTTTAAGTGTTTAGATATAATATAATTAAATTCTTTCAATTATATTTAACACTGTCAACTTAATTAAATAAGTATTATTAATTAGGTTTAATAAGCAAAGCGAAAATATTCATTTCAAGTTACAAGATTCAAATTTTGCTTGGAAGAATTTAATCCTTCTTGGAATAATAATGCAGAAATTGCAAAAATGTTAAAAGCTTTTGATTTTTACGTAGCTTTTATTTTATGTTATAATAAACATATACTTGATGCAAAGAAACTTTTCTCCAAGAAAAATAAATTATTATTCGATTGCATAAAGTCTTAGAGAATGAAACATAATGATATTTAAAACATTCTAAAATTAATTCCTTTTATGGTATTCCATATTATCGGAATAATGAATCGAATTTAAAACATTTTTAATAGTTAGATAAGTTTAATTATTGTCAAAATGACTCAATACGCTTTATAATAGTTAAACTTATTAAATTATCGTCAATTGGTATAGTATTGTTTAACTACATTAAGGAAAGTAAGAGTATATGCAATTTAAAAATATATAAATTCAATATATATTTTATGGCATCATAAATCTTGTGAAGTATAGTACACGCATATAATTTTTCTCTTTTAAAATCTCGTAAATACATAAATCATAATTTTCCCTCTGAATTTTTTTTTCTATTTCCAAAGATGACTAAGTTAATTACTTTTTTAATACATCTTAAAATTTGACGTCTAAAAGAATTAAAAGACAATTTCATTTTGTCCTAAGTAGAGCAGTCAAAGTTAATCCCTTCATCCATCAATAGTGTTTAAGAAAAGTTTCTCATACAGATGATTTTTTTCAGTATTTGTGAATGTGATGGATTGGAACGATTAGGGTTTTTGAAATATATTGAAATTATACTCCATGCAAACTTTTTATTCTTTTCCACAGAAACTGAATTACCTTTCACAATAAATTTCACCCATAGGTATGCATCTTGCGGGGAACAAGTGTCGAAGAATTGTTCATAAGCAAAAAAATGAATCATGGTCTAAAGTTAGATTCATTGTTTCACAGTATTATTTTAGTTATTTGAAATTGTTGGAAAACATTTGCTAGTTTTTCTTCTTTCATTTTGTAAGAAAAAAAAATGTTTTTTTTTTAGTTTAATTTTAGGTTTTTACATTCAATGTAACTTATTTTTATTTTTAACAACTTTAGTCATTTTGTTATTTTGCTTCAACAGTTAACCCTCTAAGCGGTCTGCGCTTAAAGTCTTGCCATTCTGGAGATGCTTCAAAAATGCACCGCACACATTTTTTTTGCTTTCAGGTGGGGTTCTCAAAAGTGGTTGAGCCGTATTTTTAAGAATGCGGCTAAGCCGCTTTTGGGAATCTTGCTTGAAGGCAGAAAAAGCATCTCTGTGGAATGGCGGAATTTTACGTGCAGACCGCTTGGAGGGTTAAGCATCATAAGAAAAATACTGTATAATTTCGTGTAATACCCTATAATTTTTGGGAATCTTTTAGAGTTAAATTAAGGAGGTCATTTCATACATGCTTTCTTTTAAACATATTACGTTAGCCAAACTTAAGCGATTAAAATTTTGGACTTTTAGGATGTTTTAAATGGAATTTTTAAACTAAAAGAAAAGAAATATTCATATTGATTCTTTAAAATCAGCATTGGAATCTAAATTTCCGATTATTTCGTTTAATCCATTGGGATGTCTGAATGCCTGCGATCATCATGTAGCTAGGTTTCCTCCAGAACGTGAAACAAAGGGGCCATATACGAATTTTTCTTCCCGCTCATTTTCAAAAGAAAACAAAAAGACACAGAAAATATAACTAGCACAGCTATTACACAGGGTAACTAAGGAATTTTAAAAAAATGCGTAAGCTGCTTATAGAGATATCAGAAATAAAACTATCGTCGTTGGCATTTAACTAAACATCAATTCAATTGGAAAATAATCCACCCCTTATACCCAATTGGCAATACGTTCGTTCTCATTGTGGCATGTTTGAAAATTACACGAACTCCTTTGTTTCAATTCGGCTTCTATACGGGTTTCGAATTATGGGTAAATTTATGAAAACACTCTCGGCTTATACACGGACTGGCTTATATTCGGAAATATACGGTAATTTATCGAAGAAAAACGTTCGGAAATGCATATTTATAAGCAAACAAAATGAAATTGTATTAAGAGTTAGATATTATCCAGTAGATCAAAACTGAAAAAAAATTGAGTATTTATATCTTTATTAGTAAAGTAAAATTTATAAAAGAATGCAGTTTATCGAAATAATTTTTAAAAAATATTTATTTAGAATTTAAGTTCTTCCTTTATCTTTTTCTTTTACAGTAACCGTTCCTTCGTAAAACAAACTAATTGCAAAAGTTTTAGGTAAATGGTAAAAAAAAAAAAAAATCCGGCGTATAACGCGCACTTTTAACATCAAAAATAAGATCCAAATTTACGAGTGCGCGTTATACGCCGGGTATAAAAATAATAGCTTAAAAAGAAATGTGTATAAAATAAATCAGACTTCTTCAAAGATCAGAATATTGTTTATTTAAAAGAAATGTCACATCTTATGAATTTAAAGGGTTGTTTTTCTAGAAGTATATATATATACTTATTTTTCGAAATCCTGGGATAATATCTCGAATACATGGGTTAAAAACATAGTAGCATTGCAGGTTCCTTCGTAAAAAAGGGGGTGCGCGTTATACGGCGAATATATCTTAAAATTAAAAAATGCAGCTTGAAGGTATAGGTGCGTGTGTGTGTGTGTTATACGCCGGATTTTACCGTAAGTATATTTTATGAAATTATCAATTTATACCAAAAACTTAAATTTTGCTTATTATTTTTTTATATGGTCAGTTCAAGAGAAAGAAAATTAAATTCTGTAAAACATAGTGATTCATAATAAGACTGACGATGGAAGGTCACTACTCTTGAATAGCTTAGTTTGGAATTAACTCAAGTTGAGGACTGCGGTTGATGTATCTGATTTACAAGACAATAAGCAACCATGCGAAAGATCTTGGCATTTATCGTAATCCTTATCATTTTGGTTGAATAATTCCAGTATCTATTTTAAAGGCATCTTAGAGAAGCAATAGGCTATAGAAGATGAGAAACAGGGACTCAGGGCTTAATTGGAGGAAATGAATGTATTGATACTTTCATCTGAGAATAAACTGTCCTTGAGTGCTGTCCTTTCGTATTTCATATATGTCATTTGAATTATGAAGTAGGATATTTAAAATCAGACATCAAAAAATTTTATTCTGGATTGAAGAGTTGTATGCCTCCCACACAGTCTCAATTTAAATAATTTTGCTCAAAATAGAACCCTCTAAATATCCTTAGATATAGAATTTAATCGGCTACTGCGATACCTCCAGCGTAGTTTAGCAAAAAGTAATTAGTTTAATAAAAGTTTAAACTTTAATACGGGATTTCCTGTTTTCTCTCGATCAGCGTCGGCTCATTGAGATCTAGCCTAGAGTTTTTCCCATATTTGCTTTTAAAAATCAATTTGCTTCCCCAAACTCGATGTGGCCGCAGTATGAAGTGGTATAGGTATCAGTTGGCATGCCTTGTCACAGTTCAGGCCAGCTACCACTAAAAGGCCGCGCCAGTAGAGGGCGGCGATGCACGTTAAATCTGTCGAGAGATGAAATGTCACTCCCGTTGGTGTGGTGTAGTAGTTAGGAGAGGGGGTGCCAGCTCAAGTGTCGTCCACGTCACTTGACCATGGTTCAAAATTACGTGGTCCGTCGCCAAAAGCCCTCGTGTAGCTGAACAGTGTGACGTTAATATTCAATCAATCAATCTAAAAAAAATCAAAAATTAAAAATAAACAGAAACATTAGTCTAACTATATGTTCCAGATATATATTCATTACTAATACCCCAAAATCTGTCATCACACGCTTTAACAAGATTATTGATTATTGTGTTTGTCCTAGTTTGTTCAAGTTCTCTACTGTTAGCTGCATATCGCTGTATTTAGCGACGTCTTTTCTTTTGATGAATTGGTCGATGGTATATTATGTATTTTACTAGAAAGTGCAATGGACTAACGGAGGTAATCTGTTATCGAAGACAAAATGTTCACAAACTTTTTCAGGATGGTTTAGGTGTCATAGTGTGGGCAGGTATTATGCAAAATAGTAAAAATATCCCCTACTTCTTTGGTACAAGTATCGTTGCAGTATACAAATATTGCTTCGGGATTTCCCTGTGCCACATTCGACCCTTTTAGGGGCAGTGGGTCAGAACTTTCTGCTTATGGAGGACAAATCACACCCATATTAGACTGTAGAGATTGAATTCTTGAGTACAAAAAATGATCTGATAATTTATCGAAATTAAATACTTACTTGGAATGTTTTGATAAATGTTTAATGAAGGAATCGCCCACCTGGAACTGTGCAGAAGCTTAAAATTGCTTTAAAAAAAGGGAAAAAAAGTTAGCTCTCTTTGTAAAAGGTGAACATACATACATTCAAGGCGGGACACAAAGAAAACGAGACTAGTCCGATAAATCATTGTACTTACAGAATCAGTTATCCGTATGAGGTATCACCTTCAGTGATTTCCATTCTGTACTAGATTAACACTTGCATTGTTGTTGATGGTGGCCATAGAACGAGGTTTTTGGAAGGCCCTTCAGAAGATTCTACGTTTTTGCCTGAACTTCTTTAACTGAGGTAAAATGGGTTCCCTTTAAGCAAGATTTAACTGTAGGAAATAAAGAAAAGTCGTATGGAATCAAATAAGGTGAATAAGGAGGATGCTCTATCACAGTAATGTTTTTGCTGGTCAAAAACTGCTTGACAGATAGGGCCGTGTAAGCGGGTGCATTTTCTTAATGCAACAGTCATCCATAACTCCCCAATTCTGGAGTTTTTCCCTAATATTTTCACGAAGTCTTTTTAATACTCCAATGTAGTAGTTTTGATTAACAGTCTGAGTACTGATGTGAATGGGAACCTACTCATAACACGAATTTTGGTAATTACTAACCTTGGGCACCCAGCAGGTTCATCATCGTCCACACTATAACCCTTCCCCCTAAAAACCGTTTATACCATTTAAACACATGTGCATGAGACAAAGTTTCGTCTCCATAAGCCTCGGTTAATATTTAAAATGTTTTCGTGGCTGATTTCTTAAGTTTCACAATAAAAATGATGTTGATTCAACGTTTTTCCGGCAGATTGCAGTTGCACGTGTTCATTCAATGACGCACTTCTCTAACTAAGCACAGTCAATTCCCAAATTAGAAACAGCCCTGTAGATACAGAAAGTGTATTATTAACTATCATCAAAACAGATGTTGCCAACTCCACTCTTTTTTCAAGCTACACTCTTAGTCTTGTTTTTTTGTGTCATACCTTGTATATATTCGTACAGTGGAGTGAGGTCGCACTATTTTTTTTCTCTCGTTCAAGCAGAAAAAAACTCATTTGAAAATTTTTCCTTGGAGCATAATTTTTTATCTAACTGTTCCATGTTACAATCTCTGTAACATTTTGCCGTTTAGTATTATACGACTTAATACATCGCATAAGTATTAAGTAAAACGGTATATTAAATATTAACTAAGTTCCATTTCTGTAATCAGTGCAAATAATCTAAAAAAATATGTTTGTTCTTCAGTGTCTCACTCGAGCAGTATAGAATAATGCATATAAAAGGATGTTTTGATACATTATATTGTACGCAGTAATATCATCTAAATTCCTTGGTGGATTCTCTAAATTTTCTAAATAATTTGAATCAAATTAATTGATTGGCAAACAAGGCTGTAGCGCTCATGAGATTTATATTTGATTTAATGTATTCCAATGCTTTGATATTTAATTTAGTCAGTTGAGAATTTCGTGCACTGATGCTTAAACTGCACAATATTCTACTTAATTAATTAACTCGTTCAATAATGGTTATAATATTACAACAGAATATGACATTGTAAAATAAGAAATAAAAGCTATTCCGAGCTGTATATATATAATTAACCGAGCCCAAATAAATCTAAAAGTTTTATTTGTAACTATACCATGTGTGTTTTATTCGAGAATTATGAATTCGTTTGATTAAACACTGAAATTTATTCCAATTAGAGGCATTAGTAATACAATAAAGTCCCAAAAACTGAGCCTCGATAATTTGGTAGTCCGGATAACTTGGCCAGACCCTTGTAGGTCCAAAATACCTCACAACAGGACATTACGCATTTTTTTAACAAAAATAGACAGTTTTTGCAAAGTTGGCCACTTGTTTTTTTATTATACACAGCTTTGCATAATGTATGAAGTATTTTTCTAATGTAAATATTTTCTTATCAAATGATTTACACACACTATACAAAAATTTAGTGATTATTTATGGATCAACGGCACTTTAGAAATATTAAACGAGCTTCAGGCGTGCCGTTAAATAATTTTGACTTGCGATTTTATTTTGAAAATAATAAAACTAAATACTAACAACTCAAAACTCTGTATTTACTACGTAAAAATACATTTTGCACTGTTCTGCTGTAAATGTTTTAGTTATACGAGTTGTAAGGTCGAACCCTTTGGGTGCCCTTCTTCTAGATTATCAGCGTGAGCTAGAGGTGTAGGATTAAATGAAGAACCGGACGCATCCATAATCTTAATACTACTTTATTAAGATCTTAACTTAAACCAATAACAGATTAGATAATAATATGATATGTGAGAGAATCTACAGTGGCTAAACACCTAATATATACTAATACCGAGCGAGCGGCGGCGAACGCATCGGCAAACTTCCTTTCACTTCAAACTCCGAGATTCAAATGCGATCTAAGATCCGAATATTTAAATAGTCATTCTTACCTTTATCGTCCCACGAAGTATCACTCTATTTAATCCTATTTGAATTTGCGGTTCACTGGCGTGCAATGGTATGCTCCTTGTCCTAAGGGCTCTCTGTCACGGATAATTTCTATTGGTTGTCACTTAACCTCTCAAAACCTCTTCACACTTGAATCACGGACTATCATAACACTGCCTAAACGCCACATCGCTTACTCTAAACTTCTGTTATTTAAAAGCTTCCTAATTTGCGTCTTTCATTCACGTTTTAAATCTCGGGTTGGATGGAACAGAATTGCTATTTCTTTTGGCCCCAAAGAACCCAAAAGGACATGTTAATGAAAAAACGCGGGAGACCGCCACAGAGTAATTCAAATTAAACTTCTTATGACTTGTGCTGTTGCAAATTAGAGGACAAATAAATTATGTTAGGATTGTAAGACAACAAAAAAGGAGTGTGCTCCCCGCCTCCTCCCGCACTACGACCGATCACCCGCATTTGTTCGTAATACTTCATAGTGAACTTTGTTACTTAGGACTAAAATGCAAACCTTTTTCATAGGTGGCGTGCCCAAAATATTGCGTCACGTGCCATTGGTTCGTCATCCCTGCTGTATACTATATCTTCTTTAATTTTCCTTTTCATGTAGTAAATGCTCTATGCCTTCATAAAATATGTACCTTTGCTTTGTTTAAACGTATTTGGGCAGTTTATTTTCTGTTGTATTCTCAAGCAAACAGTCGGACCTCTATACAACGAAGTCGCTAAATTCCGGAAAAAAGTTCGTTATATGGAAAATTCGTTCTATAGAGGTTCCTCTTTTAATATACTTTATAAACCACATAAAACAAATTTTAAATTCATAAACACTATATATTGAAAAAAAAGTAATTATTCACACCTTTTTTTAAACTAATATATCTTTCTTTTGTATCTCTTACCCATCAAAAAAGAAAGGGAGAAAGGAAAACTGCAAGGAAAACAAGAAAAAAGAATTTAGAAGAGTTCACTGTACTTTCAATATTAAGAAAATAATTTTATACTAAAAATAATGAATTTTAAGGACATGTTATAATTTAAAGCATGCAAGTAATATTAAACATACATTGTTTTATAATTAGGACATGGGACAATTCCACTGAGGGGAAAGAGGATATTGAAGATGTTTCTAGTGAACTGGGCAATCAGGTTAGGTTGCATTCTTGGATCAAAACATTGTCAAGAATATATTGTACTCTCGACGAGTTAGGATCTAATAAAACCAGTTCAATATTTATGAGCCCCATAAAATGTGTTAAAGAGAGAATAACGTGAATTTTTTTCAGAAATAGTTTAATAAAAAGGGAGAACAAAAATTTAATCACAAAAGAAAAAGTTCGTTATACAGAAAATGCACTTCGCTATTGGGAAATTATTTTACAAAGAAAATCGTGAAATGTTCAAGGATCCAGGAAAAAGTTCACTATATAGAAAAATTTGCAATATAGAGGTTCGTTATATAGAGGTTCGACTGTACACACAAGTGCAGTTTTGAGTGTGCTTTGAGTGTGACAAGTGCTTTCTGAGTTCTTAATGTTTTTTTAATCCCATTCTCGAGAACGCGGAATTTTCACAAAATCAACCACCCAAAATCAACCAATATCACAAAATCAATTAGGCCGAGTTCTTGGGACTCTACTGTATATGGTATTAGAACGATTGAGCCTTTCGATTTTTAAGGTTTCTTTCCCTTAGTAAATATTGAGAAAAAAGTATAATACGCTAACAAACGAAACATAAATGTAAGGAAATAAAAACTATCGAAGTAATATTTTCTCCCCTTGTAAATTTCCTGTATTATTAAAAACAAAGAAAATAACTTAGAAATTAAAAATATTTAGTTTAATTTAGAAACAATTTGATAAACAAATAATACATTACGAAACTTTCTCCGAATCTCATAATAAATATTTAAAACTGTTTTGCGAATAACGTAAACATCATATGAATTTATATGTATATTACTGCTGATAAGTTTCAATATTTGAAACTTATTAAAGAAAAAGATATTGTGAATAACATAAAATGATAAAATATAATGATAGTTAACGAGAGATTTTCCTTTTCTTAGTTTCAAAAATGTTCTGAGTAACTATTTCTGTATCCAGAAAAGAAATATAATGCATTCCGAAGTATAGCATGCACCAATACTTTTAAAATGCATTTTTGAATTTTTAAGTATATTCGCTGTGTTACGTGCAAACTTTTTTTTACAAAGAAACCTGAAATGTACAAGTGCAATGTATTTACCTCTAGAAATCATTTATTTGAAGTACTCTACCAGGCCTTTGAACGATGGTATATTTCTAAGACTAAACACAAAAAACAAGGGGAGTCAAATTCATGGAGTATTTCATTGTTGAAAGTTTATTAAGTATGTCAGTATGTCACACATTTTTTTTAAATGAAAAGTATTTATAAGTATGTAGAAAACTAATTTTTTTTATATGTACCCATCGATTTCGATCTTATTTTTTGTGTTAAAAGTGTACTTTATACACTGCATTATATAATACTAATAATTTGAATTATTTTCTTTAAATAATATCATACTAATATCACCTGATTTAAGCCAGTTTTTCTGTTCCGAGAAATCAACTAAGTACGTAGTAAATTGATTTCTTCAAGTTTAATTTTATGCAAATTTTACTAGGTTCGTTGTGTATGATTCCCAAAATAATTGAAAACAGCCGTCTATTTCAAATCTCACTGTTTTTTCACGCATTTTCGTATCTTAGAATCGTAAACAACTTTTTATCCATGGATAATAACAAACATTTTCCATTCCTTTGTGCATCATTCACTTGCAAATAGTAGTTTGAGGAAGAAAACCGTAAAATATAACGACTCTGGAGTATTTTCTGAAACCCTGCAAGATATTTTATCTCAGCTTATTATTCAAAGTTGAAAACAAAATTAAACCAGGGAATCGAAGCATTTTGCCTCAGGTGGAAAAGAGTATTGCGTCATTTCTTTCAGATTACATAAAAGAGTTATTTTGAAGTCGGTTTTAGTTGAATCAAAAAGTTTCAGAGGACTTTTAAATGAGAAGATTTGGTCGCCAATCTAATTTAATCATTTCTTGCGTATTTTACGATATATTTTAAACGATTTAAATATACGTAACAAGCAAGCTTTTGAAATATTGGAAAAAAAATATTCGTTGGATATATAATAGAAATAAAACATTTATTTTACATTAATTGGACTGTGAAGTCTCTTAAATTATTAATACATAGCTGATAAGAGCTAAGTTCAAAATAGACTTTAAAATATATTTATTCTTGTTTTTTAAATGTTTTTGGTGAATGAAACAAAGATAAAAAAAATTAAACGATTTTGAAGCAGAAAAAACAGGAAATTTGATACTAGAAATTGAATTTTATTTTCATTACTATATAGTACCATGAAAAAAAGTCATGTAAATGAAAACCAACTCCAGAAAATACTCCAGCAGCTTAAGATTCACACATAACTAAAATTACTAAGCGATTACAAACGTGTGACCGAAGAAACACCCCTTAAACGTCATAATGATGAAATTGTGATATGGTCGATCTTTGGCGATCATATCTTGGGTTTTCAGCGTGAATTAGAGGTGTGGGGTTCTCGAAATGAATCGACATTTTAGAATTCTTAATATGACTTTATTAAGAGTTTAACTTAAATTTCTAATATATGAACAAACTTATATTAGTGAGAATAAACCAAAAACGTAGCCGTGCTAAAAACGAATCGCGCAACTTGAATCACTTATCTAAATAATTATATTATCCGCCCTTTTTTCAAATCTAATAATATTCAATTCAGATATCAAATAATCTGTCCTACCGAAATTTTGCAACGGTTCAATCACTTTCAGAGAGATAGATCGGGGCGCGTGCAATAGTATGCACCTTGTAGTAATGGCTAGGAATCCGCGATTCTTTGGTAGGCCGTCAAATTACACTTCTATCTTTTCCAAACAGAACTTTCTCTAAATTGTCATCCCGCTTACTAAAACTTATGCTCTTTTAAAGACTATCTTATTTGCATCTACACTGCATTTCACTTCTTGGATTTGGGTTGGAAAAGATTTGCCTTTATTCTTGGCCGTCAAAGAACCCAGAGGTTATGTTACAGAAAAGACGCGTGAGCCCGTCACAAAGTGAACAATAAAACTTCAATGATTTTCCTTGGAAACGACTCAGCCGCTGTAACCGAGTGGTCATGGTCATGAACTCGTAGCCTACAATGTTGGCAGATTCTACACAACTGCTTTTTGGCCAAAACCAAATGGTACAACTTTTTCCTTCACAAGGATATGTGTCATAGCATAGATGCCTTAAAGCCACCAATGACAAGTAGCTCTTACAAACAGAGGGGTTCCCAAGGCTTACATATTGACTCTAAGAAGAGCAGGTTGATAGTTCCTTTGCATCTAAGACTGGCACAAACACATGAACACAATACTTAGGTTGAGGTGAGGATAATTAGTAGAAAGAATACATTATGCTCGAGGAAGGACAAGGCAGCCAGAAGTTTTTCCGAGATCCACCGTGAAGAGCAGGAGTTCTCAACCTTTCTTCCCGCCGGGCCACATACATATGATAAATATTTTACTCGGGCTGCAACAAGAGGAATATGACGGGGGGTAAACACTGTAAGACTAAAACAATATTGAACAAAGCAAAATTAATCAAAAAATCTCATTTTTTTACCTTTAATTTAATACTATTGTGAGGGGCTCGCACGTTTTTTTCATTAACATATCCTTTTGGGTTCTTTGGGGCCAGAATAAATGTGTGGCAATTTTTTTCCATCCAACCCGAGAAGTAGAACTTGAAGGAAAGTAGCAAATTAAGAAGCTTTTAAATAACAGAAGTTTAGAGTAAGCGGTGTGGCATTTGGGCAGTGTTATGTTAGATCTTGTGGCGTGAAGAGTATTTCAAAAAGAAGGGGTTTTACCCCCGACAGAGAGCCCTTAGTCAAGGTATTAGCCAGAGAACCGCTTTTCAGCTGGGATTGATAGATTGTTGTTTCGTGGGACATGTGAGTTCCCATTTAGATATTCGGATCGGTTTTTACTTGAAATTGAGTTGGGCGATTTAGTTATGATAGTGGTCCGAGTTACGTTTTTTTGGTATTATATAAGTTGATCCCCCGTAGAATTTCCCTTTTTTATTATTATTATTAACTGTTAGATTTTTTTTAACATCTTAATAAAGTCAAATTAAGATCATGGCGCTTCTAGTTTTTTTTCGTTTTTCCTACACCTCTAGCTCACGCTGATAATCAGAGGGGGCATCCGGGGGGGGGGCGTCCTTACACTATTTAACCTTCTTAAAATACAAAAATATATTTACTTCAGCACCTTTTAATGAGGGGACAGCTTGATTTTCCCATTCAATAAACCTTTTTACATTCTACTAAAAAAAAGAAAATTTGGTTTTTGTTGTTTGATTGATAGAATTTCCCCAAATTTTTATGTATTGTTCTGAAATAATGAATTTCTTGGGCAATGGCTATAACCACCCACTTAAAAAAGCCGGGTATTTTTTTAAAACCGAAGTCCTCCCGTTTGGGTGTAGAGTATGGAGAGGAGTACCAACTCTTCACTTGACTGTTATTCAAAATTAAGCAGTCCGTCACAAATAATCTTTTGCTTCAGATTACGACATAAATTAAATTAAATTTAAAAAGCAGCCACGGTTTGGCAACAAAGCATTTTTTTAAAAAAAATATAAGAGCTACATTGATTTGGAGAACATTTGCTTATGTTAAAAAAGAAAAAGACAAGATGTGTAAAAGTAACAATTTTACAAAAGAAGTGGGAGTTTTTCACATCGTATTGTATTTTGGGACATTTTGAAAAATTCAAAACTGAGCTCTTTACTCATGCCTTATCGACATTTGGGAAATATGACAATATATAATTAAAAAAAAAAAATGATTTTAATATTTTTAAAAATTTTAGAAACATTTAGGGGCTGGTGAAACTGCAATAAAATTTACAACAGTTTCCTTGAAAACACGATGCAAGTATTATTAACCAAAGTTGTTTTTGGAAATAAAAAAAAACTATGTTGAAAAGGTTACAGTTTTGAACTATATTTGGGAGAAGTTATCGTGAAAATAAAATAATTTTATAGTTTCAACTAAAAGTAAGTTAAAAACACGTTGAGAGAGAGAGAGAGAGAGAGAGAGAGAAAATCTAGATATATATATATTATGAATGCGAAAGTTTGTGAGGATGTTTGGCGGTCTTTCACACAAAAACAACTCAATGGATTTTAATGAAATTTTACAGTAATGTAGCTTATACATCAGAGTAACACATAGGCTATAATTTATAGCATAGGCTAAATTTAGCTAACAATTTATAAAGATATTGGGTGAAGTGTCCAAAATATAACGATATTTGTCAAGTAAGTAGGAAAAATTCTACCATCTGCAAGAATTTGAGTGCTCTGCAAAAAGCCCGCGACAGTATATATTCTAACTTTATTTGTGAGAACGCTTTTGTTTTAGCTACGCAAGGCGCTCGCTTCTAATTAATTCCTGTGATCAGCATAATCCCAATTTTTTTTTATTTCAGAAAAAAACTAAGTTTTGAAGGGAGAGGTTGTTATAAATCTCTCTATTTGAATGGGTTTTTTTATGATTTTATTATGCACATTTCGTAGAGAGTAAGAAATTGATCTTTTTTCAAAATAAATTCTTTTATCGGTTCTGGTTCTTAAAGTGAATAAACTTTCTCTTTCACACTATATCATTTGGACAAATTTTCAAAATTTGTTTGTGGTTAGTAGTTAATATTATAACTCTATAATTTTAATTGAATGGGCAGATATTGCTTTTTTAAGTATAAAAATAATTATAACTACTGTACTATATTTTTTGGGAGTGAGTGAATTTTAAAAGTCGCACTGTTCAGCTACACGAGGGTTTTTGGCAACGGACCAGTAATTTCGAACCATGGTCAAGTACGTGGATGACACCTAGCGACCCCTTCTCCTAACTACCACACCACACCAACTTAGAAGGAATATTCTACCAATACTTAGCAGGAATATTCTTTGAAATCCACTCTTCCAAGATATATGGCAGCACGGGTTCTATGATGCGTATTTTAGCGAGGAAGGCGAATAGTTTTGTAGCAGATATTGTATTTTCAGCTGAGGGCGTTTTCAGCGGATTGCAAAGATTATTATTTTTGTCCCGAAAAAATAGTTTATGTCTAGATTCAAGTATTTTATGTTTTTGTATGTTAATGAAGCCCCTTAGAAACGATTTGACTTTTATTTTAAGTGAAGGTGTATATAATTAATTTTACAGTGGAATATTTTTAATTAATTTATTAGCTCTAACGGATTAAATTTCCCAACGTGGAGTATTTTGTTTATGTATATCCCTTAATTTTAAATGTAGTGATTCAAAAAAAAAAATATTGTATAAAAAAAAAAACTGCAGTAGATCATAATGTGGTAAAAGTATTAAGTGCATCCCTCCCCACATGGCGGGTCTTACAAAAGTCTAAAAGCTCGAGCTTTTGAAAGTAGTTTGACATTTGCCAACCTTGATTCTATCGTAACATTTCGCTATGTTTTTATTGAATCCCCATTATAATTTAAGAAACGGCGTTGCTTGCGAATATTACAATTTTGACATAAAATAAATACAACAGAAAGTAATATTAATGTGTTACACTTTCAGATATAAATTATTTACACTATTTTAAGCGTTCATCACACAAAAACTTTTAACAATGTTTATTTTTGCTGATCAGAGATCAGCTTGGGGAGGTATTTTCAAAATCGACCTCAAGAGTGTTAAGAGTTATAAATTAAAAAAACCCTTTTTTATCAGCTATTAGATCTACATACTTAAAATTTAACAAAGGTGGTTTTCTTTCTTTTTTGTTCAGCTGAGATATGCAAAAAGCTTTTTTTTTTTTTAATTTGCAATTCACGTAAAATTAACTCATTGAAAACTTCTTTATCCTTCAATCTGTGTTGTTTAATTTTTCAGTTCACCCGTGTGAAGAACGTTTATACCACCTAGTATAATAATATATTTTTTTAATCTACCTTATATAAAGAAGAAATGCGGTATTGGATCCTATTTTAGTTCACACCTTTATTGATGTCGTCATATTGGATAGGAGTTTAATTAAGAGAAACGAACGAATTTATGATAGCATAGTTGTTACTCTTTTGCTGTTTTTAACATCTGTGATATAAAAGACATTTTGCAGAAATTTCTATAAAGCTGAAATATACAAGGCAGTATAACACTAATATTTACTTAATACTACGATAACGTAAAATAATTGAGATTAATCTCCAAATTAAATGCATTAAAATAACCTAATAGTAAAATTCTTTTAGCCAATTACTTATTTCTGACATGCTTTGGGAAAACATAATAGATTATTAATTTCGCATATTTTATAAAGGATGACAACTTATTTATGCCTATTTTAAAGGAAGAGAATTAAAAAATATGAATATTATACAACAAAGTAGAAATAATTGAAAGATTCCTTAAAAATTTATTTTAATTTTTTCAAAAGTCAAGTGAAATCCTTTTTAATAAATCCTTTTTTTTTATTTAAGTGTTTTCTTCTTACGATAGTAGTTTTTGCTTACCTGCCTTTTAATTAATTTTTATAAGTTAATTATATATCATGTGAAGTTTATTAAAGTAATACAGTGTAAAATTTAGAGCCATCAATGAAAAATTTCTTATAGTCTGCAATTAACTTGACATGTGCATTTTTTAAATTAGAATATTCATTAGAAATGCTGTTGTTTTTAATTTTTATAAAGTGAATTCAATGTTTATATTATAAATGTAAAATTTTAGTATTAATGAGTTTAAATCTACAAAAAATAGTTCTTAAAGAAGTCTTATAATTTAATCAGCTGGCTATTGAAATACATTGCATCTCGTTGGGTTTTCTGAGGTAAGGAATATCTGAAGAAATGAAACACACACACTACACGCGCACGCACGCACGCACACACACGCACAGGCACACGCACACTGTTTCCTTGGCAAAGAAGAATTTTTTGTTCTCTTTTACACAGAATATACTTTTAAAAAGAAACGTAGAATACTTCTTAATGGACAGTAATAAATATTCTCCCAAAATCTTAGAAATCCTCAAGGGAACATATTGTGTTATTTGAAATAGCAAGTCGGCGCATATAGAGAAGGTAAGAATATTCACTAAATCCCCGTACTTCAAATTACGCTAGGTGTCGAAAACCGGAAGTCTCTATCAAATTTTATAATTGTCAGGAATTAAAAGACATGCTTGTGTGCCGTAACAACGCAATACATCAATGAACCTAATCCTACTAATATGAAAGAGATTGCTTCGGCGTATTATTACATGGGTTTGTGATTAACTATATTATTAATCATTAAATTAACTATATTTTAGTAACCGTTGTAAGCGGAATGTTATATAGAGACATCAGAGATGAAGTACTTCAAATTTCCTATCATTATATATGAACACCCATAAGTAAATTTCATACGAATTTTATGTATGATATCAACTTTCAAATTTAATTTATTTTTATACTTTTATTTTACCTTTTTATTTAGGAATTATTTACATGCAGAACTGAGACAAGAAGTACATAAATTGAAACAACTTTATTTTTCCTAAAATAAAACACATAGAAATCAGATTCAAAACTTTATAGAATATTATACATTAAAATGTGTGTTTGACAAAACATTAATGAATTTACAAAGAGAGAGAGAGAAGAGAAGAAGAGAGAGAAGAGAGAGCAATCTTAATAAAACATTCTAAATCTCTACTTCAGTTAGGTGCTAAAATAAAATAAATAATATAAAAAAAATTAAGTCAATTTCTAGTTTGAATGAATGAATAGAATGCATTTTATTAACGATTGAAACTTTGAACAAGATATATAGGGAGAGAGTGAACTAGTGGTAGGAACTGAAAAAAAAGTACATAATTTGTAAATGCACACCTGGTTTGGCTAATTTTGCTGAAAAGCCGGTTTTCCACGCCAACTTTGTCATTGTTTTAACAGTTAAATTGTTACAACAATGAAGACGAATTTAAAATGGCGTCAAAAACCGGCAGGTAATTAATTTAATTTCATTAATGAATTAATATTTGAAAAAACTATTAATATCAAGTGTCATCCACTAGAGGTTTAAAAACTTTATTTGAACTTGATTGGATGGATAGAAAGTATTTCATAAACGACTGAAAATTTGAACGATATATATATATATACACTATAAAAAAAACGACGCATCAAGAAGGAGTTGCCCGATTGTAATGTGAAATTTAGTACACAAAGACATTTTAACCGAACATACAAATGATTATAAAATTTGGTGTCCAACGAATGAATAGCGGGAGCTACAGCGCATCGGTAATGCGCACTGAGCAGGTGTCTATAAGAAGCGATTCTCAATCTGATGGTGAACATTTCTATTGCATTGAGATTTAGGATAACTTTGAACAACTGAAAAAATGCCTCGCTGCAGGATTCGAGCTCATTACAAGCAACTGTCATAATTTGAAAGATGTCGTATCATTGGACTAAAAGAGGGAGGTTGGGGAAATTGGAGAATCGCTCATTATACGGGGCGAAGCGATGCGGTCATTAGAAGATGCTGGCAAGAATGGGTGGACAGTGGCAGATTTCAGCGTTATTATGGTAGCGGTCTACCTAGGGACACAGCAGATCAGAAGGACAGATTGATTGTCAGATCAGCTGTCACAGTGCTTGATCGTTATCAACCATCAAACGTACGACACGCATACAAGTGTCCACCATGACCATTCACAGACGGCTGATAGAGCGAAATTTACACTAGTACCGACTGCTACGTTAAGTGCCAATCATGCCTATACGCTGTCGAGCTAGATTACAGTGGTGCTTGACTCGATCAGGTCGGAATCATGCTGACTGGGGACTTATAGTGTTTAGCGACGAATCTTGCTTGCAACTGTGTCCTGACGATCATCGAAGATGTGTCTGGAGACGGCTGGCGCAGTGTGCCGATCCTGCTTTCCCTATTGCACGCCGCACAAGCAATCAACAAGGAATTATTGTCTGGGGTGCCATTTCTTTTGATGCCGGACCCCTTTGGTCGTCATTAGAGGCCATTTACAGCACATCGGTAACGACGGCATTCTGAGAACTCTTTTGCTACCGTTCCTTTTGCAAAACCCTGGCCTTATTTTTCAGCAAAGATAATGCCAAACCACATATCACACTTGTTGCTATTTACTGTATTACAGCTTGTTAAACACTTCCTTGGCCAGCCCTATCACCAGATCCCTCTCCAATCGAGCATATCTGGGATATGACGAGAAGGCGACTGCATTTACTAGGGAATGTTGATTACGTGACCGTACAATTGGAGCCAATTCAGCAAGAAATACCTCAGAAGACCATCAGGGTGCTTTATCACTCTATGTCATGTCGTGTGGTAGCTTGCATCCAGGCTAGAGGTGGGTCATCTCCTTAGTGAGCTCGTTACTTTGTAACTACGCAACTCTGAAAAGAATCATTCAATTGTTCTGAAATTTCAATCATTTTTTATTCCAAACGTAATCTTTTTACCCACCAATTTTTGTCTTTATCGGATAACTCGTTCTTGGTGCGTCATTTTTTTGTTATAGAGTGTATATATATATATTTATATATATACAAACTTAACTCAGTGGCGCGACAGCCCATGAGTGCCAACTCATACTCGACCTTGGGCTCTGAGGTGCATGAGCATATGTCCCGGGTCAGGAGGTCAGTCTGACTCAAAACTCCCAGTGTTAAGTTCCCAAGCGAGCTGAAGGGACACACTGAAGGGATAAAAGGCTGAGTCAACCTTGCCCAGCCCGGGGTTTGAACCTCGGACCTGTGGCGTTGAAGCACGATTGACTAACCACTCAGCCACTGGGTTTCTCATATATATACTCTATAACAAAAACTCGACTCACTAAGAAGGAGTTACTCGATTGTAAAGAAATTTCGTGTGTAAAGACATTTGAATCAAATATTCAAATGATTAAAATTTGGTGTCAAATGAATAAATAGCGGGAGCTACAGCGCATCGGACTTGTGCTCTCAGCAGGTGTGTATAAGAAGCGATTCTCAATCTGAAGTGAAATTTCTGTTGCATTGCGATTTAGGATACCTTTGAACAACTGAAAAAATGCTTCGCTGCTGGATTTGAGCTCATTACGAGCAACTGTCAGAGTTTGAAATAAATCGTATCATTGGACTGAAAGACGGAGGTTGGGGAAAATTGGAAAATTGCTCGTCATATGGGTCGAAGCGATTAGGCCATAAGAAGATGCTGGCAAGAATGGGTGGACAGTGATAGATTTCAGCATCATAATGGTAGTGGTCAACCTAGGGCCACAGCACATCAGAAGAACAGATTGACTGTCGGATCAGCCTTCACAGCGCATGATTCATCGTTATCAACAATCAGACGTACGACCCGCACTCGAGTGTCCACCATAACCATTCACAGATGGCTGATAGAGCGACATTTACACTCGTAACGACCGCTACACCATCTGTCATTCACGCCTGCACACTGTTGAGCTAAATTACAGTGGTGCTTGAATAGATCAGGTTGGAATCATGCTGACTGGGGACGTATTGTGTTTAGAGACGAATCCCGCTTCTATCAGTGTCCTGACGATCATCGAAGATATGTCTTGAGATTACCAGCGCAGAATGCTGATCCTGTTTTCACTATTGCACGCCACACAGGCCCTCAACCGAAGTTATGTTCTGAGGTGTGATTTCTTATAACAGCCGGCCTCCTTTGCTCATCATTGGAGGCAACTTACAGTACAGCGATGCAACGACGACATTCTGAGAACTGTTTTGCTACCGTTTCTTTTGCAGTACCCTGGCCTTATTTTTCAGTAAGATAATGCCAGACCACATACCACACGTGTTGATATAAACTATTACAGCTTATCAAACACTTCCTTGGCCAGCCAGATCGCCCTATCCCTCTGCAATCGAACATGTTTGGGTATGATGGGAAGGCGACTGCATTTACCATGGAAATTTGGCAAGATATACCACAGGAGACCATCAAGGTGCTTTATCACTCTAGTCACGTCGTGTGGCAGCTTACTTCAGGCTAGAGGTGGGTTAACTCTTTATTGAGCTGGTTACTTTGTAACTATGTAACTCTGGACATTTTTTGTTATAGTATATATATATATATATATATATATATATATATATATATATATATGTGTGTGTGTGTGTGTGTGTGTGTATGTGTATACATATAGGAGAGAGTGAGCTAATAGTAGGAATTGAAAAACTGTGTGTATTAAATATTAATACCCTATACCTTTTTAATATTTATACAGTAAATTTTATTGATTTATTAAACTAATACAGCTATATTACTTTGTAAGAGTTCTAAGTTACTATCCGTCATCCATAGTTGTCCTGTTGTTTCAGATTACGATATAAAGAAAATTTAAATGAAATACAGATATATTAGTTTATTAAAAGTAACGATACAATTGATAATTTCTAAGATGACTAGTTTTTATTTTTATTTTTATTCCGAAAATTCACACGTAAAATTTAATGCACCGCCCATCAATGGATTCTTAGAAGTTGTGTGGTTCTGAAACTTAGTAAATCAATACATATTTCTCGATTAAATCATTTAGAATTTATCTAATAAAAATTATAACATTAAAAATATCGTAGTTTCTCCTCGCATATCTTAAATATCAAGTAGAAAAGTCTGAATTCAGCTGAGTTCTCGATAAATTTGATGATAGCGAAAATATTATCTCATGATGCATAAAGCTGACTTGGCAGAAGTCTGAGGACCTGCCTACGCATACCAGAAGTCCAATATTGTTTTTCGCTGTCTAGTAATTGAATTATTGTTTTAAATGTTGGAGAGGGCGGAAATATATCATGAATTTTTAGGGGCTATCAAGTAAGTTTTCATTCATTATGAGAAAAATATATTTTTTAAAGGATAAGACATTAAGGTTATACCTCGATTATACAGAACCTTAAGAATTTTTTTCAGGATATGAAAATATAATTAAAATATTATTTATAATTGCTATCAGATATTAATTCTGTCTTAATAGATATTATTTAACGTTGGGGGTTATCGAGTAATAGTTCTTATTCATGACGATAAATATATTTTTTACATGATAAAACATTAAGGTTATACCTTAATTAAACGGAATCTCAAAAATCTTTGTTTAGGATATGAAAAGAGAAATTCAGAAATTCTTTGTAATTGTTATTATATATTAAGTCTTTCTTATTAGATATTATTTAAAGTATAGAGCTACTTGTTAAAACCTTTTTTGTAAAAAAAGGGGATATGGAGATTCTTTTGTGGTTTTTAGATTTGCTTATATAGTATATTTTAAGAAAAATATACTAAAATTAAGACGAGAAAAGAAATAATTACTACTAAAATGGGAAAGAAATAGCTAAAAATTTTCAAAAAAATTACGTAAACAGTTCCCATTCTGTACAGAAAGTTTATGGAAAATTTTTTAATTTTTCAGTTTTGATGTGTTGCTTTGCTTTTCATTTTTTTAAAAAAACTTCGGGATAACAGATATTTAATTTTTATAAAAACTAGAGAATTTTTACCGTAGTTATTAGATGAAATTGCCTTAAAAAAGTGATTATATTCACATAAGGGATTTTAATTTTTGTAATAAAGTAGTGATTTATAAATGTGAAGGTTAAAACACTTCTACTATTATACAGAACATATACAAAAAAATTTAGTTTATTTTCAAAGCTTTTTTGAGCAATCGCTATCCCCGTTTGAGAATTTAAAAAAAAACACATTTTGAGTAAAACGCATTTTGAAGGAGACATCTTGCTTAAAGTAGTGGCATCTGCTTTTACGAAAACATTGTAGTTTTTGTTCTAGAGAATGGAAAATAATAAACTTAGTATTTTTATAAAGTTAATAAGATGGCCTATAAAATAAAGCCATAAAAATTTTCAATTTGTGGCAGAATTCACAATTTTAGGGTAGTCAGATACCTTAACTATTTAATTTGGCTGTGAAAGTTTAGGATGTATAGCTTCCTCAGAAGTTATTTTATAGTTAAATTAAATTAAAGATTTTAGAATTTAGAATATAACACTTGTAAAGTTTTATTATAAGGTGGAGATAAAGGAATCAACTGAATGAATGAATGTATTTAAACTAGATGCAATGAATATTATCTATGCTATGGTGTAGGAACTGGAATTTTACAATGTAGATAAGATATCTATCTTTCACAGAGAATAGGATATTTATGCAAATTTGAACTCCAACAAATTCTTTCATACTTCAAATCATTTGTCAATAATGGATTAATTGGCATCAAATTTGTATGGCAGAGATGGACAACTAATTTTCTCTCAAAACACTGAATTTTAATTATCTGTGGAATTTTCATATTTTGCATGAGGCATTCACATATTGTTCGAATAATTGGCTCGAAACCATTTTAAGGCTTTTGAAATTAGTTTTAACTGCATAATCCTCCCTTGGCCAAGAAATGACCAGAAAGGATTGGAGCATGGAAGCTTTAGCAAATATTTTCATACCTGGATATATTTTAGGATTATAAGAGATCAAACAGATATTTTAGGAAATTATCACTTGTATGTTTAGTAGTTGTTTTCCAAGTGAATAGCTTATATTCATCATAACTCCAAGATATATATATGACCGAATAAAACCTCAGAATGAGAATATTAGTAGAGTAACTTGAGTGCTAAAAAGAGTATATATAATGAAAAATAAAATTACATCATTTTTGAGGCGTTTATTTGAGTTTTCTATTGAAAAAACTACATTTCTAGAAGTTTGAAATCTTTATTGAGACAAAATAAATATTTTGGATATTTAAATAAATATCATACACCTACATATGCATAAAAGAGATGCTGAATTTAGTAAATCATTTACAAAATATTGAATAAGGAGTGGTGCAACTATGGATCATTTGAAACGTTTGCAAGGATATTTCATGAAAAAGAAAAAGGCGTCGTTTATATACATTGATTCCTTATCATATATTCTTTTCAATAAGACATCAGAGTTTGAATAAATGTACTGTGATGGTGTTCTTTTAAAATTAAATAGCTTATAAATGAGAGTGTATTTTTCTATACTCCATTAAATGTTTTTTGCATATCCAGGAATGTGGTAAATTATGATATTTTTCCTGAAATTTCTGACTTCGTTCGTTACTTAATCGAAAAGGGTATTTTGGTCAGAAAGATCATTGTAGGGTAAGAAAGAATGCTCTTTAATATTACTACGAAGTATTTATTGACAACTTATTTTGTGCCAAATGTTGCCAAGCAAAAATATTTGGCAACAAAACGACATTGTGAAGAATCTGGAATAGTGTAGGTTGATTATTTGACGAATCAGTACTAAACGCTACTAAAATGGCTTCACTACCTGTATAAAGAAGATACACGAAAGCAACATGGGAGTCAAACATTTGACACAGACTGTGCATTTCATTTGTTTTACGCAGAAGTATGATTACGAATTTGAAGTGATATTTAATATTTGTTCATATGTGTACAATTTTGAAGTTGTGCCATTGTGGATTTATGCTTGTCAGTCAAATCATTTCTGTAAGAAGTAAATATGTTATATTTATTAGTGAATTGCAGGAAAAAAAATATGACTCCTTCCGAAAGAATCCTTTTGTTAAATGAGAGGATTTTTCTTGTTTTTAAAAATGGGCAACAAACCGCATAATAATACATCTATTCCTAAGACTTGAAGAAATTAGTTCGGCTTCCCTTTCTAAACGGTAATTTGGCGCAAATGCAAAACAGAGCTGGCCCTGAATCTGTGGTACAAACTTTAGGGTAGGCACAGGGCATTGTCCCAATCATTGTATTGCAATTTATAGGCTTAAAGTGATGCGGTGAAACGCAAACATAAAAAATAAGAGACGAAATGAAAGACAAAGTGGAAAATATTAAAAACGTCTTTGGCTAGTGTAATGCTTACAATAATTGTTCATAACTTTTCAGTACATGAACTGTGAAGTCCAGCTGCAGCGCACATTGCTGTACCAACCACTGACAGTTGAAGAAGATAGTCTGCCAGATTCAAAGCTTGTACTCCCTGGAAATGGAAGGGGTGTAAGCGATTTTCATTTAACACTCTACAAACAGTTTGATGACTTACACTTACGTGATGGGCAATAGTTCTTGTTCTTGAACTGGTCTATGAGCCACAACATTCAAGGCGCTTTCTTCCGGGCTTGAACAGCGTACAACTCTTCGTTGATCAGCATCATGTTGGTGACGTATAGCGAATATGTTTCATGAAGTTGACGATGTAACCGTTGAAATATACTGTAATCCGGCATTTGTCGATCAGGAAATTGCACGTGATACATTTGTAGCGCAGCTCTGTCGTTACCATTTGCTCGGACGTACAGGTAATGCATGTCTGAATTTTCGGCATACGTTAAATATCTCCTCGTAGACATCAGTACAATTGCAAATGGGGCTTTCCCCTACTGATATACATCACGTTGAACGGCAGGTAGACATCTACTGCCCAACCGGCAGCGCAACCAACCGATAATTCCATTTCTCTTTTCTTTTATTTCCCCTGTTTGCGCCTCACTGCGTAACTTGCACCCATGCATTCCCCATAAAATAAATGGGTATTATACGATGCCCTGTATCTACTCTTAAAGTTTGTACCATGAATTCGGGACCACCATGTATTGCGGAATAATTATCGAAATGAGTTTTTAGAAAGTCACTTAGTTTGTAGAAGATTATGAGTCTTTATTTTAGGGCAATAATTGAAATATTTTTTATAATGGTTTGTAGATGCTAGATTTCTATCAATTTTTTCAAAAATAAATAAATAAATAAATAAAGGAAGTATTAGTAAGTTTCGGATTATTGGAAAATAGTTAAGTTTGAGGATGATTCTAATTATTTTGATTTTAATAAGGATTAATTTGTGGTATGTAGACTTTTATTTCTATATAATATAATGATCATGCTGTTTCAAAGCTGTTGGTGAGGTGTGGTAGTTAGGAGAGAGGGTGCCAGCTCAGGTGTCGTCCACGTCACTTGACTATGGTTCAAAATCACGTGGTCCGTCACCAAAAGCCCTCGTGTAGCTGAACAGTGCGACGTTAATATTCACTCACACACTCCATTCAAAGCTGTAACTCTTTTTGTAATATGGAGGTAATATTCGCTTTTTAAAAGAATAATATTACATTATTTTTCTCTCTCTTTGAACTCTCATTTTTCCATTTCATAGCAATATATATATATATATATATATATATATATATATATATATTTATAAACTAACAAACTAAATAATGCATAAGCCTACGAAATTTCAACAGAATCAGAGTAAATTCAGGGACATTAAAATTTTTAATATTTCCAGGCTTAGAATGAAAAGTCCGTTCCAATATTTATATGTAAATGTTACTGTGACAGCTGTCGTTTATTTGAACATCACACGAAGTCCAATAAAAGAAAGAATCCAAAGGATTTGTAGCGGCATACAAATTTAAACTCCGATATTTATACATGTTTTCTAGTGGCAACAAATTTTTTTATTCTTTCTTTGCTGTATGTTGGGTTAAAACGAGACCCAAGCAAATAAAAAAAAAAGCATTAAAAGAACATATAAGAAAAATTCCAAAGCTTAACTTTTGTATACATCAAATATTTAAATACGCTCTACATTTTTAATCATGTAAGATTTTTCATTAGAGGTGACATTTTCACATGTATTTTTTAGCAGTTTTTGAATTTTCTTTTATTTTGAAAGGTGCTGTCCATGATATATCAAATGATTCGACTAAAAGAATCCTAAATTATATTCCAAGTCTTCACAAAACAAGAAATTTATATTTTTTTCTTTATTTTACGAGTGTTGCCATGGTTTCGGAAATTTATTTATCACTGTTTTTCTATTTTCATTAAATACTCGTATTAATATTTATTAGAGTGCGCGTTAACATTTTCTTCTATTTTTCACATCCAAAATGATGTGTGAATTATATAAAGAGGAAAGGCACAATTATGCCTTAATTATTTCAATTCAGGTCTCCACAAAATTAAAGCAGTTTTGAGTTGAAAGAAATGTTATTGCACGTATTTGAAGATATGTTTAATAAAATTTTAAAGGTTAAATTTTTTTTAAAAAATAGCTTTATTTTCATTTATTGTATGATCACCTCCTGTAATTTTCCTAATGCTTTTAACTAATTATTTGTGATTTCATCCATGTAGCTTTCATTTAATTTTTAATTGAATACTTCATCGATATTTAATTTTTAAACTCAAAATCTTGAGTTATGTTTATTGCTTGAAAATTATCTACAAAAATTTTTGTAATCAGTAAGATCTTTGCTTTGATATTGAATAACATTTCCATGATAAGAGTTTAATTAGACTTTGACTTCATTTTCTCTGCCAGTAACATAAAATATATTTACTAAGTATATTTTAATTCCCATACAAAGCTTGTTTGTAGCGGATTCTTACGAGTTTTCAGCTAACCTCTAGAGAAATCTATTTCGAAGAGAGCTTGATTTGAAAACCTTCCTTTGTGAAAGAATCATGCTATGTAAAGTAGGATTGCTATTTAAATAGATCTGCAATAAAAATAAAAACGATAAGATTGTAATTGTAAGGAGGATGAATTTGTGATGGTAAAGTGTAATAAGGAATCAGTGGTTATATTTTTCATAAAATTCTACGAGTTAGAAACGAATTCGTACAATGGATGTAAATTCGTCTAAGTCAGGGGTACTCGATCTTTTTTTCTGCTGGGCCGATATATACTATTTCACACTTGCCGCATACCTATGTTAGATATTTCCCGCGGGCCACAACATGGGGATAAAAGGTGTGGGGGGGCATACTTTAAGACCAAGATAACATTGGAAATGTGGAAAATTGATCAAAATATTAAAACTCCTGTTTTCCTTTTTTTTAAAAATTATTTCTGATGTTCCGTATTTTTTGTTACTAACACTAAATTAGAAGCACACATATTTAAGAAACACTCCTTCACGATTTCTGTATCAGTAAACGGTTTCGTGTGATTACCAACAATATAACAAATTTTATAGGATGCTTTGTTACCACTGTGACATTACCACTGACAAACACTTTGTTGCTTTTGCAAAAGATTATTCAAGAAAGCCTCTATTTATCCCTCTTAAAAGAGATCTTCGGGGAAAAGTGTCATTGAATGATTCCTGTCTATTGGAATTTTTTAAATACACTTTCGTGACAAATCAAACAATTACTGATCACATGTTTTTTTTTACTACAAAATAGTCAACCTCCCAATAATTTTGAATCAATACATTTTCTTCAAACATTTTTCTCTTGCAAGATATGAAAAATAGTTAAAAATTAGTTGCACCCATAAAATTGTCGCTACTCACTGTTGTCTGTTATCACTAACCGTAACCATTACAAACAGCGAGTAGCAGGTAGAGTATCGCTGGTCTAAGTGGAGCTGATGTTTTGAACTATCCTGAGTTTGCCTCAAATTCGTTTGTGTGATTATAGTTTCATGTATGTATTTAACCCGCGGTCACTCGCTCCTGTTTTTGCTACCGTCGTTACTCGTGGGGTGTAGAGAACACCCCAAACTTTTAACACGTGTATTTAATTTTGAAAATAAAATTAAGTCATTATGATACATATTTATAAAGTACAAGATGTGTTTTGTGTTATACAAATAAAATTATTAAATTTATTGCATACAAATGAGACTAACATTAATTTAAACTAAACATACAAAATTTTCATTTTAAAACACATAATTTATATTTTTTTCATAAACCAGTATAAAACGTATATACCAGTAATAAATATACTTTATAATTAATGAGATAATGATAGTAGAAAGTATATATAAAAATAATATTTTAATCATTTTCCAAACATTCAGAGCAGACTGTATATAAATGCTCAACTTCTCGCGGGAGTTCTCAGCCCCAAATAAACTTTTGAAGGTCATTACATTCCAATCGTTCGAGAAAGAGGGATTGTATCAGGCCTGAAGGTTCAATGACCTAAAATGTGCAGCTACGGACAAAATCGGGGTTCTGTGCATTCTTTTTAGAATCCTAGGAGGATTTTCTTGTTGCTGGGGTGTACAGAACACCCCGCGCGAGTGATCGCGGGTTAAAAGTTTTTCACACTGGTAAATAAATTGATTATTTACTTCTTATTCTTTCTCATTATTTTTTTTATAAATTTCTTAAGAACTTGATGTTGATGAATCTTTTACAATTTAAATTTTTTTTTTTCTCAAAAACGTGTAGAAGAACGGGGGTCCGGCTTAGATTTGATGAAAATATTTTTTCGTAAAACATGTTGAGCATTGAGGGTGAGGCTTAGAATCGATGGCTGATAAGTTTTGAGTAAATACGGTAATTCAATTTCTGACTTCTAATTATTTAGAGTTGATCTAGCCGAGTGGTCATAGTAATGAACTCGAAAAGACTTGGTTGATTTGAGGGTTTGAAGACTCGCTGTGTAGAGAGGCTGAGATGCTCTTTAGATAAGTCGATGCTCAAAGTCCTCATGTTGGCAAGCTGTGGAAATATGAAAAAATGGTTTGTTAGCTTAGGTCTCGATCTCTTTACTATAGAGAGGAACTTTATCTATACTTAATTTGGGAAAAGTTTTCGAAAGACTTAGTGCCTGATAGCAAGTACCGTTTTATATTCGAATCGAAGTTGTCATCGATTCTAAGCCTGACCCTCAATTCACAACAACTTTTTGTGAAACACAAAAACAAAAACAAAAAAATAGCGTATATAAAATGGTTTATTGATATGCAATTTTACGAAATAAAATACGTTTTAAATAAAACTTATAAGAGGATAATAATGATTTATTTTGCCAGTATTATAAACTTTTAAATGCTTACATGTATCTGTAATAGCTCTAATTGTATTGCCTCATCCAACGAATTTTTTCCTTTATTTCTAAACCACGTCTGATTTTTAGTAGTATTAAAATTAAAAACAACAACAACAATGTGGCTTAGATTTGAGTAAATACAGCATTTTCACTGGCCGTCATAGAATCAAAATTCAGCAACAAGATGCAGAAAGAACCATAGACAACTGATTGTGTGTAGCGAAGATTTGAATCATTTTAAATGTAAGTTTCTCTAAAATTTGTAATATTTTTTAATCTCTGGATGACTCTCATATTTTCTTGCATTAAAATGATGAGCAACAGAAAAGAATTTTAATAGAATAGTTAGCTTTTTTTTATCAAAGAAAATCTTATATATTATGAAATACTCATATACATAATGTATTATGAAATACTCATATACATGATATATTATGTCATACTCATACACATAATACGTTATGAAATACTCACACACACATATACATAATATATTATAAAATACTCATATGCAATTTTGTAAAAAAATAATGCACTACTGGCGATTAAAACTGCTAGACCAAAAATAAATGCAGATAACAAAATGATATTTATTTCACAAATATATTATACTAGAAATAACAAGTGATTAAATTTTCGAGAAAATTGGATGCATAGATTCTGAGAAATCAGTACCAAAAACAACCACCTCTGGCAGTAATGACAGAACTTTTACGCCTGGGCATTGAGTCAAACAGAGATTGGATGGCATATACAGGTACAGATGACCATGCAGCTTCAACACGATACCGCAACTCATAAACTGAAGTGATAACGTATGGTGACGAACCAGTCGCTCGATAACCATGGACCAGACGTTTTCTATTGGTGAACGATCTAGGAAACGTGTAGGCCAGGGAAACAATCGAACCTTTTCCGCATCAAGGAAGGTCCGTACAATACTGGAAACAAGCGGTCGTGCATTATCCTGCTTAAACGTAAGGTTTCGTAGGACTCGAATAAAGGGTAGAGCCACGGGTCGCAACACATCAGAAATGTAACGTGCACTTTTCAAAGTGCCGTCAGTGTGAACAAGAGGTGACCAAGATGTGTATCCAATAGCACCCCATACCATCATGCCAGGTGATGTGCAGTATGACGATGAAGAATTCACGCTCCCAATGTGCGTTTACCACGATGCCATCGAACGCGGATGGCACCATCTTGATGCTATAAACAGAAACTGGATTAATCTTGAAAAATGACATTTTGCTATTCGAGCACCATTTTCGTCTTTGATCACACCATTGAAGAAGCTCCTGTATGTGATACTATCAAGGGTAGCCGCAGTCCTGTTCTCCGAGCTGAGAGTTCATGCTGCAGCAAATGTCGTCGAAATGTTCGTGGCTGCCTGATCCATTAAGGCCATGCGTTTAACATGCTTGTCTTCTCGGCTGCTAGTAATAGGTGGCCGTTGAGATCTAGCATAATGTTCCGTATTACCATCCCGGACCCATCGATTCCATTTTTTGCTAACAGTCATTGGATCTCGAGTAGCAATAAACGATAGCAATACGATAAACCACAATCCCGGTATGTTACAGTTCGACCTTTATCAAAGTCAGAAACGTGCTGGTACACATTTCTGCTTTTTATACGAGGCATCACAGCAACCTTTCACCAGGTAACAGTATTCAAATGAAATTCGAGTATGAGAAACTGACTGTACTATGTCCTCATTTAAACACATTGTAGGTGTCACTACCGACGCCTGTTTTGTTTGAATGCGCTAAAAAGCTAATCATTTGCATATCACAGCACTTTTTTCCTGTCGTTTAAAATTCACGTCTGTAGCACCATGTCTTCTTGGTGTAGTAATTTTAAGGGCCAATAGTGTATTTATGACAACCAGTTATAAAAATAATTATAAATTAATAAATAAATAAATAAGGAAATTAATGAACACAAACAGCACACATACGCTATTATATATGTATATGACAATCTACTTAGTCGCCAGTTAATAATTTTTTGGTGTTCTTTTGCCTTTTTCCTAGAAATCTGTCAAGTGCAACATACTTACTTTTGTACTGTAGAAAAAGGGAATTACAGTAAGGAAACACATAACCTTTTTTTTCTAAGAGCTTTACAAAGGTAATTAATCGTTACTATATTATGAGAAATATACTTTTAGGGTTTCTTCGAATGCCATTTGAAAAATCCTAAATTCCCAAAGTAAAAAGACATTAGTTTTGGATTTGGGAGACACGTTGGCGAAAATAAATGGATCAGGCATATAAATATATATTTTGCTATCTCTAAAGGGATGTTGCTAAACACAACTATATATTGATTCAAATACAGTCGGAACTTCATTTTACGAACATGTATTTTCCTAATTTATCTATTTTACTAACCTTTTTTCCTGAAACCTAGAACGTTTTACTTTTTTCCCCCATGAAATAGCCTCCAAACAGTGAAGTGCAATCTGTATTTAAGGAACTTGTGATTCGATTTTTTTCTCCCAGTTTTTTCTTTCCTCCTTTTTCTCCCAGCATATTTCTGGAAATTTCAAATTATTCTCACTTTTAACTCATTTTATAGTGATCTGTGATATTGATCTGTTTTTAAAAAGTACCTAAACCAGTGTTTCTCAAACTGTGGGGCGCGCCCCCCTAAGGGGGCGGGATAGCCTTACGAGGGGGGCGCGAGCACATTGAAAAGTCGAAAACAAAAGAATATTTTAAATAATTATTAACTTACTGAAAGTAAACAAACAAATACATTCTGACATAACAAAAAATAAAATACTCATTTATACTATAATACACTTACAAATGTATCAGTACTGCTCAATCTATTTTATAATTAATTTAACAATACTAAGTTAAGGACAAATTTAATAATTACCAGTGAACCCATAGATTTGTCATAAAAAATTATAGGCCACAACATTAAAACTTACCTTGATAATTTTTGTACGATTTATAATTAATCCCTTAAATGCCTATTAAAAATTATGCGATTCGTTCCCCAATGCCACCGTTTAGCACATAGGTAAGCGTAGGTAGAAAAGGAATAGATATTCAAAAATCCTCTGAAATAAGTAAATCTTTCGCAAATACTGTCAAGATCATTTTATTGTTTTCCAAAGCCTTCGGATTGATTTTATTGATAGCAGTTCAAAGAAAAGATAGCACTTCGGAAAGACGTATATATACCTTTAGGGCAATTAAAACACTGACTGAGTGAGTCATTTATATACGTCGGGGATACTTAAAGGGTTAAAGTCGTATTGTAGGTTTAGCATCAAAGTATAGCATTACTGGTATTGAATTTAATACTCGTTATTGTATGGGGGGGGCGTGATGCAAATTATGATTGAATATTGGGTCGCAAGCATTGAAAGTTTGAGAAGCACTGACCTAACCTATTTAAAGCAATAAAAAATTGCAGTAATTTTTAAAACAAAAACACAAATAAACTAAAAAAATTTATATGTAATTAAATTTAGGGGTGCATGTAGTAATGTTTGATGAAAATTACTGATTATAAAGTAATGTTGTGACGTCTCACGCGTCCTTTCTCTAACATAACCTCTGTGTTCTTTGACGGCCATATTAATGGCAAATCTTTTCCAACCCAAATCCAAGAAGGGAAACGAAGGATAGATGCAAATAAGATAACCTTTAAAAGGACAGAAGTTTTAATGAGCGCGATGGCAATTTAGAGAAAGTTCAATTCAGAGAAGATAGAAGTGTAAATTGACTGCTTACCTAAGAATCACGAAAATCTCGCCATTCATCCAAGGTGCATACCATTGTACGCCAGCTTAGAGGAATATCTGAAGTGGATTGGACTTTTGTAGAACCCAAGGTAGGAAGCTTATATTCTGAATGCGAATATATTAGGGATTGTGAGAGAAAGGCGGATATAATATAATTATATAGATAAGTGATCCGATTGCGCGATCTGTGTTAATTACGGCTACGTGTTTTGGTTTATTCTCACTTAATATAAAAGTTTGTTCGATATAAGTAATTTAAGTTAAATTCTTAATAAAAGTCATATTAAGAATTCTAAAATGTCTCATCATTTCGAGAATTCCACACCTCTAACTTACGCTGAAACCCCACGATATGGTCAACGAAGATCGACCATGTCGCAATGTATGTTTAAAATTACTTATAGGATTAAAATTTGTGTGTGAAAATGTCATTAAAATTCCTTAATTTTAACATAAAATTATTTTGTAAAGCTGGCAATATGGTGTACTCCTGGACTTTCTTTTTCATGCTTTCCTTGCAGATTTCTTTTTTTATGGTAAAATATGTAAACCAAATAGATATTAACTTACAAAAAAGGGAATAATTACTTTCTTTAACATATGAATACCAGGTGTATGCATATCAAATGAGACGATTGCTAACAGATGTCGCCACGTATATATGCAAACAATACAAAACCGTGACACGTGATTCTTTAAAGTTTGACCTTTGATACTCATGTTTAGTTTACATTTGGGCGAGTTTGGCGTGCATTGTATTTTTACTGTTTGAAAATGTCGGGTTGCCTTCCGACCACGATTTGCGGACAGGGATTAATTTTTTTTTACCATCTGAAGAAAATGCTGCCGAATCGCATCAAATGCTTGGGAAGCATACGGTGACAATTCTCTGAGCCGTGCGCAGTGCTACAGGGGATTTGAAAAGTTTCAAAATGGTGATTTCGATGTGAGAAACGAGGAGCGTGGCAGACCAGCAAGTCATATCTCCATCGTATTGTAACTGGCGATGAAAAATGGATTTATTTTTAGAATCCCAAGCGTAATCGATCATATGTTGACCCCGGAGCGCCGTCTAAATCGACCGCAAGGCCGAATCGCTTCGGCCGCAAGACAATACTGTGTATTTTCTGGAATCAGGCGGGGCCAATCTATTATGAGTTTCTCAAACCCGGCGAAACCGTTAATCTGATCGCTACAAGCAACAATTACCTAAATAGAACGATGCTATACTCGGAAAAGCGCGAGCAATACAAGAAACGGCAGCACAAAGTGATTTTCCTTGATGTCAACGCACCTAGCCACCCTGCTAAACCGACCAAGGACATCGTTAAGGCGCTCGGCTGGGAGCCCTTAGCGTATGCAGCTTATTTGCCAGACTTAGCTCCTTCCGATTACCACCTATTTGCATCATTGGGACACGCATTGGCTGACCAGCGCTTCACTTCTTACGAAAACGTCAAATCTTGGCTTGATGACTGGCTGGCCTCAAGAGACCGACAATTTTTTTTGGCGTGGTATTCACAAACTGCCCGAAAGATGGGGAAAATGTGTAGCTAGCGATGGATATTATTTCGAATAAAGAAATATTAACAATTTTCGCAAATTTATTTGTGTTTTTAAACAATCGTCTCATTTCATTTGCATACACCTGGTATAAATTTGTTTTATAGAGCTTTTATGTATATCGAAAGATGAATCTCTATTTAACGAATTTTCCATATAATAAAATTTTTTCAGGATTTAACGACTTCGTTAAATAGAAGTCTGTTTGCACATTTCATTGTCAAAAGATTAACTTTTAGAAACAAGAGTTTTTTTGATTAATATTATGTTAGAAAATCATGGTATTTGTTAAAATATGAATAAAGAATAATAAACAATGCAGGATTCGTCACATTTGATTTGTTATAAAGGAAAATTTTTCTCTCTATATATTATTTATATATCAAAATAAGGATTTATATCAACTGTTCCATCAAATCATTTACTTTGAATCTAATTTTATGTCTTGGTTTCTCTTCATAATAAATTCGTTTCCACGAATTAAATGTTTTAGTAGTAGTAATGAATAGGCATACCAATTTCCTTAATATAAATAAGTTTACCAGTTTAAATAGTAATAAATAGGCATAACAATTTTTTTAGTTATTAGATTAACTGAAAATTAAGATAAATGACTCAAAATAAATCTATGATAAAGGAAAAAAATGAGTAAATATGAATATGGATTGTTTTTTTTTCTTGTTATCATAATACCTGAATTAATAATTAGAAGTGTGATGTTTAATATTAATAAATTAACACTAGGCATTTACTTTAGAACATGTATCTCAGTACAAAAAAATATCATTTTCTGGATTAATAATTGCATAATGAATACAAATTTATTTTATGCAATTGATGTTTCATCATTCTTGTAGTTATTAACATTTAGCACTTTATTTTTTGCATAAAAATCAAGCATAGACTTTAAAAAAAGTTTGATAAACATTATTATTCCAGTAATGTATCTGTTAATACAATTATAATACATTACAGAATTTTTTATCAATTTATAAGTAGTCTGCCAAACTCGTATTGTTATTGTTATTGTACAGAGAGACATGAGAGAGAAAGAAAGAAAGAGAGAGAGAGAGAAATTGTATCTTTTGATTTTAAGAAAATAAAGAATTATTTAATGCAATCCCAGCTGAAAATAACAAATTGTTAAAGTAGTTTTAATAAGCGGAATGCAAGGATTTCCTTATATGAAGCCGTGAACAAAAGCCGTTTTCAGCTATAACGTACCAAAAAGAACCACTTCCCGAAATTGTCTCATCAAGAGATTTCACTAGCTATTTAATTATTAATGTTGTGTTTGTAAAATTCTAAAAACTTTGAGTGAGTGAATATTAATGTCACATTTTTCAGGTACTTGGGGGTTTTGGCGACGGTCCTCGTAATTTTGAGCCCTGGTCAAGTGACGAGGACGACACCTGAGCTGACAACCCTCTCTCCTAACGTTCACACCACACCAAATGCAGGACGTTTGAGCTACGACAGATTTAACGTGAATTGCTCCCCTACACGGCGAGTCTTCAGAGGTACTAGGCTCGAACTCATGACACGCTGGCCACGAGTCTTACCTTGACCACTAGGCTTTCGTGGCGTCTTAAAAACTTCGAAGGAAGATTGAACGTAGAAAGGTAGGAAGTTAAGAGGAAGACCTCTAATCATCATGCTCCAAATTCTGTTTCGAATTCATTTTTATGAACATTGTTGCGTGAAGATCCCCCGCCAACGAAAAAAAAATGAGGATTTCCTAAATCACATTATTGTGAAATTCTGAATGAAAACTACTGCTTTTTGCTATTCAGGAAGTGAAAAAAAAAAGATACTTTTGTATTTTTTCCACGTATTACTTTTGACTTAGCGTGAATATATAATTATTAAGTCTGCATTTTCAATATCAGAAAACAAGAAGAGCTATTAATAAGAATAGTAGTTAAACGCTAGAAATTATTTATTTTCTCCGTTCAGAAGGTGAATGCAAAAATCCCTTTCATTGTTTTTTTTAAAAATATTTTTCCGAAAAAAAATTCTCAAATATTTGTTATTCTTATATGATTCCAGAAATGATTGCATTTTTTTTCAGAAAGTTAATGTTCTTATGTTTTCTAAGGTTACAACCCTATTTATATTATAATTTGATGCATCAAAAAATATATATTTTGTAAAAAAAAACTTTCAGAAATTTTTTAAAAATTATTAGATTTATAATTTAATTAGATTTATAACTTAACTTAATTAATTTATAATTTATAAAAATATGGAATTGAACTCCATAAAAGTCTTATTTAGAATGACTGAGACTAAATTTGAAACCGTGATTTTGGAAAACCGTATGAATGAATATTTTTTTTATATTTAATCTACATGTTATAACTTACATATAGAATTATTTCAAGAGTGTTTTTACAAGAAAATTTTTAAATGCAATTTTTTGGTACAAAATGAAGAAAGAATGACATTATTTCCAAAACATGCTCTTTTTAGAATAATGCTTCTATAATAATAATATTTTTCATCAATATAGCTTCGACTTCAAATGTCGGGGTTGAGATAAAATCTTTAAAATTTATAGCTTAGAAGTGGATTTATTCATAATTTTTTTTATATCGGAGTAGAATATTTTTAACAAAAGACATTCGTTATTATTTCAAATGATCGTAACTCTTAAAATATTGCACCTTTTTTGACAATTCTACTTCAGTCTTTGTATAGAAGTTCTGCCTATATAAAATCAAAGTATTATTTTTATAGAAGCATTTTTTGTAAAAGAAGAATGTTTTAAAAATATCACATTGTTTCTTCCTTTTTTTGCCAAAAAATTCATTTAAATAAGTTTTTTTAAAAATTTTCAAACAATTTTATATGAATATTATTTCTCAACGACAAATTAAAAAATTATTCATTTTAACGTTTTTTAAAAAAACCATTTAATTCCCTTTAAAAAATTTTTTCATTAAGGTATCCGACAGTTCAACCGGTTTTTGAAAAAGTGTATAAATGGCTAATATTTATGATATTTACTGTCACTTAGATTAGAAAAAGATATAAAATTGTTTTTAAATATAGTATTTCAATAAAAAATTTTTTAAGTACAATATTTTGATAAAAATGAAAAATAGAATGACCCATTTTTCAAAATATTCTCCCTTTTTTGAAAAAAGCTTCATTATAAAATATTTTGCCTCTATATAGCCCGGGGCCACTGCAGGGCTCAATAAATTTTTTAAAAATAACTTAGAAGTGGGGGTTTTCCATGTTTACACAACAGAGGGAGAAATTTTAAGAAAAAGCGCCGATAATTATATACATTTCAATTGGTGGTAACTCCGAAAATAATGTGAAAATTTTCAAAAATCATAGTTGAGCCGCTGTAAAGAGGTCTGAGCTATACAGGCAAAATATTATTATAATGAGAAAGTTTTCGGGCAAAATATTTTTAAAATAGAAGCATTTTCACAAAAAGGAAAGCTTTTAAAAAAATTATTCTAAGTTAATTTTTTGCCGAAATATTGTATTTAAATAATTTTTTTGTCAAAATGTCCTTAAAAAAATTTTATAATATGTATCCTAATCTAAGTGACACTAAATATCATGAATATTATCCATTTATGCGTTTTTTTAAAATCACGATTCCGAACGTAGTCGGACACCTTAAGCTGCTAACTATCCATTCTAGCTAAAATATTTCCTTAGAAACTTTCCATAGAATTCGAGAAACCTTCATTGATTCCCTGTTTTAATTCCCACGAAAGTGATCAAAATAGAATTGAAAAGTGTGATTTAGGCAAAGGTCAACCCAAATCTTCATTACTGAGCTGTCTCCTTGGCAATTCTAGCGAAAGAATTTTATTCCAATTCAAGATGCAATATTCTTGTAAACCTGCCGTTTAGGAAATATAGATTACCATCACAAAGGCAAGTCCTCAATCGATTTTGAGCCTTTGAATATACAGTTGTCTTATGAGAGATACAGATTTATATACTTTGTGATGTTATAAAATATTTCCCATCATTCCTTTGGAGACGTATCATTTATGTTTGATTTACAAAGGTAACGTGTTTAATAATATACCTGCCTAAAACCTTGCAATTTATTTGTAATGTTTGTTGTGTACAATA
The DNA here is from genome assembly GCA_019973955.1 of Trichonephila inaurata madagascariensis. Classification (NCBI taxonomy): domain Eukaryota; kingdom Metazoa; phylum Arthropoda; class Arachnida; order Araneae; family Nephilidae; genus Trichonephila; species Trichonephila inaurata. The sequence continues at coordinate 49,591 of BMAV01012403.1, read as the reverse complement.
CAAAATAATCTGTTTTTGAAATAATGAATAACTTTTGATAGGATTAGTTAGCAAGATAGAAAATTGTTGTCTTCTTGATGAGAACTTCAAACATAGAATATATTTTCCAATTTTGCAAGGTTATATCGTGTATGGATTATTTTTAAACTTATTTGTATCGTGCATACACAATACACATACATGATATTATATAATAAAGTCTATTTTTATGCAAATTATTTTTATATACTTTTAAAGTTGAGTGATTTGTATTTTATCTAAAAATTTTTTGAACTTTAAGTGGACTAATATTATTAGATTAAAGAACGTACCATTCTATTTTGAATGCATTGTAAAATGAGCTCTTAACAGTATTATCTTAAAATAGATAACAACTTTTTGGCAGAAGATGGTATGAGTTTGCTTGTTTTTCTTTCCTGTGAAGTTGACAGATTAATTCAGAATGTGTATGAGATATTGTGACGGACTCACGCGTCTTTTCTTTAACATAACCTCTGGGTTCTTCGGTGGCCAAGATTAATGGCAACTCTTTTCCAACCGAAACCCAAGAAGCAAAATGTGAAAAAGAAATCCAAATAAGATAGCTTTTAAATAACGGAAGTTTCAGTAAGTGAAATGGCAATTTGGGGAATGTTATGTGTGAAAGAGACTAGAGGGAATTGACAGCCAATTGTGAAGTTACCTGGAAAGTAAACGATTAATTCAAGGTGCACACCATTGCATGCGCGCCCAGATGTTTCCACATAACGATTGAATCTAAGTTTGGATTAAGGTAGGATTGATTATTTGATATTAAGATTGTAATATATTATTAGAAGTGAGTATAGGTGGATAAAATAATTATTTAGAGAAAGTGGTCTAAATTCCGCGATTCTGTTTAACTATCACTGTGTGTGTTTGTTCATTCTAGATTATCGCTTATTTAAATTTATCTAAATTGTTAGACATTTAAATTCTATTCTTAATTAAGTCATATTAAGAATTAAAAATGTCTATTTCTTTTGCAAATCCTACACCTCTAGCTCACGTTGACAATCAAAGATACGGTCACCAAAGGGTGCGGTATCACAATATTTCTATTATTATCTTAACAGGTTATCCAATTGTATTTTTTACAAGACAAACTTGATTTTCAGAATTTGTTTAATTTTAAATTTCAACAGATGTTTAACATTTGATATTATAAGTCTACCCCCTTTTGCAAACTGCATATAGAATGTTAACCCTATTTCTGCAGAAATTTACCCATAATTCAAAATACTTTCTCAAGGGGAGCAGATGTTCCAGGTAAAGGCATTGAAAATTTAACCAATATAAAAATATTGCAGTGTAAAAAATCAATCTTTTTGTGACACGTTAAAAGTTATTTTTCACTTCTCTTCCATCGTATCTGCTACGTTTTTAATACTTGGACTCCGAACTACCCTTTGGTTACGAATTACTTACTGTAACAACGCACGTTCATCAAATAAGTCATCAATATTTGTTTATGGAATCTTTTATAATTTCATTAACAACTTGTGAGCAATTTGGTCTCTTCTAAATCAAACCAGACATTTTCGGTTCGTAAATTTTAACCACTGATAGTTAGTAGCTTATCAAAACAGCTTCTACTCTAAGTATTGAATTTTAGAATTAAAAAAATGTTTACGCTCAAAAGTAATTTTATTCTTTTTAAAATGCATAGCAGCTTTTTGGCAGAAGATGGGATGGATTTGCTTGTTTTTCTTTCCTAAAGTTGCCAAATTAAATCAGAATATGTCTGAAATATTTCTATTTTTGTGGTAGTGAATTAGCTTCCAATTTTAAAACTACATTTTTAAATAGCTAAGGAGTACAATACAAAAATTTAAAAAATAAAAAAAAAAGCAGTCCACCCTCTAAATTAAAAAAAATAAATAAATAAAATAAATAAAAATAACAATAAAAATAATAAAAAAAATCAAATACTTATTTTAGAAATGTTTCCTAAGATAGGAATGATAATTTTCGGCCATAAAAAATGGAGATAATTTTCTTTGTAAGTAACAAATTAAGAAACCTTGTATTGCTATAAGAAAATACTTTTTTGAATACTGTTCTTAAAAATTCTTTTAAGTTTCGCTTATACTTATGCATAAATAAAAAAAGATTTATAAATTTTTATAACGTTAACTTCTATGTCTAGGGTAGAGAATCACACGTTTTTTTGTACTGAATTGTGAGGAATGTGGGCTTAACAACCAAATATTCCCAACATCTGTAAATCAATTTGAACTTTTCTTAACACATTTTCCTTCCCTTTTCTCTTCCCACCACCGAAATATTTCGAGTTCTATCAGTAGTATAACAAACAGGACTTTTCTTCAAGTTTTTATTTTTCACACACTTCAAATGATTGCAAGTGAAAATTTAACCTGTTTCAGCTGACACTTCATCGAAATTGAATAATTTAACTTTTGAAACTCCTTCATATTGAAATATCTTATATGAATCTCTCTCGGATCAAGTTTTGCTTCACTTCACTTTCTGAGCTATCTATCGTGTTTGTGAATAATGTTTTCAAAAGTACGCAATGCATTATCAAATATAAATGTAACAAGAAAATTTGGGGTTATACTGCATTTTTTTAACTTTTTTAAATGTGTAGTATGATACTTTGAAGCTGAGTTCATGTCTTGTAGTGTGACATTAAAATGTAGCTTCTTTAACAGAACCCTCTAGATCACTGATATTGTTTTCCACTATCTCTGACTTTTTAAATATCTTTTACGTTTACCACCAACATTTCTGTTTCACGGTTTTAACGTGGTTATTTATGTGGCAACTCTGAAATGAACCAGAGTATAATTATCCTTATAAACAGGGTAGTTGTTTCCCACAAAAACCTGCACTTTTCAATGGGTACTGGCCCATGTAAACAGTTTTCGACAGTTAGCAGGCTGATAACCTTGCAAGGAGGCCCGGAAATTAACCACAACTTTCCAATAGCCTTACACTTACCTATGCTGATGCAATAGCTAGACGTAAAATTCCCTCTCATCCATTTAAAAGAAGCACTTCATTTTAGAACTTCATAGCAACAACGTAATTTCAACTACGATAGCCGGGCTACGGACAATACTTGTCCTCACACCCACTGTCTTAAAATTCATCTTTTCCTAATCATATTTTTTATTGTTCTTCTATATTGGCTATACTCCAAAATATAGACCTAAACCCTACATGCCATCAATTGCTTTATTCGCCACAGGCCTTCGACATTGAATGGGCCATTTTGAACGCATTCGGTGCCATTTGATTTCTCTGCACTACTTGGACAAAAACAACAACAGAAAACTCTTTAGTGCATAGTAGCCAATAAACATGTTCCTTGTTACTGTCATAACGCATTTTTTTAAAAAAAATTGTATTCCTGTTCCAGGTTACAATTAAGCACACATTTTCTTTTGCTCATTGTTAAAAAATGCGACCAAAAAAAAACAATGTAGAACAGTTACTTCACTCATGTAAACAACACACAAGCCCATGGAGTCACTGGTAATTATTAAACTTGTTCTTAACTTAGTAGTTCTTAAATTAGTTATAAAATAGATGGGGCAGTTCTGATACATTTATAAGTGTATTATTTCAGTGTAAATGTGTTTTTAAATTTTTTTATTATGTCAATTTTTTTTTGTTTACTTTCAAAATTTAAAAAATTTTTAACTAATCTTTTTTTTCGACTTTTAATGTACCGGGGCCCCCCTCGTTGATTTAAAAATTTCAGGGGCGCCCTTCAGTTTGGAAACACGCTTCGGTTAACGGAGAGATGCACAAATGATTAAAAACATGGTGCGGAACATATAGGTGTATCAATAAAAAATCCTCGGCAAATATAAAAAGCTCAACCCCTCGCACAATTTTGCAACCCTGGACAACCCTAAAAAACCAGAACTGTCTGGACTAATCCCGGACGCACGGTAAGCCTAGACAGTTATGCAATAACTTGGATATCTCATACCTTTACCAGACATCTATTCCTTTTATTTAATAAACAATAGGTGCATTACGTTTACTTTTCTCTAAAAAAATCTTCTAAAAAATCTTTTATTAAATTCGGGTTACATTTTCAAAGAGGGTACATTGCCGAAGCTTGCAAAATAATAAAAAGTATAGTTAGTGAAATGACTAGAAAAAAAAACAAATATCTAATGAGTAAAAAACTAAAAATCGATTGCAATTACGACATGGTTGCTATACTGTTTATTGTTAAGTAATGTTTGTTATGATTAAAAATTATCTAATTGATGAAATTAATTCTTAATTAAATTTTGAGCAGAGTTAAGATATTTCAAGAAATATATTAAATTTTTAACTTTAATATTTAATAATCAAAAACAAAATTAACTTACTCAACTTTTCATATTTTTTTTCTAAATACAAAATACTAATTTTCGTTGTTATTAAATCAGATAAGGTTATCAAGTGGTTTAAAATTAAATTGTTTTACATCTTTTATACTTTTTGTTTACTTTAAAAAAAGAGTATAATCTGTGATGCAATATTTTTAAAATATTTGTTTTTCTTGTACTCTTGCCATACTTTTAAACGTAATTAAAAGTCGAGTTTAATAAAAGATACCTTCAAATTTTCTTTTTGAAATGGAAGTTATTAAATTGAAAAACCGAGTAAAACATAAAAAGTATATAACATTTGAAATATCATATTTAGATACAAATAACTTTAAATGAGTTTAGGTTCTTAAAATTAAGCAAAAAAATTTTCGGGAAAAGGGGGGGGCAAAAAATGTTTCAAATTTTAAATGCGAAAAGTTTTAAAATAAAAAATTTCTTCAAAATTAATTTAGCCTTTAACCAGAACCTTTTGATTTTTTTTGAAATGAATATATTTCCAGTAAATCAACACTCAAGATGTATAGTTTTATTTTAAATGCAGATCACATTATTTTTAAGTGTTTTTAAAAAATAATTATATGACATAATGACTTGCTTTAATGATTTTAGTTATTAATCTTAAACATGTTGGTTTAAAATGCATTAAATTCTTGATTATCCTAGAAACGAATGGTTTTGAAATTTATTCCATAATCTACCTTTTGTATTTCTTATTTAAGAATTCAACAATAAATAACAATGTGAAATGAAAAAAATTTCGTTCCAATTTATATAAAGTTAATTTCATAAATGCAACCTTAAAATGTTCTAAATAATTAAATCATGGATAATAATTTCAGCATCCCTTTAAATTTTATTTAAAGATTCATCAATGAAAATTATATGATAACATGTGAAGTTTAATTTAATTATTAATTAATGGTTAAAATTTTATATAGGTTATAGATGTAGGTTTATTGTAGATGTGTTTTCTTTTTTACAAATGTTACTAAATGGCTTAATAGTAAAGTTTGGTTATTCTTAAATATTTCCACTCTATCCTTTTGTTATTATTATTAAAATATTTTTCAATAAAAAACAAGTATCAAATGATGCAAAAAAATTTCTTTTGATTTATATTTAAAATCCAATTTCATAGATACAATTTCAAAATTTTTTAAATAATGTAATCACAGAATAATAATTTCATCATCCATGAACTATTGCATGAATTCATCCGAAGATTTATTATAATGCTTAATAAATATTTAATTTTATGTAAATAATGTATGATTTTCTTAACAGACGTAGTTTTAAAATTTTTGCACTAAATCTTTTAATCATAAAATTGGATGATTATTAAATTTTTCCATATTCCACCGTTTGAAATTCTTATTATATATATATTTAAAAAGATTCTTTAATAAATAATTAAATAAAATGACGTAAAGACTGTGTTTAATAATTTTAATGGGTACTTTTATATGTGTATCGTAATTTTTTTAAAAATCCTCATGAATAAATTTCTTGTCAATGAAAATATTAATTTTTTTTTACTTCAATGAAAAGTTAACTTCTGAGACTAAAATATTTATCTCCTGTCGTTCTCTCGGTATACTAGAATTCATTTAAATAACAATTAAATGGAGTGTAAAACAAAACCAAACTATTAATTATAAATACTTCTACATTTTCTAAAGCGTTTCTTCCGGATAATTCTACTAATAATTTCCAATTCCATGTACTTTTTAAAATAATGGTAATTACAGCTTCGGTTGAGCTTTGTTTTTAAGATTCTCGGTTAACATTTTCAAATAAATGTATCCATTTATCTACCTTAATTGCTTGCGGAATTTACATGTTATAATTTTGTATTTGTTTTAGGGATTAATTTTGCATCTGTGTATTCTTTGTCAAGTGATAGTTTTGACATTCGTGCCATGACTTCTCTTGTGTTGTTGTTGTTGCTGCTAATGTCACCTGTTTGACGTAGTCAGATCAAGGTCCACGAAATTCATCATGGCAAGGGGCTAGTTGTACGCCTGTCGTTAACCGTAGCCTTGAGCACTATAGAGGTAGCAGTACTTTTAGTTCGTTCTCCCCAATTTTGAGGGAGAACATCCTGGGGGAGGGTCAGGGGCCTTCCACCTCTCATCCCCTGCCACCAACCTCACGAGAGGCTTGCGGCTTGACGGCTGTTTAGAGTAGCCACATGCAACGAAGGCAGTATACATTTACAAACATCTATGTCTTCTCCGGGATTCGAATCCAGGCCCTATGGCACAACAGTCAGCGTCGCTAACCTCTATACCGGATGGTTTGTCTTGTAACTCATACTTATTATTCGTATTTCGTTAGAGAGTACGTATATCATAGTTTGATTTGATTGATTATTTGATAGTTAAATTTATGCTGCAAAGCAACAAAAGGCTATACCGCAGTTTGAATAAAAGGATTGTATGATTTTTTTCATGCACAAATATTAATTTCTTTGGAATTTGAATGGATTCGACATCCGAAATATTGTTGCTAACGTTTACCTAAATAACAGATTTCCAATTTTTTGTAACGGTAACTCAATTTGAAGGAACCCCCGAACAAAAATTAACTTTTCCCCTTATTAAAATATTCTCTTCCTTCTTAATTGAATTTTTTGTCAATAAGCAGCTAATAAGAGAAGTTTTATTTTGCTGCATGAAATATTTTTTTCAATACTGTCGTACTGTACTATTTGTCGTACTGTACAAATCAATTTAGTCAAATTAAAAAAAAATCGCCAAATGCCGCAATATTCAGTCAACATTGGAAAGCCATTCCCGCAACTGTTCAGATAACATGACCTTGTCAAGGCATGCTCAAGCATGATTATTTTGATTGCACATGCTCGAAAAAATAACAACATAGCCGAAAGTTTGCAATATTAGTTTGCTCATACTTTGTTATGAAAAGTGATTAAAATTTGAGATTTCGCTTCCCCGGAAGATAAAGCAACGGAGTGTTTTCAGAAATACGACCTACTACGTAAAGACTCGAAAGAGGAGATGTTTTAGCAAAATCTTAAAACAAGAAGCCACGGAATTACAGGACAGCAATCAATTTCGTACTTATGCAATACTTAGTGTAGACATATTTGTCGCAATTTTCAATGCATTGTTTTATTAATACAGTTGCTATTAAATCTTTTTCTATTCCTACTATTAGCTCGCACTGTCTATATATTTATTTATTTATATATTTGTATATTTATTTATTTATCTTGTTGGAATTTCCAATCGTTAATAAAATACATTTTAAAGCGCTGAATTGAGCTGAAATTTTATATACAGGATCATTTTGAATGACAATACAATAATTTAATTATAATTAATAAAAATTAATTGATTAAATTTAATTATTTAAAAAAATTACAAATACAGCCGCGTTGGCGACTTAGCGACCCTTTTGGCGACTTGTGTCAAAACTTGAAAAGGTTTTTTTCTCGCGTGTTAAAGCATTTAGTTGGACTGAAATTAAAAGGACAATACGATACCTTAATGATAATTAAAAAAACTAATTACCACTTAATGTTGTGATTCTGTCCTATGTATATACATATTTGTATTAATTGTAACTATTTAATAAAAAGTAGCTAAAATATAAAATTTTTCGTTGTTGATCTAAGTAGGAATTGACTGAAAAACTATTTTTTATATTACTTGTTTAAATAATATATTTAAGTGTACATGTTTTTTTTTAAAAATATGTAACACTTAATTCTTAATTTTCTTAATATTGAAATTAGCTTGCGGAGGAGTTTATGATCGCGCATGTGCATAAATGATGACAACATTTACCTAGATTGATTGACAGTACCTAAGTGCCGTTTTATCTAGTACTCAAATAAATAATGAACATTTGCCCTTCATACAAGACATGCATTTTGCTTTGTCAAGTTTTGGGCCTGAGCCCCAATGCAAAGGAAGGCTTGCTGTGTAAGCTGACTGATGCCCGTTAAATCTGTCGAGGTGTTAATGTGATGTAGAAGTTGGGAGAGGTGGTGCCGGCTCAAGTACCGTCCTCGTCCCTTGACTGTGGCTCAAAATTACGAGAATCTTGGTCAATATTTCACGTATTAATTCAGTATGCGACGTTAACTAAAATCTCTCAGATCAAATCGTATTAGACATGTATTTTGGGCTAACTTTAAATTTTATTAGAACGCTTCACTATTTCATTGGAATATATTTTTAACACATTGAAAATGATTGATACTCAGAAGATTAAATAAAAAGTCATCTGTTAAATATTCAAAACCGTATTGACGACAAGATTGTACAATGCTGTCGATGTTGTGATGCAGTGATATGATTTGTCAAAATATCCGCAAAGTAAAACATTTATTTAAAAAAATTAATTTTGTATTACTTCTATCACTAGTCTGTCGCAGATTCGACTGTTGAATTTCGTGAAAACGCACACACCCAATTATAGATTTATTCTTAAATCACCACTTTTAAATATGAAATCCAACTCGCACTCATTTACTTGTGATATCATCGCACTTCTGCAATGAACAATTTATCTCAAGTACCTATATTTCTGTCAAAATGTAGTGAGTTGCATTAATTGTGTAACAGTTTTCCAACTAATAATCTACCTATGAACTGTTACCACATCTCTTAAAAGTTTTCTACTTTGCAGCTATTGCAAGCTACTTTGAGTACCTCTGATATAAATGCGACTGTTTCATTGATTCTGTTATTTCAGTATCAAACAAAATATAGCCAAATGTTAGTGACAACCTGAAAATAGTTATTATAATTTGAAGTGTTACTATGCATATATAATAGCTGCACGTGCTTATTGGTGTGTGTCTATTTATTATTTTGTTCTGTTTAAAATCATATTAAAAATTGTATATAAAACCTTAGAGAGAACAGGGGTGGTGAACCTTTATGGATCAGCGTGCCTTTTTTTTCTCAATAAATGTTTAATAAAGTATAGACGAGCCGTCAAATAATTTTAACTTGTGATTATTGGGAAAATATATATATATAATAAAACTAAATACTAACAACACAAAACTCTTCAATTTTCTACGAAAAGATAAATTTTGCTCTATATAGGAGAAAATGTTTTAGTTATACGTGTATTTAAATTTAAATAACATTAGTGTGACTTCTGTTGTTTCAGATTAGATGACAAATAACTTAGATTAAGATTGTAAGATGTTAGTTCTAGCAGAATGCATGCTGAATTGGTCATCTGCCAAACGGTTTCTATAAGTGAGTTTTTAATGTTATTCATCTCTGAAAATAATGACTCGCAGGTATAGGTCGATGAAAATGTGGTTAAAATAACATGAGCCTGCTTCTTCAAACAGTTAAATGTGTCTGGAATCGAATTCAATGTTAATAAAATTTCGTTACTGGCATTTTTACTTACTTTTCTTGTTAATCTTTTTGTTTCAATGAATTCCAACTTTTTTCTTGTTTCAATAAATTTTTGAATCCATATTGAACTAGATTAGAAGTCAATCAGTTGCATATCAAATTCTTCAATTTCCAATTAATCGAACTGGGACAAGTTCAATTTATCAAATTAAATAACATCAGGGTACATAATAAACCTGAACGTTTCTGATAATTCTTTAAACAGAGAAAATCTCACTGAAAATTCCTTTGTTGAAAAATCTGAATTATGGAAATAAATTCTTCAATTTTTTTTTTCTGGTTTTTCATGTATATTTTAATTTTTGACATTGCTTTTCATACTTGGGTTTTCTTGTAATAATATAGTTTCTGAACTAAAATGCAAACCGTTTTGATCGGTGGCGTGCCCAAAATACTGTGTCGCGTGCCATCAATTGCACGCGTGCCATTAGTTCGCCATTCCTGCCTTGGAAATTGATTAAAAATTTTGTTCGAAAAGGTAAAGATGTGTTGCTATCATTCTCCTTCCTTTGAAAGATGAAAACAAATAAGCTTCAGTTTGAAATGTAACAAAATAACTTAATAATATCAAAAGGTCTCATTCTGAGAAGTCTGGAAGTCTGAACACGATTTTGATATTAAACTTACTATTGATATTACTTAACTATCGATTTCCTGAGAGTTTTATGTTTCTTACTTTACATTTCTTAGTTTTACTTTTTGTTGTTTGAAACTGACATTTTCTGACACAGACGCATCATCTGTTCGAAGTAATTGGATGAAAAGAGTGAGGTACGATATAAAAAAAGAAAGAATTGAAATACACGTATCCCAGATTGATTTTATGTATCTTCTGTATCACGTTGAAATTTTTACTCTTAGGTAATGTGTGAAATGGGGATTGAATGTGTGAATGTCACACACCATTCTAACAGCTATCTGAATTCTTTAACTTAAGAAAATAGAATAAAATTTTGTTTAACACAGAGGGGGATCTTTCTTTATTTTTTTAAATTCGTGATTAAAAGTTTAGAAAAATCGCAACAGCAGGGCTATCAAAGATGAACTCCTCAATTTTTAATGGTCAAATGAACAAAGATGACACTCATTTTGCCATTTCTTTATTGTGTTAACAAAAATGTAAAAATATCTCGATAATATAGAGAGACAGTGAGAAATTTTAATAAGGGAAGTTTTATATTCTGTTATCAGAAAAGTTAATGATTACAAATGAAAACGAAAAACTAATTATATAAGCTACTAGCAGTTAATCACCCCATCGCTGTGCATTTCATGATGTTATATGACAATATATTGTTTATTTAAGTTATTGATATCAAAGTCCTAACATTAAGCTCCGTAAATCTCAGGAATCAATTTCTACAAAACTCATTTTTCGCGGATCTCTACTCAACAAAAGAAACTTGTTTGCCAAATTTTTAAATCTGTGTAACAATTCAAAAATGAAAATATTTTCTTTAACGCTTCTTTAACTCTCCCTTAAGAGTCGATAATCTCAAAACCCTTTCTTAGCGCATCTCTAATCAATGAAGGCAACATGCTTGCCGAATTTTAAGCTTGTATGCCTACTAACTCCGGAGGTTCTTATATATATATATAAGAGAAAGAAAGATATATTCAATATTTGTGAACTTATGGAACTAACTGTGAATACTATTTTGTTGTTGTTGCACGCCCCCATTGGTCAGCAGTGCTAGACCAGGTCCATGACATCGTACACTTTCAGAAAGTCGAACACCAGCAAGGGATCATCTTCTAAATCCTGCTTGGTGAGCCCTAGGCAATCAAGGATGGGAGCAGGCGAGGCGGGCTCAGAAGAACAGTTCGTGCACATTTCAAAGCTCTTGCTTCCTTCGGAAAATTTCATTGTTTTGATATGGCCACTTCGAAAGCGGGCTAGAAGTATTCGATCCTGTCTTGTAAAAACCGTGAGCCAGGGAGCCTCCAGGACGAGAACACTGTTACCAATGGTGGTCTGGGGGTGGTGGTAATCCAAGCGGTCTTATTCTGGTGTTTTGTTCTGGAGAAAATCTCCAAAAAGGTGAGGGGTGCTGACGGCTCTGGTACCTTTTTTTTGTTGTATTGATGGAAATGAATTTTCTTTTTGACAGTTTTTAAGTAATCCTGTTTTAGTAAAAATTATTGTTACGTAAAGATAAATCACACTATTTATATAATACTAAACTTCTCTGAGACGATCGTAGTCGAGTGGTTGTGGTCACTAAGTCTAGATCTAAGCGATGCTACTTTCGAGTAATGGGTTCAAGTCCTGGTGTTACTAAGGACTCTGTGTAAAAAGGTAATACTCTAAATCTGCCGAGTTACGAAGTCGTCACGCAGGCGTTGCGTTGAAGGTAAGAGAATCAGGTACCTGAGTTCAGGTGTTTTTTCTATTACTGGACCTTTTTTCAAAAATTATGGCAAGTATGCTTTTAGTTTGCTTTAGAGTTCAACCTTAATAATCAATCCATTATTCTAAAACTCTGTATCAAGTGAAGTACTGATATATATATATAAACATCCTGAATTTTGTGAAAAATTCAGCAACTCATTTTCTAGTAAAATTAATTTGATGCGAATCAGAAAATCAAAGTTTTTTTTTATTCTGTATGAAAAAATTAAAATTTACTAATTCGGTAAATTTAATTAGATACGAAAAAAAAAAATAATTTTCTTATATAAAGAAATTTCTAAATAACTATATTATTTTATAGAAATCAAATAACTGGTCAACAAAAAAATTCAATTATTTGAAGTCAAAAAAATTCATTCATTTGAAGTCAGCAAATTCATTCATTTGAAGTCAACACATTCATTCATTTGAAGTCAACAAATTCATTCATTTGAAATCAACAAATTCATTCCTTTGAAGTCAACAAACTCATTCATTTGAAGTCAACAAACTCATTCATTTGAAGTCAACAAACTTATTCATTTGAAGTCAACAAACTCATTCATTTGAAGTCAACAAATTCATTCATTTGAATTTAACAAATTCATTTATTTGAAGACAAAAAAATACCTAAGCAAACTTGATGACTCTCAAGACGTTAAAATTAAAACAAGACAGCTGGTATTTTTTTCAATATAAGTTATATGTGATGTTGAAAAATAGAGAGAGAGAGAGAAGGTCAGGTGTCGTACTCATCACATAACTGTGGTTCGAAATCACGAGGTCCGTCGCAAAACTGCTTCAGAATGTGATACGATAACTCATGATAATAGTTGATATTAACGTGGTTTTAAATATTTTTGATCTCAAGTGTTCTACCTCAAAATTGAAGTGGAAACGAGCAAATTGTACTGTCACCTATATGGTGCTCAAATCTACGGATAACGACAGGCGTACAACTTAGCCCTTTGCCATAATTAATTTCTTGGTTTTCGATCTGGCCTTTGCCGATAAAATGGCATTAGCAACAACAACAATAACAACTATTTAAGAAATTCTGACAATATTATTTTATTGCCCTTCTAAAAGTTTAAGCTGGGATCTTTTTCTTGCTTCTAATTTCTTTACTGTCATTCTTTTTTTTAAACAAAGAGAACAATCAAGCGTTTGATTCGTTTAGAAATGATTGTCTATCTTCCAGTAGCCTTTAGTACTACTGTAAAGGGTCGTATTATGTAGTAAATTAAAAAAGGGTCTTTGAAGCCTTTTATTTGCTCCGAAATTCTTTGAAGGAACCATTCTTTGTTTTTATGAGGAAGAAATTAGCCTCTTTTGAATTCCGAAAAGGGTGTATTTATCAAAGCGTTAAAAAGACAACCTGAACAATTGCACAGTCAGAAAATACTAAAACCTGCAATCTCGAAACGGTACTTTAAAAAATATTTCCTACCACTCTTTTCATTTTACTTCATCGGGAATTTTCCTGAATACATACATACAATGTATATATATATATATATATATATAAATGTTTAAAAATATCTTTTAAATGAAAACCAAGTTTTTGATAACTATTATTTTAGTGGTTATTTTTTTTGGAATATCCACTATTTAAACTAGGAAAGGATTTGAGGATTTTCATATCTAGAGCATTATTTTTTCACTCGCTTCTGCGTTGTTCCTATCTTTTAACATTTAGGTGTATTTTAAAAAACGGGAGAAGTAGAAAAATGAACATAATTTAGGAATTTAAACATTAATTCTCAATACTTAAAGTTATGCTCAATAAAATACCTTCTTAGAGGAATGAACACGAATTTTTTTTCCACATTTACTGAGTACTTCTTGAATAAAGAACAATTTATTTCGTTTTAAAAAGTTACTAATGCCTGAAAATCGTTCGATGTTAAATTTAATTTTACAAATTCATGATGTAAGTTATTAAAGTAATAATCTTACACGTTTAACATTCTTTTATAAAAATTTTAATAAAAACATAGTTTTTAAAATTTAATATAATAATTTTAAAAAAATAAATAGTATTTAAATGTGTTTAAAAGAAATGAGAGATGAAAATTATAAAATTACCATACCACACTCTATAAATAACGCGATGGGGGATAGGAATTTGAAATTTCTCGTAATTCTTTTACCCCCTCAAAGGTAGATTTTTGGAGTTTCGTGATAGACACCTTTGGAGCCCTTTCACGACGTTCCCATACCATCCCGCCACGGGCACCGTACTTTGGAGCTTGACAGATTTTGATTGCAACAGCTTCTACTAAACTGTTGCTCTTCAGAAAAAATATTTTAGTTACTTTGCAGGATTAGGATCTTAATAAAATTCAAAAAATAGACCCCTTGCGCTTTTATACATTCTAGCCCAGCATTTCTTCAACTTCCGAAAACACTTCTGGGATTCCTTTGGAATGGTGTTCAACTCAGCCGTTGTGTTCTGCCTTATCGTATCTTTCTCTAAAAATGGGATCGTTTCAATGGCATTTTTATTTTATGGAATAGTCAGAAGTCGCAAGAAGCCAGGTTCAGCGTTTATAGTGTTCAGTAAGTTCTGTGCAACTGCAAGATGAAGTTTTTCTGTTCCATCGACAGAAGCTTTGAAACAAATTTCGCAGATGCTCTACGCATGATCCCACAAAATTGCATGCGGAGAGCCTGCACTGATTTCAACTTGTTCAACAGTCTCTCGTATGGTCAAACGATGATCCTTCACTATCAGAATTTTCCACCTTTTCAACAATAGCAGCATTGCGAGTGTTTTGTGGCCTCCCAGAACTCTGATCACTCTCTACCGACATGAGGCTACTTTTGAATCCGGTTAAACACCTCCTGAATTTGTATGACCCCTATAGCATTGTCTCGAAATACTTGCTGGATCTTACGAATGATCTTACCTAGAAAACCACTAAGCTTTTGACAAAAAATTTGATGCAGTGTACCCCTGCTCAAGTCGGTCAATCATTTTTAGAGAAATAAAAATCCAACAAACTTGAATAACAGTACCTTCTTCGAGTACTTACAGGAAACGACTGGTACACTGGAACGAAGGGGAAAAATTCAAACATGTGCATTAAGCTGTGACCTCCCACTGTGTACAGTGGCTCCCCTTAATAATCTCTACTGTGAGCGTGAAATTCAAGGTCGGATACGGGTATCATAAATTCCTGGCGTATATGAGTCTTATTTTATTGGGCTGATAGCCCCCGGTCTGGGTAAATATATAAACGTTTCCCCACACAATGTGTTTCATTTAATTTATAATTTTTTGAAGAATTTTCTATGTAAGAGAGTTACTTATGAATAAATGTTCTTCACAGCTTTTGTTTTAGCCCTAAAATACTCTCATATAATGAAAGGATATTTCATTAATCTTTTGGGATTGCCAATAAAATATACTTTTTTTAAAAGAAAATAATATAACTGAAATATATTTGTTCTTTATCGAAGATTAAAAACAAATCTCATATTTTTTCCCAGCTACAAAGTAATAATACATTTATTCTATTTTTGTGAAAAAATTTGAAATGCATAATTTAAAGCAATATTTCTTCTCTTATTTACTAAATGTATTTTATAGATGATGTATAAGCAATTCATAAACGTGTATTATTAAAATAATTTTTTAAAAAATTATAAAAAAAAATCTATTAAAAATTGTTACATAAAAAAATGAGATTAATATTTTTTAAACAAATATTTAAGTATTAATATTTTCTTTTTTTTCATTTTAGTACATTGTCTGAGTTAAAAATGAATGCATGAATTTTATAAGTGTATAATTTTCGTTTTCCTAAAAAAAAATTTATGCTGCCCTTGGCACTCTCAGATTTTGAACAATATTTGAAATTAAATTGATCCATGATTACACATAAAACTTAATATTAAATTGAATAATGAGGTAATGAAAATGTACTGCAATTCAACTGCAATATCGAATTGATTTGGGTGATAAAATAGTGGCCACATATACGAGGGCATCCAGAAAGTAAGTTTCCCTGTTTTTAAAAGAACTCACACTTTTAGGAACATATTTATTGACAACGAGTACAGCAATGTTTCGGCTATTTTTCAACATAGTCATCACCAGAATTGAGACATTTGTCGAACCGTGGGATCAACTTTTGTATCACTCAGTGGTAGAACTCTGCCACCTGTGAATGGAACCAGCGTGTGACAGACGTCTTCAATTTTTTGAAATTTTTTGAACAATTTTTTGAACAGCAGGTTCTTAGTGACAATCTCATGTAACAAGGATCGCGATATCTGCGGAAATCGTCTGCTCAGCTCCGTAATCATGAAGCGACGGTTCTCCCTCACGCGCTGCCTCACAAGCTCAAGATCAACATTGATGAGGGACGGTCACCCACTGCGCTTTTCATCATGGATACTGTGAAAACGGCCTACACCAGCGATGTACCATCTGCTTATTCATGATGTTCAGTCCATAGACCTGACAAAGCTGACGATGAATTTCAATAGGCGCAATGATTTATGCATTCAATAATTTTATCACTGACCGAACCTCGCAGGCGGCGGGAGAAGGAATCAAGAGTTTCCTTTCGACCACTGCTACCACACTACTGGCACGAGGCGGGACCTGTCCAGCTGGCATATGATTGATACGTCATAGATCTGTTACGCATGTGCAATTGACACGGCTAATTACGTTACTTTAAAGGGGAAAACATCGGGAAACTTACTTTCTGGATGAGTCTCGTACATATAATAATCTTAAAAACTTATATAATTGTATTCAATTTTAAGAAATACCTCTTTAGATTCTTAATAACATATAAATTTAAGTAATGCAATATATATATAAAAAAAACAATTTAATTAGCAAATTTTATTTTGATAAAATGAAAATATTTGTATCGTTGTCGCACATTATTTTTTCAAAATAAGTTCATTACTGGTGAAAGCAGACGTGAGTAACGACAACGTAAACAAACACATTGCAAATACTTACTCTTTATATAATTTGTATAATTTAAAACAACTAAGTTTGTGTGTGAATTTTAACTGACAACAAAAGCAAACATATACATTCTTATATATTAATTAAATCAAATCAAATTAGCCGATTTTGGTGTGTATTCTTTTAAATTAATTTTCAAGTTTAAATCGATTCTTTTCCACCTCATCACTCTCTTGCGCTAATTTTGTACTTTTAACTGAATCCTATTACTTTCCATATACTTCAAATGCAAATAAAACGTTCTGGTTGTAAATGGATTTAATTAAATCGAGAATACTGAAGATGATGGGAATAAAGAATGTAAATATTATGAATGTGTTTCCTTTTAATTATATAACAACACATTACATCTTAATTAGTTCATTCTATTTGAAGAAGGCTTAAAAATTCAGAAAAGCTAAAGAAGCGATTTAAATGCATTCAGTTAGACACAACACAAGACAATTAAACTTTAATTATTCTATTCTTACTAAAGATTAATCCGTAAAAGAATAATTAAGTTTTAAATTAAATTTGTCCTGAAGTGTCAACTAATTAAGGACTTCTGAAAAACTGAAATTCGTATTTTGAATAATTTGTTAAAAAAAGTTAATTCCTCTTTCTTGCGTTTTTTCGAAAATTTTAGAAAACTAGAAAGGAGTTGTACTTTTTAATATGTTTTCACCAGAATTAAATACGTGACAGTGAAAAGAGATTTGTGTGTTAGAAACTGTTAATGAAGTAAATATCGTAGAAATTGTTTGATCTGCAAAAAGTACAAGTTCATAGTATGAAAAGATGTACAATATTCAATCTAATATTTCAAGTAAAATAAATATCGCTAAACGTTAAAATGTTTTTTTTTCCTGTAAAATGAAAAAAAAGCTGCTTTTTGATGCTTTTAACCAATTATCTTAGATAAAGTTATAGTAAAATTTAAGCTGAGATTATACGAATATATAGTTTTGAAATCAATTTTGATAAAAATAATTCTTTTGTGTATATTTATAAATTTTGTAATGATGCAATTATTATAATGGTTTTATTAGTGTAGAAATAAAATATAGATCAAATTCTTCAAGATTTTGAGAAAATATCCTTCTCCAAGTGACAATATACCATTGCGAGAGAAAAAAGGAATTCAATAAATATAAAAACAATTCAAAATTTAAAAATAAGGTAATTGATATTTACGTAGCCTAGGAAGATTGTACGCAATTATTTTATATATATTAGGTTGGGGAAAAAGAAATCCATTATTTTTTCGGTAGATGGCTGTCGTGTTGATATCTCGTGAAGTATCGATCAAACAATTTCAAATTTATGCTCGTTGCCGAGGTGACATTTCACACTAAAAAAATTCTTTTTCAAGTCAACAAAGAGAAAATTCGGTTCTTTTTACAGTTTTTCTTTGATAAACGCGGAAATGCAAGCCAGGCGGCTGAAATTTTGAATAGTGCCGATACTGTAACAGCTAATTACGTACAACTATGGTTTCGTCGATTCCACTCAGGCATTTTTGATGTTAAAGATGCACCTCGCACAGGCAGGTTCGTCACCGAAAATGTCGATAAAATCATCAGAAATAATCGAAGTTGACCGGCATGTTAGTAGTCGTAGTATTGCTCAGGAGCAAAAGATTGACCACAAAACAGTTTTAAACCATTTGCGCAAAGTTAGAATAAAAAAAAAGGCTCGATGTTTGGGTACCACATCAGTTAACCTCAAAAAACGTGATGGTTTGAATTTCCATCCTTGGTCTTGGCCAAACGGAATGAAATCAACCCATTTCTTAAATGGATGGTGACTGAGGGTGAGAAATGGGTGACATACGACAATGTTGTGCAAAACGATCGTGGTCAAAGCGCGTCGAAGCAGCTCAAACAGTGGTCAAACCAGGACTAACGGCCAGGAAGGTTCTACTGAGTATTTGGTGGAATTAGAATGGAATAATTTATTATGAGTTGCTTTCGTATGGCTACACACTAAATTCTGATATCTAATGTCAACAACTGGACCGTTTGAAGCTAGAGATTGACCAGAAACGGCCAGAATTGGCCAACAGAAGAGGTGCTGCGTTCCATCAGGACAATGCCAGGCCACACACGTCTGCAGTGACTCGCCAGAAACTCTTGGAGCATGGTTGGGAAGTTTTAATGCATCCACCATATAGTCCGGACCCGGCACCAAGCGGATTACCACCTTTTTGCATTGCAAAACTTTCTGAGTGATAAGAAATTGGGATTAAGAGAAGATTGTGAAAATCGATTACTAGAGTTTTTCACAATAAGGACCAAGGCTTCTATGAGAGAGGACATCATGAAACTATCTTTAAAATAGAAACAAATTACACAACAAAATGGAGCATATTTGACCCAAATCAGACAATCCGAAACATGTTAAATAAAGTCTTGAATTTCATGCAAAAATAATGGATTTCTTTTTCCTCAACTTAATATAATATTGGCTATGTTATCTTTTAAAGAAAGTACTTTTTTAAAAATTTGGAATACTTCGAAAAAAAAATTTTTTTTTTAAATATATATATTTTTTATTATTTATTGAATTAATATATACAAAAAATTTAGAATTTTTCCTTCATTGTAAAACGGATTGTACTAGAAAGAAATACCTAGCATCTCTCACGGGGTTTCAAATTTCCAATATAACAACTTATAAGCCTTTTCTCCTGGCATTTGATCATGACTATTTCAGTGTGAAATCTTCACATTGAAAATATAACCTCAGTGCGTGGAAATATATAATTGAAGTTGGTTATAATGTATTTTTCTATTCCTACTCTCTCTCTCTCTCTCTCTCTCTTAGTTCACTCTCTCCCTATGTATATACAGGGTGTCCCAAAACGACCTCATAAACTCTGCAAAGCTAGATTCTTTGTTGGGAGTACATAAAAATCGCCGAAAGAAGCGTTCCTGTACGATCCATAGTTTACGAGAAAAATACGAAAAACAAAGTATGACGTCACTTCCAGTGCAAGAAAAAAACACTTTATTAGACATATCAACAACAGTATTTGCATATCTTTCCAGACGATACTATTTAAAACGTTCACCGCGCATATCGCGTAATGCATGCGCGTGCGCCGAGGAATGACGGTAAAAGGCTGCATTTTGCAGCTACCGGTAGTCTTCGTATGGCGGCCTTGTATTCTGTTCGGGACTATAGCGACATGTACTTGATGTACGGCCGATGTAATGGAAATGCCTTACGAACTGCTAGGGAGTATGCCCGTCCTTCCATCCTAACGATGTCAACGTCATCCGTAGGCTGGACGTCAGACTGCGAAATACCGGAAGCGTATGGCCAACAGCCAATCTTCACGATACTGGAAGACCGCGGAGCGGCCTGACGGTAGCACAGGCGGATGTAACACTGCACCGGATAGAAAAGACGCTCGAATTAAGCACCCGTGCATTAGCCCGTGAGATGACTTCAAGTAAAAGTACTGTGCACAGGCTTTTACGGTCTGAGATACCATACAACCGTGCAAGGTCTGAAACCAGATGACTGTCAGAAATGCATGGCCTTCCGTGAATAGCTGTTGCAGCAACAGAACACAGATAATGGTTTCATTGCACATATACTGTGGACTGAGGAAGCATGTTTCAATCATGATGGGGTATACAATAGCCATATGTGGTTCCAGGTCAATTCGATGCAATTCGGCCGCAGAAACATCAGGAACGTTGGTTAACGTGTGGGCCAGCATACTCGGGGATCGCCTTCTTGGACCATATTTGTTGCCTGAATGGCTCTCGGGACAGTCGTACTTGGTGGTCTTAGCCGAGTTCCTCGGCGACATACCTGGGCAGCGGTAGCCGAGTGGTATAGGTATCGGACCATGGCAAGCCTTGTCACGAGTTCGAGCCCAGTATCACTAAGGACTCGCCATGTAGGGCAGCGATGCACGTTAAATCTGTCGAGAGCTGAAACGTCCTCCCGTTGTTGTGGTGTGGTAGTTAGGAGAGGGGGGTGCCAGCTCCCAGGTGTCGTCCACGTCACTTGACCAGGGTTCAAAATTACGTGGTCCGTCGCCAAAAGCTCTAGTGTAGCTAAACAGTGCGACGTTAATAATCAATCAATCAATCAATCAATCAATCGGCGACATACCATTAGCGGTTATAGAGGGAGGTTCCAGCATGATGGGGCTCCAGCTCATTTCTGTGCTCCTTAACGTGATTGGCTGGATATCGCAAGCCCTGGCCGTTGGATCGGACGTCAGGTCCTGTTCTATGGCCACCACGTTCACCAGATCTTACAACTTTGGAATTTTTCCTATGGGGCCATCTCAAGGAACTGGTGTATCGAGATGTAGTGACAACACAAATGAACTTAGTTGCATGTCTGCATGCTGCTTGTTCTTCGGTGGAACCCGCGGTACTGCGACGTGTGATGACAGCCATTCCACGGCATGCTCCAGCCTGCCTCAACATTCACGGAGGACACTTTGAACATCTGTCTTAAATTGTGCATATACTGCTGTTGATATGTTCAATAAAGGGTTTTTTTCTTGCACCTTCAGTGACATCATACTTCGTTTTTCGTATTTTTCTCGTAAACTACGAATTGTACAGGAACGCTTCTTTAGGCAGTTTTTATGTACTCCCAACGAGGAATCTAGCTGTGCAGAGTTTATGCTGTCATTTTGGCACATCCTGTATATATATATATATATATATCTTGTTCAAATTTTCAATTATTTATAAAATACTTTCTAATCATCCATTCAAGTTCAAATACATTTTTTAAACTTGTAGTGGATGACACTTTATGTTAATATAGTTCTTTCAAATATTAATTCATTAATTAAATTAAAAAGGAACACATAGTAACAAAGAAAAATAGAAGTGCAACAGCATATATAGAAAGGAAAATTATTCGTTGTGTTCCTGTAGCGCAATGAATTTTTTATTCAAAGGTTGTGGTTTTGTATTCCACCTGGGATAGAGAGCTTAATTTTTAAGAAGGTGAATTTTTTTTTACCATACTTTTTTACTAGAATAACTTAACTTAATTAATGAATTAATAGTAACAAAAAATATAGTCCAACATCCTATATAGGAAGGAGAATGGAAACATGCAAGGAAAATCGATTTCTATTTTGCCACTTTTACATTCTTCATCTTGATTACATACATTGCAGTTTAATGCTAGAATCTTTCAAATTAAAACATTTAAAAATTCCTATTCTAATTCTACTTATTGATACTTCCATTTTTTAGTATTATATTTGTAAATATATAAATAGCGTGGCATTTTTATGCTTAGAAATTTATTGTTATTTAAAATATTAATTATATAAGTCTGCATGGACAACAGATTTTAGGAAAATTATTCTTGCCTTGTTTCTTTTAAATATTTAAATCTATTCTATACTTATGATACTTGTTACCACTCATACGGAGTAAATTTATGCTCACATTTTACCTTTTCCCAACATTTTCGTAAATAAATAGGAAACAAAATAAGTTGAATGGATATTTTCCCCCATTAAATGAAACCCAAATACCCAACTCCGTTTTATCTGTCAACACGTCCATTTTAATTTCCACCAAGTCATCTGCAATACCTGAGTATTTCCATTATTGAAATTTAATTGTTCCTCCTCTAAACTAAAATATATGCAATAGGTTTGGCGTTTTTGAAGCCTTAGAGACAATACTTGGTTTTCCTCAATAATTCTCGGCATTTGGAATTCGATCCCTTTGGATGCTTTAAAGTGTTGAAAGAATTTGTGCATAACATGAATAAATATTATACAGAAATTCTTGTTTCTAATTCCAGAGGAAAGGGGAAGAATAAACAACGGAGAGCAATATGCAGAATTTTTTTTCTTTTTTATGAAAATACCAATTTAACGTTAAGAAAGATCGAAATGAACATCAGACGCACTATGTTTCCCCAGGTAAGGGGAAAGGTCAAATTTCACACTCTTATATAGTCTATAAGGTTACCAGAAATTATTAACATTGTCTTCTGCCAAATTGCCAAGGTTGTCAACATTTTTGGCGGAAAATAATTTTTGTCGCCAAAGAATGCTACTGAATAATGTGGAAATAAAAGTTCAAAAAACGTCTCAATAAATATGTATACAATTATAAGAATAAACATTTGATTTTATTTTTAAATTGAAAAAATGAACAAACTAGAAATATAGAGTGTCAAAATTTCATTTATTGCGTTAGTTTTAAAAAAATAAATATAAATATTTTTTCCAATATATTGCTTTTTATATTCAATTATATTGAATCGACATTTTTTATGGCTCACTTCTTAAACCGTTTGACTATCTTTAGTATAAATTAACAGAAACTGGAATGTATTTTTGTTTGTAAATCAAATTAATCACAAAATCTCATATACTTTTAATTTAAATATCATATTTATTTAAAATTTCAACATTTATATACATCAAATCACAAGAGATAAAAATCATAATCTTCATGAAAGTGAAGAATGCACATCACAAATACTTAGATTCTTAAAACAGAGGACAAGAAATTGGTACAAAGAACAGCGCTGTGAGGTATTTCAAAAATATAAAAACACATCTCCAGTTAGGAGAGTGAACTATATTTACATTTAAACTATAAACACTGGAATTATTTTAAAAATGTTAAATAGCATAATGCGTGCAGAAAGTTAAAATATAGTGAATATGCTCCGTGAAATTTTGAAATTACAATTATCTTAACTTGTATACTTTTTGCTTAGATTTTATCTCAATGTATTTACTGCAATATTCTGTACTTACGTAATTATCGTAACAATCGCCAACTCTATTAATAACTCGCCAAGTTGGAAACCCCGATTTTCTATGCGTCGTACACGCTGAATTGACAATCAGGTGCCTCGTATCATATAATGTCCCCAATTGGTGCGATAATACGTCAGTACCCAATTTTCATTGAAACAAATCAGTCGACTTTTTTCTTTTAGGTTTATGTTTTTCCTAAGTAATTAAACCTTTTCAGCTCTATAATTCAAATTACAAATCTTTTCTTT
Source organism: Trichonephila inaurata madagascariensis (assembly GCA_019973955.1). Lineage (NCBI taxonomy): Eukaryota > Metazoa > Arthropoda > Arachnida > Araneae > Nephilidae > Trichonephila > Trichonephila inaurata. The sequence continues at coordinate 25,411 of BMAV01012403.1, read as the reverse complement.
ATTTTGTATCATGTCTCTCAAAATTTTAATGCTATCCATACAACAAATAAGCCTTATGTAAAACTATTATTATTTCAGTGAATATAATATAAATACAAAAGAAAGGAATTTACTGATTGCAGAGGTGTAAATTTTTTTACCCATTTAACAGGTTGATGATAATGGCAAAGCAATATAAGCAGAAAATAGTGCAATAAACATACTTTTCATTAATTCGACAGCAATTGGCAATTTGGTAATTGTATTAATAGTGGCTTGGAGAGTACATCCAATGGGAGGGGGCTCTTTAATGGGATGCTGAAAACACAAAAGTGGGTGAATTTAGTTGTTAAACTGGGACACAGAGTCACCCCAGGCTCCAAAAATCTCTGGCAAAACTATTTATTTGTTACCAATAACCTTGTCAGTATCCTCTTATATAACAGTCTCCATGGGATCTAAAATGTATTTGTACATATTTCCATGTTTTTTGGAAGTGGCAAACGTTTTTTATTTATTTTTGGAATTTTAAGATACTTGGGGTGAACTGAATTCCCCGCACTATCACTTTTGTTCCAAAATATTTTTTGTGAACATCTACATTGTTATCTTGTGAACGACTTAGTGGTCTAAATTGCTATATTGTACGACTTATTATGATTTATAAACGTAAATTAACAGATTATAAAAATAATAAAAAATAAATATTGGGCATCTGCTGATCTTGATTGGAGGAAGTTGAAACTGATCAAGCAAGGGAAGAACCTGATGAAATAATGGATACTAATTATGATAGCGAAAGTAAATTTGTGAAAAGCAATGTACTTGAAATGTCTGAGTTGAAAGGAAAATTTTCAAATGCTGCGTAAAAAACTCCATTAAGAAAATATGAAGCCACAAGTGTACCACAAGACACCCTGTCAAAAAGGCACAGCATAAGAAAAAGTTCAACATGCTATTTGTCAAACATCAAAGGACAACAAAACTACAATGACTTGAATAAAATCTGTGGTTTTGCCTGCAAATATATCATTTCCTATAATGTTAGCAAAGTGTCTGTCATTTGTGTTCTTTATTAAAGTCAAGCCCATTTAAAACTTTTAATTCAGTTTGAAAGGTTTTTTTCTCAAATTATGAAAGAAAAATTGAAAAGTCCTTAAAAATAGTCAAGTATACTTTCTATTAGTTAAATTATTCACTGGAATTATGATTTTTATTGTGTACAATTAAAATAATAATAATAAAAAAGGACTGGGGTGCAACCCCACGCGACCACTGACGTTAGTATCGAGTGCGTGACCGCTCCGGGTTAAGAACATTGTGGTAACAGTTATCTGTGAGAAACGGAGTTACGTGTTCAAAATATCTTATTTTTTGTCCACGTATACAATACTCAAAAGATAATGCAACATAACTGTTGAAGAGAGTGAGAGTTATATTAACATCGCACTTAGCCACACGAAGGCTATTGATGATGGATCTTATACATTTCAACCTCGGTCAAATGACGAAGACGACACTCAGATGGTTCTCTATCTCTAAACTATTATACCTCTACACGGAGGGTCTTCAGCTAAATCAGCACTCGAACCCACGATACCTTAGCCACGAGTTTGGGATCACATTCACCGTAACAGTTGGAACAGAACCCTTCTTCATAGAATCAGTCGCTTCATGGGGTTTTCAGCATAGTTGAAAACTGAAAACCTGTCTCTCTTTCTCCAAACTATTATACCTCAACACGGAGGGTATTCAGCTACATCAGAACTTGAGCCCACGATACTTCAGCCACGAGTTCGGGATTCCATTCACAGTAACAGTTAGAATAGCACCCTACTTCATAGAATTAGTGGCTTCTTGGGGTTTTCAGCTTGTTAACTGTCTTAAGCATATAATAACGCTATTCTAGGTAACATTCTAGATGAGTCTAGATAAAATGTTTCTATATACCTTGGATCCAGTGATTGTTTATCAATGCTACTGCAAATCTCTCTGTAGTCTAAAATATGAATATCTGAGGTATATTTTCATATGAAGATGGTTTCTAAGCTTTGAAAAGAGGAGATGAAGATGAGATGTAATTTAGATTTTGGAGATTCTAACGATGGGGACTCAATTCAGGACGGTCACATGATAAAAACAAATCACGTATTCTCCATTAAATTCAAAACAGAACATCAAACTAATTGAACTTGTAGCTCCATTTTTAAAATATTGATAAAATTTCAACTTTCATAATTGGATAAAAATGTTCAAATGTTATAAATAAAAATATATAAATGTTCCTCAAAAAGATTTTAAAATTAAAAAATACACACACGTGTACTTCTAAATAAAACGCATTTTTTTATACTTAAGTACTTTATTATTATTGACAAATATATTTTAAGAGAAAGTTCCTACAAAGAGCAAAAGTTAGCAACAATAAAACGCATGAGCTGATTGGATGGAAATAAATGATTGCCTTTATCGTGTGACTAACGTAACATAAGATTTTGAACTTATTGGCTAGAAACACGTGCTTATCATTATCATGTGAATATGACGTCACATGAATTTGGCTCCATTGTCTTGGCACTAATGTAAAATTGGTGAATAAACTTTTGCAGAGGTGTTCATACGTGATCTAGCGAGTGTTCGGCGTAGTCATTCACGTTCATGATCATCTTGGGAGAGTTTTACCGTACTCAAATTATACGACAGCTGTGTTTTAATTAAACAATGTGTCATAATTAGTATTTTATAACAAATAAATTTTATTTTCTAGGGATTTAGGGGTGTCCAGATTGTTGTCGAATTAATATGAGAGACATGATTAAGTATTTTTTATGCAAGTTATTGTTATCTTGGATGGGAGGAAGAGAATTTTTAATAAATTTAAAACTTTACACACTGTACACAAAAATATTACTGTAAGGAAATAAAGTATATATATCTCATATATATATTTATATATTCATTCAACATCTTTTATCATTTTCTTCTTTATTATATACAGTTCATATAACAGGACAATATGCAAAGTTAAAATATTCACATTGTTTACAAAACATCTGAACGATAAGCCTATTTTAAACATTTCCCCATTTTGATTTGCATTGTGAGCTCTTTATATTACAACTTTATCTCTTAAATCACTTGCATATCACAAATGTTTATCATGGTTGCTATGTACGGATAATAAACAGAGATATCAGGATGAAGCAATAAGATTTAGCTTAATAGCCTCACGGTTAATAAATTATTTACATTAGTTATTTTAAAAGTTACATTTTTCACAGTAAAAAAAAAAGTAACTGTCACATTTGATATTTTTACTTTTTAATTGTACAGAAATACACTAAAATTCAATGATAATCAATTACAAAAAATTTTGTGATAACCAATAAAATTTATTTTCATAATTACTAGTAAGATATGTTTTTTCGTAGAAAGAAAATTAATGCATTTGAGTGATAAAAAGGCAATGGTACATGTAGGATCAATTTATGTAATAATATTAATACAAGGGTCACCCATATTAAAAGTGGACAAGCACAATAAAAAGAATGATTTTGTTGGAAATCAAAAGAAATCGCTTTGGGAGTTGTAACACAGGTCCCAACGTTAGCAGGAAAGAATGTGGCTGTTTCTTGAAGAAATTCTGCCCATTTTTCTTCAATTCATAGTCCAAACAGTAAACTTAATGCTGTCTTAAGTGGCCTAAATGGCTAGAAGTTACAGAGTAACAAATCAGGACTGTATGGTGGGTGTTCTAACATTTCTCTACGATTTTTAGAGTTGCCTCTGGTTTCACAGGAAATATGTGAGAGGGCATTTTCATGGAGATCCGATATCGTATTCTGGAAAACATTTCCCCAAACTGTTCCAAGATGTTCGACCTAAACAATGTTCACCATAGATTGTGACTATTTACCGATAGATGTCCAAGAAACTCACATCCTGCAATCAGAAACCGTACGTATCGCACTTTGTTCCGTTCTTGATGCATCCTTATATGACATGACTACTTTTGATTAATTTCCTCTACGACTAACACGTTTCACTGTTAATTATTGTGTTCTGTGTACACTTTCTACTGTCCATCGCGTGCCTGTTTGGTGACTCTGCTGTAGCTTCACTCATTCTGACGCAATCGCGTATGTCCACTTTTCATTTGGGCAACCCTTTTCTATTTAATTCCTCGAAATAAAGATTTGAGTAGTATAAAAAAATGGATTGCCTTTTCGTAAAATACCATAGATAAAATTTTTACAACAACTATTTGTGGATCCACGTGCAGTGGAACTAAATAGTACCTTATGGTGTATGAATAATATCAAGTACTTCTATACGAAGGGACAAGAATGATCATACGCTCTTGCCTCTAGTTAAATTCCAAAAGCTTACACCACAAGAGTTCTCATTCTAATGGAGAGAAATAAGAAAAGCGTAGGGGGAACTATACCATAACAAAAAGGATCGAATATATTTTTTAAAAAATTATTTCTAATTAGTAAACATGTTAGTTTATATAAAAAAGCAACATTTTTCTTAGAGCATTTCTAACCGAAATCACTGAAAAGTGTTTGTTTCCATCACATTTCTTTAAATTGAAAGGTAGATCAAAGAAAAAAAGTTGGAATCAACAGTATTATTATTAGTTATTATGAACGGTATTGTTATAGTATTGTAGATTGAAACTTGTAGGAAATCAGGAGGAAGTGAGAAAGGCGAGGATAAGAGTGAAAAAAATCAGATAATGTACACATTATACAAGGTGTGACAGTTCAACTCCGGGATTGTTCATGCCGTAACCGTTAGCCATGGTGTGGAGGGGTGGAAATAGAATGTAGATGACCTTGATGCTTCTGGAGCATATGGGATGTTATTTTGTCCCCGGCTATCTAGTTCATTTTTTTCACCTCATTTTGAGTAAGACGTTGCCGTGTCTAAGTGTCGCAGTTATGATAGGCTTAAAAATCGACAACGCATAAATTTGAATTTCCCCGTGAAATTAAAAACAACAACTACAGGATGATTGCAATTGTCAAAGGAGATGTTTTGAGATAATTACACGACACACACATAGTCAAACTTATGAAAGCACAAACGATTTTCGGATGATAGGGAGAGGGTTTAAGATGATGAACGTTCTGGTCGACCTGTGATATCAAGAACTGATGTAAACATTAAGAAAATTAATGAAACCTTGCATAAAGACAGGCGTTTGAGAAATGGAATGATGCCAAATATTACGAACATTGATAGAGAGACAAAAACAGTACTATGTTGCTGTCCTGAGAAAGCTTAGAGAAAGAGTGAGAAAGAAAACGCCATATCTGGGGAGCAACAACGCGGGGATTTTGCACACAGATAACACCTCGGGGTGCAAAGCACTCTCTGTGAAAAAGTTTTTGGTGAACAAATACTTTACTGTGCTCGAGCATCCACCGTACTCACCTGATCTCACACGATGCGACTTCTACCTGTTTCCAAATGTGAAAAGTACATGAAGGGAACACGTTTTCTATGGAAGAGGTGAAGTCAACAATGTCAGATATACTGAAGAAGCTGACACCTTTGAACGGTGAAAACCTGTATGCAGTGATGCATTGCTAGAGAAGGGGAGTATGTTGAAGGGAATTAAAAGTTATTGTACATTTTTTTTCAATAAAGTTCATTTTTATGACTAGTCCGGTTATTTAATTGTCATACCTTGTACTTTGGTGATAGGCACATTAAGTTAAGTGTAGGTTAGTTAATGCTGATGTCATTTAATAAGCTGATTAACTTAGATGATCCGATGAAATTTAGGAAATTTATTTTTTCCTAGCATTGTCCAGTTAATCTGCAGATTACCAGGATAATTTGCATATTATCTACTAAGAACACAATTAATTTAGAATAAGATCGCTCCTTGAATAACAGCAATTTTTTTGTAAGCTTAAATTAATTCTCTCAGCCATATAACTTATAAATATTAACTATAACGGAAAACTCTGCAGCAAGTAGGGCAAGTACAGTAAATGCGTTAAGAGACAAGTGCCGAGAGTAAATGTGATTTATTTATCATTATATTCAACGCCTTTACCACCATTAAATGGTAGAAATATCCGGCACAGCGATAAACATGGTTGGTCTAAATACATAAATTGTGCACGTAACGACTATCACCGTTCACTTTAGTTTTTTTCTCTTTATTCATTTGTTTATTATAAATAATTGTAACTTTGGTGGTAACTTGAAAATGGTTCATTTCTAAAAGAAAGTCACAGAGGAATATATGCTCTACGCGCCAATAACTTTACAAGGGTACCACACCTTTCAAAATAATTGGGAAACACATTTTGTACTTTCCTTTATTTGTTTTGGTTTCTTAAGAGAATCAAGCTTTAGAAAACTCAAGAGAGGTTTGAAGGTGAAAAACGAGAAATTATATTTTTAATAATGTTTAAACCTGATTAATGAGTTTTTAGTCAGATTTCTTAAAAATGAAATTTAAAAAATTTTTGCTTTACTTTTACTTTAAATGCACAATGAAACTTACCTTAAATATATTGAAGCTATAAATTAAGGATAACATATAAAAATAAGCTACACAAAATTTAGCAGTTTGAGTTATTTCTGATATAAGAATTTCACAAAAATATAAAAAAGTATTAATACTTCTTAACATGAAATATATGCAGAAAAGTAACACAAAACATAAGCATGTTTTTTATTTATTATTCAAACATTACTCGTTCGCTTTTACAATGTGCACTTTCTTTTTTTTTTTATTTGAATTTAAGTAAATTACAATATTAGCACTTAATGAATACTAGTAGAAAAATAAAATTATTCATCATTTGAAAAAAAATATTTATAATTTTTTTTCGGGAACACTCAGGTTAAACAGTTAGGTATATTTTTTAGAAGAAACTGAGGCTTACCATATTTATGTATTAACTAAGAAAAGCGTGGAAAATTCTTATTTTAACAATGATTCATTTTTTTTAATGGAGCAAACTGAACAATCTCCGGATTAAATAAGTAGTATGTTCATTAAAGATCTTTTATTTTGTAACAATAACTTGTATAAACTATAAACAAAAAAAAATGCAAATTTATATCATAACAAAAGTCTATTACAAACATTACCGAAATTCCACTTAACCCGAACTGGAATACTTTTAGTTAACAAAAAATAATGATAAAATTAACACACATTACATTAATTAGCACAAATAAAAAATTTCTATTTCTATTTTCCGATGTATCCCCGCTTACGCTCATATAGGACAGAAAAATAACAATAGGATGTGCTAACCTATATCACCAATAACAGAGATCTGGGTGCATGTATATATGTAACAGATCCATAAGATATTATATTTAAGGCATAAAATATTATGATTATTTTATATTAAGCCATGTGAAGGCAATATGAAAATATCCATCCAGTTGCAATAGTGTTTACACCGGTGGACGAAATATTCCACAAAAATATGTATGTACATTATTTTGCATATTAAGCAGATAAAACCATCAAGTACAGTGTAGAACCCTGGACAATTCATTCTTGCGCTTTGTGGAAAACCACTATGGGATTATCCGGGATATATCTCATGCTGCAACGTCTGCTTGATATGACGTCATACTGTTCTGCCCGACAAGCCTCATGCTATAAGATACTGTTCGGCTCTTCAGAACTTCCTTTGGCCTCGTTACGAGAAACTTCTTTTTCTTCCGTCACTGGTCGGATTCTTGGGACAGGAAAGGATTCTGCTTTAAATGAAAAAGAAAATATTTTAAGAATGGAAGACTTTCGAAAACAAAATATCGTCACAAGTATTCTTGAGGTAAAATCACTTGAAGAGCAATATTTTTGTTTGTTATCAAAGGCAAACAGCTGACAGCATGGATACAAACTGACTTTTATTGTCAATGATTTCCAGAAACAGTTATCTAATTAGTCCCAATATCAGGAACTCAGACAAATTCTCCCTCTCTTATTGAAATAAAAAATTATGAAGTGCATGACTGAACTCTCTTTAGAACTCGACTGACTCGTTTTTAGGCTCAAAAGTACCGTATCAAGTCCCATGGTAATTTCTAGAAGGGTTGATCCCAGAGACTTTTCGAGGGTTCCTTGGCTAAATTTGTCACCAATGGTGACAAAATCACCAATCTGTTAACCTTGGTCCCATCTCGTAGGTGTTACGGTTGAGTGTAACATATATTCCAAATTCGAATTCAAAAGTGTGTGGACTGCATCTACCCAATGCTGGGTGCTATTGGTTTTCTTAAAAGAGTTCCAGAGAGGTTGGTTAAAAAGGCTTTATTTACACTGCAAGGCAGTAGAGCAATGAACCTCACTCTCTGCCTGCTAAGTTCGGAGTGCCCGAAAAAGGGCATTACATCATAGGGGGTGAGTGACGTCACTCCACCCCAGATCCGTTCAAAAAAGGGCTATTTTCACAACATAGGATTTCCGTTATTTTATTTTTTAAGTTCATGCTCGGAGTGGACTTTGCCTGTAAAACTCAATTTTCCCACAAAGAGAGTATCACTGCAGGGAAAACAACAAACGTGGCGTGTTTCAATGTGCATTATTTTAAGCTCATTTCACTGTATCGACATCTTTTTTTATAAACACTGCGTGATGACTGGATCGACCCCAATTAATGTTTATGAACTATTATATAGCCGTTAATAATATAAATCTGAAATAATTAAATATTTCCTTATCGATTGGAAAGAATAGCATAATATTTGGTAATTCAAACATGATAGATCGTAATCACTAAAAATATTTTTGTATGTTCAAAGCTATCTTTTTTGTTACAATGTATCTAATAATTAATATATTATAATAAGAATTTATAATAAGAGAAAGTTAAGTATTTAGTCGACATTTGTAAAATTAGATTAAATTATGGACAGACGAATTCCGTTTTAAAAGTTTTTTTATATATATTAATTTAGTTGATTAACTAAACACTAATACAATTAATCCTTTGCGCAATAAACATTGAGAAAGTTCCTAAGTATGTTTTATTTTTTAGAACTATATAATTGAAAAGTGAGTAATATATAATTATCTCCGAAAAAAATATTTTAAGGAAGGTCTCAAGGGTAGGCCTGAAAAGGATCTGAAATATTTACTCAAAAATTTAGTTCATGGAAATATAAAACCACGCTCTATTATATAAGTATTTAAAAACAATAGTCGTATTAATTAGAACTGTTTTTTTAATAAAAAAAGTAATCTGTTAGATTTAACTCCTTGAAATCACATGGGTGCTTGTTTTTACGGGTACAAGAGCTATATTAAAACAACCCATGTCGTACATTCAATATTTAGAAAAAAAGTTTATTTGTGACGTCAACAATGGTAAAAAAAATCCCAGTTTAATCCCCTACCTTGGCGACGAAAAAAAAATAACATCAAACTTTTTTCCCCGTATTGGAAACTTGAGTTCCATTGTGATAGCACAACAACTATAAATTTAATTCGTGAAGTTTGCCATAAATAAAGGTGGTGGACGAAATAAAATCCAACCAACAAGACTTAAGCGTTAGATAGCTGTAAGCGTAAGAAAGGAAAAGACAAATATAAATATTGAAAAAAGATCACTGGGACGTCATCCGTTTTACCCAAACCAACAATCCTTGTACGGAAAAAAGATCAATGTGAAAATGCGGAGGCGTAAATCCCGTACTTTCTGAAAGAAGGTAAACCCCTTAGGGAACTCAAGTAGCTCTAGAGAATCTCTCGAAAGTTCTAGGTCACGGGTTTCTAAAATTTGGACAATTTTTTTAGCTGACTTTGCTCAATTAGGAGATTATATATAATTACATTTATATTTTACTAAAGCTAAAAAGAGCTTTGAAGATATCAGAAATATATTGAATTGAAACTCTGGTATGGTACATCTTTAAATGATGTTAATTATTTTATTTAATTAATTCGCTTGCGCGTAGTATATTAAGTTAAACATTAGATAAAAAACTTACTTAATTTGAGTTATAGTGTTACCTACGCTTCTCATTTGTGATAAGTATTCAAATAAATATAGCCATAGAATATTCTAATTAAGGTCCATCCAATTAGTCCAGAAAGTGAGTTTCGAGTTAGATTGTAATTTTGTTCAAAATTTTTGTATAATCTTGAAGATAAGTATCAAATCATCAAAGACATCAGAAACTAAATTGTTTCTTGAACACCCTTCTTAGATACTCCTTACTTAAGGTTTGAAGTGGAATTTACTGTAATATTCAAACAGTACATTGAAATAGAATCTTTTAAATATTAGAAATTAAGAATCTTTATCTTTGAGTAATCTAAATTCAATCATTCTTTAACAAGAAAATTAAGAGGTTTGGAGAAGATTTTTGGAACAACAAATATTCATTAATACCTTATAAATATTTTCACTAACTGAAAAACAATTCTATAAACTTAAACGGTGATTTAAGTAATTATTATCAACTTTCTTTTATTATCAGACACGAATGTAGAATTCAGCAACTCCCCAACCCCTCCATCATTTTCATGTTCCTAAAAATTTAACACTTTCTTCTCTTATGTTTTGATATTCAAGCCCTCTTAGAAAAAAAAATTACTTTGCATGTGTTTGTAATAAGAAATGACGTAATAAATATACTTACCAGGTCTGGAACAGCAGGCTATTATAGATTTACCAGAAAATCGGTAAAAGCGCCAATGCTTCCTAACCGCTTCCTGAACCTAAATAAAAAAAGAAAAGAAATGTATGATAACATTGAATGACGTTAATTGAATATTTTCTCAATTTAATCAAAATCCTGTTAGCAAGTCAAATATGATTGTTTTGATAACGGTTTTATTTTAGCAAACCTTTTTTAGTAGAACAATATACAATACACCTTATTTTATACATTTCTAAAAAGTTTAAAGCAATGTTTCTCAAACTGTGGGTGCGCCCCTCTAGGGGAGCGTGATAAACCATCGAGGGGGCGAATATATCGAAACTTCGAGAGTAAAACATTAATTAAAAATATTAATTTCTTGTAGGAAGCAAAACAAAATACATTCTGACATAATAAATAAAATACGCATTTACAACGATATAATATATTTATATATATAAATGTATCAGTACTGCACACTATATTTGGTAATTAATTTAACAACACCAATTTAAGAACAAGTTTAACAATTACCAGTGACTCCATGGGCTTGTCATGCATAAAATTATATAAAAAAATATAATACTCATCTTGATGATTTATACAGTTTGTAATTAAATTCGTAAAATGTACCTCGAAGTACATTATTATTATTGAACTCAATTCATTGTTATTGTTTCATGGTGGAGGGGGTGCAAAGAAAATTATGAGTGAAAATTGGGTCGCAGGTATCGAAACTTTGAGAAACACTGGTTTAAAGGGAAATATAAGGATGTTGAGACAATTACCCAAAAGTATTGTCAATTTTCTCCTTATATTTCCCTTTAAACTTAATTTTTTTTAATAAAGAAAGAAAATAAAAGCAAATATTAAAGTACGCTAAAGAAATTTTAGCAAAGTTTGTAACATAAATTATGCAATTAGAATGTTTTTAATTTTTTACTAAAATGAATCCCTGTGGATTTATGTAAGATAGTGTATCTAAGCACTTTATATAAAGCTTTTATATTATTTTTCTATTATCTAATATCAAATCAATAGCTGTAAGCACATTGAATTTGAGAAACATGCGACATAGCCATCCTGTGATGACTATGTCTATCCGGATCCGCGTAAGCTAGAGGTGTGGGATTATCAAAATGATGAGACATATTGGGTTCTTAATACAACTTTTATTAAGAATAACTTATATTACTTAATTCTAATTGACAACTTTCTTAAAGTGAGAGTTAGCACCCAATTAAACCTTATATTCAAGTCAGATCGCGCAACTAGATCATTTATCTTAATTATAATAAATTAAATGATTCATCTAACTTCCTATACAAAATATTACCTTTTGTAGAGTCTCCTTCCTTCAACGATTAAGTAATACCTATAATGTAACTTTATATACGAAGATTCCAACTTCTTTATAATGAACGTATCTTTCTTCAGAGCTATAGGACATCTAACTCTTGATCCGAATGATTCCACACTAAGTTATTTCTAAACTTGCCGCGCCTTATCATCAAAGCTTCTATCCTTTTAAAGTATATCTCATTTACATTTTTGATCCGTTTATCTTCTTGGTATTGGGTTGGAAAAGTTTTGCCATTAATCGTGGCCGTCAAAGAACTTAGGAGTTATGTTAGCAGAAGGACGCGAGAGACGTCACAACCCCCTCCAAGAAGAAAAACGTGATTTACTTAAGGGTTCTCAATGCCCTTAATAAATTACGTGTCTAAATCTTTATTTCTGAATCTCTTCGCTTTCTGAGTTTTATTTAAATTTTAATCTTAAATCCTCATTTTAACTTTTATAATTTCCAATATTTATCTTGACTTTAATTTTCATTACTCATCTTAGAATTAAATTTAATATTCAATTTAAATTTAAATTTAAACTCGTGACAATAAATTTTACTCCATTAACTAGGCCAACATTAATAATTACTGTTTAATTCATGCCCACTCTCACTTTTAACATACAATCTCTTAAAGTAACTATACACTTAAATTTTCTAAAAATTTTTCTGGGTGCGCAGACCCAAACTTTGCATCTTTATCATCACTGCATATGGAGCTGGATTTTCCGCTCCATTTTTTTCTTGTTGAAGTTACTTATCATAATTTTCAGGGTCTGTCTCCCTGAAATGAAAACTTTCTGAGTCACTGTTTCCAATCTATGTTTACATAATATCAATCAATTTCACAATTTTTATTCATTATATATTATTTGTATATCACAATAAATTTTCATCTCCATCCCCACATCTGGTTCCAAAAAACTCCCAATGAGCCGCGCAGCGCCGTTATTATTATTGTTAGTGCCCTGACTACGCCGCGTTTCCCTGAACCAGATGCCTCATAATACGTAACAATACAACAACATATATATATACACATATTATACAACTATAAACATTTTTCAATAAATTATTATAACAAATAACCAAAGGAATTTTCGCATCTCACGAAGTCATACATCGAAGCAAACAAATGTGCAATTACAATTGTTTTCTCAGAAAAATTCAACAAGTCAAAAAGTTTCCCAAAAAAAAATATACACTCGTGAAACTAAATTGTTTCTTGAACACCCTTCTTAGATACCTCTTTTTACTTAAGGTTTGAAGTGGAATTTACTGTAATATTCAAACAGTACACTGAAATAGAATCTTTTAAATATTAAAAATTAAGAATCTTTATCTTTGAGTAATCTAAATTCAATCATTCCTTAACAAGAAAATTAAGGTTTGGAGAAGATTTTTGGAACAACAAATATTCATTAATACCTTATAAATATTTTCACTAACTGAAAAACAATTCTATAAACTTAAACGGTAATTTAAATAATTATTATCAACTTTCTTTTATTATCAGACACGAATGTAGAATTCAACAATTCTCCAACCCCTCCATCATTTTCATGTTCCTAAAAATTTAGCATTTTTTTCTCTTATGTTTTAATATTCACGTCCTCTTAGAAAAAAAAATTACTTTGCATGTGTTTGCACAAGAAATGACGTAATAAATATACTCTACTCAGGTCTGAACAACAGCAGGCTATTATAGATTTTACCAGAAAATCGGTAAAAAGCGCCACTGCCCCTAACCGCTTCCTGAACCTAAATAAAAAAAGAAAAGAAATGTATGATAACATTGAAATGACGTTAATTGAATATTTTCTCAATTTAATCAAAAATCCTGTTAGCAAGTCAAATATGATTGTTTTGATAACGGTTTTATTTTAAAGCAAACCTTTATTTTAATAGAACAATATACAATACACCTATTTCTTTTATACATTTCTAAAATGTTTAAAAGCAATGTTTCAAACTGTGGGTGCGCCCTCTAGGGGGCGTGATAAATCATCAAGGGGGCGAATATATCGAAACTTCCGAGAATAAACATTAATTAAAAATATTAATTTCTTGAAAGGAAGCAAAACAAATATTATTCTGACATAATAAATAAAATACGCATTTACACCGATATAATATATTTATATGTCGTATCAGTACTGCACTCTGTATTTGGTAATTAATTTAACAACACCAATTTAAGAACAAGTTTAACAATTACCAGTGACTCGATGGGCTTGTCATGCATAATATTATATAAAAAATATAATACTCATCTTGATGATTTATACAGTTTGTAATTAATCTTCGTAAAATGTACCTCGAAGTACATTATTATTATTGAACTCAATTCATTGTTATTGTTTCATGGTGGAGGGGGGTGCGAAGAAAATTATGAGTGAAAATTGGGTCGCAGGTATCGAAATCCTTTTGAGAAGATTGAGTTTAAAGGAAATATGGGCGGATGTTGACAATTACCCAAAAGTATTGTCAACTTTCTCCTTATATTTCCCTTATAAACTTGTATTTCTTTTTTTAATAAAAAAAATATAAAATAAAAGCAAATATTAAAGTACGCGTATAAAGTAATTTTATAACAGTTTATAACATGAATTATGCAATTAAAATGTTTTTATTGTTTTACTAAAATGAATGCCTGTGGATTTATGTAAGATAGTATATCTAAGAACTTTATATTAAGCTTTTATATTATTTTTCTAATTTATATCTTATTTATAATTTTATCTAATTTCATATCAATAGCTGCAAGCACATTTAATTTGAGAAGCAGTTTAATGAGATAATATTATTATAAATATGAGATTTTGTTATTTGTTTTTCTTTAATTTTAATCACAAAGGTTTCGTTAGCGCATGCATGTTGACATGACAGTCTTAGTGGAAAATACACGGCTAACGTTTGGTAGCGCTCAGGAAAGAAATCTCGCTTCCAATCGGATTTTCGGACTGTTTTGATGGGCTGCAAAAGAGTTTTTGAGGGTAACTATTTGCCCACCCCTGACCAAATAGCGGCTAATTGACGGGGGTAATACCAATGGCATTCTCCTCTCCAGACTTCTAGAACACATTAATTCTTGTCAGATAGAGATAAAAAGAAACTGCATAAAAATTGATTAATTTAATGGGAAACAAAACATTTTTTCCCACGAAAAAACATTATTTATCCTTTAAAAGCTTTTGAAGAATATCCAAGGGTGTTTTCTCTTTGTTAAAAATAATCGTAATTTTTTAAAAAAATAGTTCTTACATACTTTGAAATAGCTTATTTTCTTTAAAGAAATCAACATAATTGTTTTCAGACTTTTGCCCGAAATAATTCCAAAGAATTACCATTTAAGTGTTTAATAATTAATACGAGGCGTTTTCGGAAGGTAATTACTGTTTTGGAAAAACTCGCATAAAAATTCTCTTTTCAAAACAAAATTTATTTTTACATAACAGCACGCGAAACTATTTTTCAATCTAGTTACAAACATTGTTCAGACTTTTCTCATATTGGAAAACCAACTTGTCTGTACCCTCTTCAAATAAAGATGCTACCAGTAAACAGCTTTTTGTGGAAACATCACAAAGCAATCTTATTGTGAACCGCCATTTTTCACGAATTTTCTCGTTCATCTTTTTAAACTAAATCATTAAAAACAGAAAGTTGCCTACTACTTTTTGCATGAATATTGGCGAGCCCATTATTAAATTGTTGAACACATTTTCTCACCATTCTATCACTCATTACATTTTCACCATAAATCTATACAAGTTGACGACGAATTTCAACTGCCTTAATATTCTCTGCGTTCAAAAAATGGATTACAAAACGCATTTCATTGTCAGAAGTATCGGCAATCGTCTTAAACATTTTGAACGTTCACTAACACATGTAAAAACTACCCAATCCACCCGTAAGGGTTTCACTGTACTGAAAATCAACCAAAAGACACGTGTGCGCAAAGGCTGAACCCGATATAACCGCTGTGGTTGTGGTATAACGAAATGGTACTTAGTTTACGGAGACTCATATTAATTTTCCGCGCGAATAGTGTCTTAAATAACTTCAAATAAATGCCATTTAAGTGTGAGGTCATCTCCAGCAAAGGATCCGTTTAATAGAAGGGAACTCTGTTGACGTCTCAAGCGTCATAGTGTTTTGCGTGGGAAAGTATCCGATACCGCACACACCGACGCTTATGTTCTAAGGCAAGTCAACCTTTGACCTCCCTTTATACAGCTGACAGAGAGGTGACCGGTGCTGTTCCCACGATAAAATCCTTCTTCAAAGTCCACCGTGTGAGGGATGACTAGGACCAATAGCCGAATAATAATCTGGGCTACGTTCAAATAGAAATTATTCTGCCTTCCGTGTCGCCTTTGTAGGGTGAAGTATTCCGGCTTTAATGAGACATCAAAAGAGGGAACCCAGGGACTCTCGATAAACTAAAAGCTTCACAGACGCTAGAGAGACACTTCTACAGGCTTCAATATTCTACGACACAACTTCTGAAACTTTCAATGTTTGCAACCCACTTTCCAATCCTATTTTTTATCGCGCCCTTCCCCTCATATGATAACGAAGTATAGACTGCAATAATAATGTATTTTGACGCTAAAACTACAATGCGACCTACCGTACAAATAAGTATTAAATTATGTTTATGTTACTTTTAAGTAACATATCTTTATTTCATTGTTTTAATATTTTTTTTTTATTATTTACCGTAAAATACGGCGTATAACGCGCACTTTTAACACAAAAAATAAGATCGACATTTAAGGGTGCGCGTTATACACCGGATATAAAAATGAGAGCTTTAAAAATAAAAAGAGATGAGCGTAGTACTGTTTATTTAAAAGAAATAGCATTCCATATAATCTTAAAGAGCTGTAGTTGTAAAAGGATATTTTTTTTCTATAGCTTCGGGTAAATACCTCGACTTCAAAACATAAGAGAATTAATTGCACACGTCTATGTCAAGTTTCTTCGTTAAAAACGGGGTGCTCGTTATACGGCGAATATACCTAAAAATTAAAGGTGCTCGTTATACACCGGTGCGCGTTATACGCCGGATTTTACGGTATGTATATAAATATATATTTATATTATTACTATATTTAATTACTAAGTAATATATTACTTTTAAGTAATAGGATATTTTTTTAATTCTAATTTTTGAACTGAAACAGATTGCGAAAAAAATATAACTTTAATTAAATTAATGTACATATAATATAAATACAGAAAAAGAGAACTTAGAGTGTCAATTTCTGATATTAAATCGTCCTTTGAGCAAGTTTGTTCTGCAAGACAAGCCCATGGGAGTCACTGACAATTTTTACACTTGTTCATAATTTAGTACTGATAAATTAATTATCAAATATATTGTGCTCTACTCATATGTTTATAAATGTATTATATCAGTTTAAAGATGTATTTTATTTTTTATTTTGTCAGAATGTATTTTTTTTGCTTCCTTTCAGTACATTAATAATTTTTTAATAATCTATTATTTTCTACTTTTTTATATGCCCACGTTCTCCAAGGAAGGCCCCCAAGGGAGGAGGCAAGCCCTACAGTTTGAGAGCAGCTACTCTACGACGCTTCTACAAGTTTCAACCCCTTACAAAGCCCCAACACACTTCCATGGACTCTCTATCCTATTGACTTCCAGATTTTCTTGGATTATCAGGCCTTCAGTGACCTATCATGGTTCACACTTACGAGCATCCTAATGTCATTGCAACGCAGCCTTTCACAAGAGTGATAAGGCAGTGACCTCAACAGCCCTGTACCTTAGCAAGTGTATAACAGTCAATACAGTTATGACGAAAATATTGAATTCCCCCATTTTGCCCTTTTCTATAAATTTCAGAATGTAAATGAGAATGCTTACCTCTTTGTTTAGGAAACAATAGAGCAAAGAAATGAAAAATCCTTGTGAGGCGCTCAGAACGTGTGCAGTGTAGAACCACATAGCAAATTGCAAAGGTGTTCCGTCGATGGGACCAGGGATGATGTCCATGATGTTTGTTATGCCAAGCAGAGGTAACAGCAAAAGGGCAGCGCGTACCGCTTTTCTAGAAAGAAGTATTTTAACCCAAAATTAGTAAGGAGATCTTTAAAAAATAGATCGAACCTTTGCAATTTTTTTAAACTGATTTCTAAAGCATTTAATTATGTTTTATTCATTGATTGTAGATCTAATATTAATCTTATGGGGCTACTAATTACGCAAACTAGTTTAAAGATTATATATTAACCATAATTTAATACATACGCATTAATCATCAATAATACAGGGAGTCTGATTTAAAAGTATCCAAACGTAATGGCTTATTACTACGGAACTGTTCATCAGAAAGCAATAAACTCCGAGAATTTTCGGGTCTACTCCGATCGGCCACACGTGCGCACATTATTCGGCAATCACAGACGATAAACTTTTTACACTGACTTTATTAGTAAAGATGTGGATGCAACAGTACAAGATGCAGTACATCCTTTGGTTAACGGAATTTAAATCAGTCAGGTGTGTACAGCGACGTATTCGAACATAATGGAATGTTGACCCTCCGACATCAAAATGCATCAACCTATGAGAAAGAACTTTAAAGAAAGCGGGAACTTTGGTATCTCAAACTGGTTAGTATGCTTAAGTTTTCGTGATAGAAAACACTGTTGAACGTGTGCGCGATTCATTTTGTAGGTATCCTAATTAATCTATTGGGCAAGCCAGTAACGACATTCATTCTATTCTGTTCAAACACGTCGCTGTACACGCGTGACTTATTTAAATTCCCTTAGCCAAAGAGCGCACTACATCTCTTACCGTCGCGTCCACATCTTCACTAATGAACTCAGTGTAAAAAGTTTATTGTCTGCGATTGCCGAATAACGTGCGCACGTGCAGCCGATCGGACTAGACCCAAAAAATCTCGAATAGTTTTTCGATCCCCGGATGAACAGTTTATTACATTCTTATGGTTAGTCCTGTAATAATAAGCCATTGCTTCTGGGTATATTTAGCCTGTGGACACCCTGTATATATTACCGAATTTGTCAATAATGGTATTCTATAAAAATTTTAATTAAACAATACTTGTAATAATTTAACCCTCCAAGCGGTCTAGAGATGCTTTTTTTGCCTTCAAGTAAGATTCTCAAAAGCGTTTCTTTTTAAAAAATACGGCTCAACCGCTTTTGAGAACCGTACTTGAATTCAAAAAAATACGTGCTGTGCATTTTCGAAGCATCTCTAGAATGGCAAGATTTTACTTGAAGACCGCCCACTTAGAGAGTTAAAGTATTTCTACTTCAAAACATTTTTGGGTTCGTGTTGAATTAAATGGGACTTATGCTATGAAACTTAATTGGTGCTACAACTATAAACAAACCTGGAATTCTGAATGTATCAATAAATCCCCTTACTACAAGCACCAAATTTTATTTTCTTTCTAGTTATTCGTCTGTTATTGCATAAAAGTTACTGATAAGCATAAGATTTCGTAAATGATTCTATAGCAAAATCACATGAGAAAACAATATTTTTTTATAAGCTGCATTATAATTATTCTTTGAATTTAAAGAAATTACATTTATGCGAGAGCAATGTGCGTTTACGAACTGATTCCAAAAACTTATAAAAAATCAAATTTAAAAATACAATACGAATCAAATACTTAGAGCTAATTTCAGCACAACAATTATCTGATTCCTATAAAATTAATTTAAAATCAAAAATTCTATTCAAGTCCAACAATTTGGTCCATTTACAGTACAATAATTATCAAATTCAACATTATCAGTTTTCTTAGTAAAAAAAACCATACAAATTGCTGTAAAAATTAACTCAAAGAGTTTAAAACAAATTTGCACCCAACTATCACATTACTAATTATTCCTTTTTAAGTGAATTTAAAATTAGAATGCTCTGCAAAAAAATAACAATGATAGTATGCTTTATTAGTAATTAACTCAGAACTAATTTTAGAAACATATTCCAAGCGGATTAAGACAAAAAAAACTATTTACAACACTTAACTAAAAAAATTATAAGAATTTTATCGCAGCTTAGAAATACTGTCTCAGACATCAGTAATAAGATATTTCAGAAAAAAAAAATATTAATAAAATTTCAAGAGTAGTTGTTCTTACTTTATTTGTTGGAATTCGCTAGTAGTATTCACTTGTACTTTCATAAGAACTATGCATACGATATTCAGAAGTATCACAAAATTTATCTGAAAGAAATAAAAATGAAAATTTACGTCTCTATAATAATAGCAGCGTTATATAAATTAAGAATGATTTGCTTTCGATTGACACAAGAAATTATTTTGCCTCGTGAATAAACAATTTTGAATGCATCATTACTGTATTTAAAAAAATGCAAGGATTTGATATGCATAATTAAATCGACTACATGCGAAAGGACACACTATGAGAGTTATATCTCAAAATATACGAAACTCTTCAACACAGAAAGAGTGTCAGAAAAATTCAATAATACGTCTTGCGTAAGAAAATGCTGTAAAATGTATCAATGTATATTGAGATAAATAATTACAGTGTATGATGATATTAAGAGGTCTCAGGGGTGTTCATTTTGTCTCTAGTGCTGAAAATATAAACAATTTTCAAATAGATATAATTAATTGAAAATAAAATTAAATAATTCAATTTTTTTACATAATGTTTATAAAGGAATGAGGTTTCAAAAAAATACAAAATGTTACAGAAATATAATCATAATCTTAAAATTTGTAAGCATATGAAAATAAGAAACATTTCTGTAGTAAATATTAAGTAATTTTTACGTTGAGCATGCTATTTTCGAAAATTTTTACCGTCGATGTATAAAATTTTATAGAATTATAAAATGTATCATATTCTTTAAACCTTACCTAATTTTAGTATTACATATCTTTTGTATTTCAAAATACTTAAAAAATATAATTAAAAAAAATTGAAAATATATTTAAAATTTTTTTTTAAGAAGACTTGGTACCCTATGAACTACTTTCTTTTTTTTATGTAATTAAAAATTATATTTTAACATTTTATTAAATGCTTCTATTTAAGAAAATGATACGAGTTGAAATTTTTCACATATTATTCATACAATTTTAAAAATTAAAATTTTTTGAAGAAAATTTGGAAAAATTTTAAAATTTTACTCCTTTTGTAATTATTAATTTTCTGACCTGAAATTTTTTTGTGATATTTTTATGGATGTTATAAATAACTTTAGGAATCGATTTTACAATAACAATTCGTTTTTGAGAAAAAAAATAAAATGTCGATATGCATGCTAAAAATCAACAAAAAAGCCAATATCTCTTACATTTTAATTTTTTTAAAAAAAGGATTCAGTTTTCAGCAAAATGGATCCCTAATTTTGTTACATGCTTTAGATTCAACACACAGGAAAAAAATGTAAGTGATTGGTAAATAGTTGTGGAAGGAGTAGCATTTTGAATGCACTAATGTTTCGAAAAACACTAACTGAGAAAAACCACTTTAAAGCTTATAACTCTAAAAAAAATTATAATAAGCTTAAATTAACTTAAAATACCACTTTAAGATATTAGTTATATATTTTTCTTTAAGATTGCATTTTCGTATTTTTTCAACCCATACATTTTTATAAATGATCAATTTTAATAAGGTATTAATCGCACGTGAAAATTCAAGAAAAGTGTTAAATTTTTTTCTTTTTCTGACATGACAGAAAGTTTAGTTTTTTTCTTCACATAATATTGAAGTATTACATTTGTATGAAAAAAATATCAGGAATAAGAACTGAAATTATGAATTTATTAATATAAAATGCCCTAATTGAAAAATTTTGCATGCACACATTTCACATAGAAGAAAAATTACATTATTCTATTGCCTCGGAAATATTCTGCTTTATATATCACGCATTCTTTTTTATAGATATTATTTCTCTTTATAAAACAGATTTTTTTTATCATAACGCTTTTTTTAGACTTTTTTCTAAAATGAGGGCGTGGCCGAATTGCCTAATTTGTTTTCAAATGAAGTTTTGTTCATCTTCTAACTTTCCTACTTGCACAAATGATATATCAATCGAAAGATAATAATGCAAAGAATAAAATTAAATAAAAATTTAAAAAAAACGATAGGCCGGTCATTTTTGGGGTACCACGTCCCCTTAGCAATATAATTTATTATTCTATTTATATAAAAATAGCTACGATTTAATAAAGGTATATTTAACTTTATAAATCAACTTATTGTGCTAGAAATTAGATCTACTATTTTAGAAAAATATCATGTGCAACGTAAAAGTTAATTAATATTTCTTATAAAAATGTTTCTTATATTCATATGCTTACAATGTTTAAAATATGATTATATTTTATACATTTTACACTTTTTTGAAGCCTTATTCCGTTATAAATAACGTGTAAAAGATTAAAGAATTTAATTTTACTTTCAAAGAACTATATTTATTTAAAAACAGTTTATATTTTCAGCCTTTGAGACAAAGTTAACACAGAGTAAAAATAGGACCCACCTGCGACTCTTTTAAATAGACAGTGTATAGTATACGTAGCCAAAACTCGTACAACTGATATGCATAACAAATAAATGGGCGTTACTCGAAATCTCACAAACCGACAAATCTCGGCACCAACAACACGACCAACCGCCACCTTCTGAGTAAATAAGGAAGCTGTATTTTGGTAGGTCTAGGCCTGACACGAAGGATATGACATGATAAGGCAGAGCGAGAGTTTTGTAATGGTTGTAAGGTAGTATATAGTTCAAAATTTCCAGTTTTTTGGAGAATAACAATGGTCCATTAAAATTATTCAAAGAGTCGAGTCGAGTCGAGTCGACAGACCGATTCCAGTTGGACCAAGTCTTAAATCAGTGCTTCGATCACTTCAGACCGGCCAACGACCGGAGAGGACGTTGATCTTTTTATATTTTAGATCATTTTGATTTAAATTTTAATTTAATTGTATTTTAGCATGACTTCAGTATAAAATACACCAAGAATTGAATATGAAGTGATTTAAACTGAAGTATAAAGTGTGATTTCCATAAAAAGTCGCATAAATTTGAGAGAAGTACACCCAGTAAATAAAATAGAAATAATTCAATCTTTCCTGTGTGATCCGGTACTATTTGATCCACGCACCGGTACAGATCCACGGCCTGGAGGTCGGGACTACTGCCTTAAGACATTCCTGATGCTACATCTATTTGAGATAAATAATGTATTAAAGATAACTGAAACCCCAGATAAACGTACGTATTATGCTTGATTAATAATGAACAAATACCTATATATTCTTTCTGTATCCCGATATTCAATTGACATAAATAGTTTTTTCTAAAAATAACAGAAATTTGAAAACTAGTTTGCCCATTTTCATTAAAAATGAAGAAATCCAATATTTTCCCCTGTATCGTGAAGTAGTTATTCGAGTTAAAGAGCATTTCTAAAGATAAAAAAATTCTGAAAGCTTATTTTGACGAATAACCATTTTCTATAATAACGGAAAAATACCCCAATATTTTCTTTTTGTGGATAAAGTACATTTACAAAGATAACAAGAATCTGAAAAACTATTTTTAACTTTTAATGAACAATGAAGAAATAACAATATTTTTACTATAACGTGATATATGCAACGGTAATCAAGGATTACAAAAAAAGATGTATTAATGAGATAATTTTGGAGATGCCTATTCTAACAAAATATTCAATCTTCATTCTTTTCTAATTCCAATATGTTTCAATAATTAACTACGATTGTAAACAAAATATTGCAAATAGTTAGTAAATGTTTTAATATAAGTTTTCTTAAGAGTAGATATAATTTTGTACCACATATATTTTTAGCATTTCCTTATTTACGTTTGATTAACATTGCTTATCAGCACGCGATTGTGTAAATTTAAGTTGTAACTGGTTCCACAAAACTAAAAAAGAGAATTCCTTAATAATTTTTATAATTTCAATCATAGTTAGACAATGGGTGTTCATTGTAAATGTTTCAAGGGAGACAAAGGTCTAATAACGCATCCCTGCGAAATTAAAGTTTTTGAAAAATACAAAAGACGTTTTTGGTCAATTTTATGTAATTTGGTGTGCTGGTTTTGAAAATGGCCACCATTTTTTCCATCATGTCAAGATTTTTGTAAACTAGATATCGATATTATTACTAAAATCCTATTTGAAAAAGAAATCTCTGGAGCAATTTAAAATGTATCATCAATTAACAGTAGTTTTTATCCAGTTAAACCCATGTAAATATCTGTTCTTGATGAGGCAAATTGATTTTTCAATACATGGATGAAAACCACTGTAGGCCGTTCTCACGAGTTGCTTCTGGTTGAAAGAAAACAAGAAGTTTCCTTGAAGTTTAAACTTTTTATATTTAATTATGGTGCAGTTTCTAGAGAAAAAAAAATCACCAACATACTGTTTTAATTAGCTCTTATTAAAATAATTTATGCAAAATAAATGATTAACCAATAGGAGCAAATATTATGTCTATGTACATGAAAGTTTGTAACAAATTTTAAACTCTGCAAGAAGAAAAAAACAAAGCAAAGTTTCCACTTAAATGTATACTCTTTTTTCCTTTGAAACTTCTTTTTTGATGTTCTTCTTTTATATTCAATCTCGGCCTATCTCGTGTTAACGCTCAACAGTAGTAACAGTTTTCGGTGAGCATGATTTTTTCCCATCTTCTCTGATATTTGAACTCCATATCTTTGATGTCTTGGTGGAATTTTTCACCCTGTTCTTCGCTGAGGTTCTTCGTCCACAGGTGAGTGGAGAAAATGTCTTTTGATCCAACCAAACCAAACTTTTGTTTTCTTTTGTTCTCATGGTGTTCTCCATTTCTTTATCTTTCATATGCTTGAGACCAATAAAGACTCTTTCTTTCTAAACTTGATTTCGGATAAACCAGGAAACTTTTTGTAAAGGTATTTGAAACAATCGCCCCAATTTGGAATAGTGTTTGAAAACTGCTTCATTGCACTTTATTCTATATGCAGAGGGCTAACAATGCATTTTTCGGCTCGACTAAGCTGTTCAGAATCACTTTCTTAGTGCCTGGTTTAAGAGGGTTCACCCATGTGATGGGTTCAAAAAAATCAAAAAATTCTTTTTCCATAAATTGCTTCCTTAAAATGTCTAGAATACGGTGGTAATGTGATTTTTTAAAATTCGAAGTCGTTATAAATAAAGAAGCAGGTATTAGAAGAGCTCGACACGCTAAGTTAAGATTTTCATTTTTTTAAAATTGGACTTGAAACTTTAAACGCGTTTTTCTCAAAACTGTGTTTTTCAAACTTTCCTTCATCACATCTTACGAACGGTTTACCGAATGACTTCATATTTATAGGGTAGGCTCAGTACAAATATGTTTTACCAAAAGAACTACACTTCCA
>BMAV01012401.1:0-47033 GCA_019973955.1 Trichonephila inaurata madagascariensis | reverse complement strand
CAATGATATATCACATTTACTTTTTTTAGAAACAGGGGATGTAAAAAAAGATTTTTAAAAATTCAGTGTCCCCCACTTTGACAGATAAAAATGTAAACATTGACCTTTTAAACCTGGAAAGCAGCTGCAAGGACTCTACCTTTTTTATTTAATCATACACAATTAACTGCAAAAAAACTGTATAATAACTAATAGTTCAACTGTTTATCTACTTTTTGAGTGAAGCTTGAACATTTTATGCACACATTGTGCTTTCAGGAATTTGAAATTAATTTAGAAATTCTGTGAATGTTTCGTGGCGTAATGATTTTTCCTCAAACTCTTTCGAAATATTATCCTTATGCTAAGAGGGGGCTGATGCTTTTAAATATTGCAAAACTTGTTTGGAGGATTCTGCTCAAAATATGCAGGAAGCTATTTACAAAATTGAAAATAACAAAAATATTGCAGTTGCTTGTAAAAGAGACATAACAGTAAAAAGGTCACATGTCTGAATGGTACATTTATAGCATACTGGACAAGTGATAGATGTTAAAATACTCTTGAATTACTGAGTGTGTAAAAACGAGTCTTTTATTTAAAATAATAATAAAAAGAATTTTATATCATCTATTAGATCAATGTAAATTGAAGGGGAATCAAAAGAATATTTCTCAATGTTCATTATCTTTACCTAATAAATTATAGTGTTTTTTTTCCCGACAAGATAAGGTTTTATATAAAAATTACTGTTTTTTGTAAAACATATTTTTAAAATGTGAAAATTGTATGCATTCATTGTATGTTATGCATGTATTCTATGTTCCTTATGTATAATTGTGTATAATGAAGTGACATTTTTTAAATATTCTGAAAACATTTAGCTAGAAAGCAAATATCATGATAGAAAGTGACAATTTTTAATAAATTCATAGTGATGCTCAGTATAAATTTGTTTTTGAAGATAGTTTATTAAAAAATTAAACTTCAGTATAAATATAAATGTCTAATTAATATACAGACAAAATCTCGATTATTTATTGTTTAATAGTTTCTGAGGCAAAGGTATTTAAATATAAATTAAATGTAGTGTTCATTGTCGTTCCAAGAAGTTTGTTACACTTACATAAAATGAACAATTTCATATTTAAAAAAAAGACAGTCTTCTTGTTGCTGTTTTAGAGTTCACCTGTCTAATATAGAGAGAAATTTTTGAATTCTGATACTTTAGGAAATTGTTAGTATGTGAACATACAAATTCATAATGAAACCTTTCGAAATGTCGTAAAATTACATATTCTCAAATCAATACTTTTACATATTGATGCATTTTTACATGGCATTTATGATGCTTTATGGTCAACTTTGATGATGGTAATGCGTCCAAAAGTTGAAAATTCTCCAAGGATTGATACATAATTTCAGAAAAATGATGTAAATTCTGTGAAAAATATCTCGATTGGTAAAAACTGAAATAGGCTATAGTAAAAAAAGGTCTTAAAAAAAATTAGAAGAAGCTAATGTTTAAAAAATTAGGGTAAATACAGGTTGCAAAATTCTAATTTTGTGAAACAAAGATCTTTTTTACTGAAAAGGGCAACTTTTTCAAAATGATGTTTTTAAAGCAGCGTGTACTTTTTCCTCAAAATCTATTGCATGAGTACGCCTGAAATTTTTTACTTCACATTACTGATATATAATTATACGCACTGTAGTGAGCGTTTTGAGATATTCCCAAAATAGTTGGCTACAAAGCAAATATCGTAAGAAAATGATAGGTCCCAAAAAATTCATAGTGATGCTCAGTATAAAGTTATTTTTGACTCAAATTATACAATATATTTGAAAAATCTCACTTCAGTATAAATGCATTTAAAGTTTATACATGTATTAGTTTCTGAGAAAAGGTACATATATATATAAGTAATTAATGAAATACTTATACTGTATGATATCACTGCAATAGGTAGCTGAAAAATCATTATGAAAATGCAACAGTTCGATATGCTGCAGTGAATTATTCTTTATAGCTCGCAGAATGAAATATAAAATTAGTGCAAAAGAAATGTGATAATTTTTGTACAAAACATGTAATACATAATTCCATTGGAAGTCGAATATTAACTGGAAGAAATTGACGAATAAAACATTAGAGAGCAATTATTCAAAGAATACGCCCGCAGTTTGTGTGTGTGTTGCTTAAAAGCTTTCGGTTACTTATTTCTGCACACCTTATTCCAATTTACTTATTTACTAATTACAACCAATGCGCATCTTAACTTTACAAGCCCCTTTCAGATGATGATGTTAATAATTTAATTATCCATTGTGTCGCCATCCACGCCATGCCAAGTTGAAATTTTCAGTCCCTACAGATTTATCTCGCATTAGCCTCTCTAACATGTTTGGAATTACTAGAGTTGAAACCTCTTTCCCCTTCAGTTAAGATTCCATGCCAGTTAGCATGTATCCATCAGAAATAATGAATAGAGTAAAAAAAACATCTTATTTAGAAAAACCGAAAAACCCCCGAGTAGCGGGGTTTTAAATTTATCGATGTTTTCAAAATAAACATTGTCAAAAATTTAAAAAGACAAACAGGTAGGAAAATTATTCTGAATTTAAAAAATTAAAAATGTTAATTTGTAGGTTTCATTTACATTCACTTTTATCTTTAAGAAAATGCTTTTTAAACTTTGGGTTTTTACCCAATTTTCGCAAAATTTCATCGCTCCCCTTTTCCATTTTGAATTCAGTAATACTATGCCTTGATGTTAAAACTACAATTTTAAACCCTTAAGTCCCACCGGTATAAAAGCTTTAGTATTTTATTTGGTCGGGCGAAACGCCCCTTCCCGAAGTCAATTTTTTTTTGTGAACTTCTAGCCATAGTTTTCCCGGGGCCAAAAAAATTAACTTGACAGGTTTGCTAAGGGGTTTACGTTTTTCTAGGGAAGGGTTTTTTCCCTATCTCCCCCTTTCCCCCAATACATCTCAAGCACGCCTATGAAAAAAAATGGTATTTGGGGGGGGAATGTAAACAATATCGGCAATTAAAAGGATTATTTATAAACCGTGCAAATTATCAATAATTTAATTTTGATATAAAAGTTATATGACAACCCCTGGGGTTTGGGGAAATTCTTGCTCTTAGCTTAATATTGTTCAGTTACTTATAAAATACATTGGGAAATACTAATGCATTTATAAGTGTATTATATTAGTATAAATGTGTATTTTATTTTTTTTATGCCAGAATGTATTTTGTTTGTTTACGTTGAGCAAATTAATAATTTTTTTAAATAATCTTTTGTTTTCGACTTTTTAATATCCTCTCGCCCCCTTGAGAGTTATCACCCCCCCTGGTAGTGCTACAGTTTGAGAACGCTGCTTAATAATAGCAGTGCTTCTCAAACTTTCAATATTTGAGACAAAATTTTGAATGATAATTTTCAGCGTGCTCCCCTCCATACAATGTATTCCATTCAGTAATAATAAGCTTTGACGCTAAAGCTACAACACGACTTTAATTATAAACCGTACAAATTATCAATATAAGAATGAATGTTTGCATATGACAAGCCCGTGGAGTAACTGATAAGTATAAAATTTGTTCTTAACTAATTATTGATGAATTATTGATTAAATACATTGTAAAGTACTGATACATTTGTATTATACGTCTGTAAATTTTTTTTCTTTTTTATTATGTCGGAATATATTTTCTTTTGCTTCCTTTCAGTAAATTAATATATTTTTTAAAAAATAATCTTTTATTTTGGATTTTTTGAGATTCTCTCGCGCCTTCCTGATAGCATTATCACGCCCCCCCCCCTCCTTTGGGTGGCACTTCCCATAGTTTGAGAAACGCTGGATTAGATCTTTAAAAATTATTTATTATCACGATACTTATAGATAAATGTCAGTTTCATACACATTATGGAGGTAAATTGTTCAACGAAATTCAAAAAAGGATAATTGAGAAGCTGCTACGAACATTATTAAAACTTATTTAAGGTATCCGACTACGTTCGGAACCGTGATTTTACAAAAGCGTGTAAATGGATAATAGTAATGATATTTAATGTCACTTAGATTAGAAAATGTATATAAAATTGTTTTAAGAATATTATATTACAGTAAAAAATTATTTAAGTAAAATATTTTGACAAAAAATGAACATAGAATTATCCATTTTCAAAATATTCTATTTGTGAAAAATGCTTCTATTAAAATAATATTTTGCCTGTATATAGCTCAGACCTCTGTACAGAAGCTCAACTAGAATTTTTGAAATATATAA
This sequence comes from Trichonephila inaurata madagascariensis, assembly GCA_019973955.1. NCBI lineage: Eukaryota > Metazoa > Arthropoda > Arachnida > Araneae > Nephilidae > Trichonephila > Trichonephila inaurata. The sequence continues at coordinate 42,751 of BMAV01012401.1, read as the reverse complement.
CTTAGAAGTGTGGATTTATCCGTGTTTTAGGACAACAGAGGGGAGAAATTTTAAGAACAAAACGCCGATAATTATTTCAATTGGTTATAACTCTAAAAATAATGTGAATTTTTCAAAAATTATTGTTGAGCCCTTGTACAGAGGTCCGAGATATATATAGGCAAAATATTATCATAATAGAAGCATTTTTCACAAAAGGAGTACATTTTGAAAAAAGGTTATTTTAAGTTAATTTTTGAAGTAATATTGTATTGAAATAATTTTTTTGTCAAAATAACCCTAAAACAATTGTATACATGTATTCTAATCTAAGTGACATAAATATCATGAAAATTATCCATTTATGCGCTTTTTATAATCGAATGTAATCGGATACCTTAAGTTATTTATGAAAGAATGAATTGAACAAAGAAAGATAAGAAATGTAAACAATCTTGGATTAAACAAATCAATAGTATGCTTACATCAAAATAGTTTCAACGTGTGAATTTAGATATTACAACTAATATTTTCTATTTAATAATAGCGAAAGATAGCTTGATTCCTCCTGCGAAACACATTCTTGAAAATAACAGTACGCCTTTAAAACATCGAATTGTTCGTGAATAATAAAGTTAAGAATTATATACAGAATTCATAGCATTTTTATTTATAAAATTTATATACTTATTTTTATTCAAATGTTTACATAGATGGTTATAGAATGGAGTATATATTACAATATATGTGTTTTTTAAGATAGCGTTTTCAACTTCCTCTCCTGAATTTATGTTTTTAGCCTAACATCAATACATTCTTGAATTTGTGCTAAATAATATATAATATATGTCATCAAGCATAATTTAGAAAACCATTTTAGAAAGGGCTAACTTGAAATTTCATTTCAAGGCTATGTTTTTTATTATATTTTAAACGTTTTCAAAAGCAAGAACTAAGTACATAAAATTCATAGTACATAAAGATACAAAGTACGTAAAAATTGATAGTACATAAAGATACAAAGTACGTAAAAATTGATAGTACATAAAGATACAAAGTACATAAACTTTAAAAATAATTTTAAAATGCATAAAAATTCAAGGGAGGAAGAAAATAAAGCATTGATCCCCTCCTGGTTTGTGTGAAAATTGTCAACCAGCGGGACATAGAATGATTCAGTTCCCGAATGGTGTGCTGCAAATTTCGTTTTACTATGACCTTAGCTGTCATGCTAGATCAGTATCTGAATTCAATGGAATCCACTCCCATCGTCCAAGTTTTGCAGTTTCGATTAGAGATCATTTAAGCTAAATGTCCAAAGAAATAACAGGGAAGCTTAAAATGAATCCATAGTAAAGCGTTCTATGTGAGGAGGAATATTAAAGTTTGGAAATAAAATCGTAAATGGCACAAAAATAACGGTAAAAGAGCATGGCCTAGAATTGAGTACTTGTACCACTTCGCCATATACACCTACTATAACTCAGAAGAAAAGGAATCGGTATGTCAGAGGAAATGGATGCAGACCAAATGGCTCTAATGTATAATAGTAATACTTACGCTACCATGAAAGTTTTTGAAAATGTCTGTGCTGGTCGTATTTGTTACCAAACGTGACTGGTGGTTATGACAATACGTTTTCAACCGTCGCACTTTCTTAATTGATTTAACTCAACTTCATTCTAAACTATTTTTCACAAACATGAGGCGTAAAAAGGATGGCATAAGTCTAAATTCCGTTCTTTCAAATGTCTGTCAAGTATCGTCCCCAAAAGAATTTCCTTAGTCGTACCCTCCACTTATAAGAGAATAAGTTATTTGATCAGACTATGGAGGTAACTATATTTATAAAAATAAACTGCTATTATTCTAAGGCAGCATTTCTCAACCTGTGGGGCCCGCCCTTCTAAGGGGGCGTGATAACTCTACTACGGGGGCGCGAGCTTATTGAAAAATCGAAAACAAAAGATTATTTTAAATATTATTTTGCTGGAAGTAAACAAGCAAATATATATATATATATGCATACATACATTCTGTCATAATAAAAACAAAATTAACATTTGCACTGATATAATATACTTATAAATGTATCAATACTGTTCAAAGTATTTTATAGTTAATTTAACAATACTAAGTTAAGAACAAGTTTAATATTTGCCAGTGACCCCATGGGCATCATATATAAATTTTTTTACAAAAATTAACCCTTATCTTGATAATTAATTCCTTAACTGTCGATTAAAAGTTACGCAATTCGCTCCCCAATGCAACCATTTTCCACGTAGGTGAGCATATTTAATGTACGAAGGAAGGAAAGAATAAATAAGAAAATCCTTCGCATTCACTGTCAAGAACCATTTATTTCATTCTAAAGCCTTCTTGAAAAATTTATGGATAGCAGTGCGCAGAAAAGATCGCATTTCGGAAAGATTTGTATACAGGTCTGGGGCAAATAACGCTTTGGCTGAGTGAGACGTTTATATACACCGGTGACATTCGTATTACAGCTTTAGTGCTAAAATATAGTATTATTGAATTCTCTCAATACATTGTTATTTGTATGGAGGGCGGGGGGTGATGAAAATTATGGTTGAATATTGGGTCTCAAATATTAAAAATTTCGTGAAGTACTGACTTATCTCGTAGCATTTCTGGGTAACGTTTTCTACTGACTACACATGCCTTCCAGCTTAATCTTGCAAAAGACTCTTCAAAGAAAAGGGACCTGCAATAATTTTCGGCCTTTTATAGGACTCTGACTGCATATTTTCCTAGATTTGCTGGACTACAACGCTATCTATCGTAGGACAATGTATAACCAATTTATTTTCTCAATTAAAAAATGCCCCTTCGCTAGATTTTTTTTTCTTTTAAACCGTATTCAAATATATCGATTCTTTAATTTTTTTATGCATTTTTAAAGTATTTGCGGACTTATGGGACATTAAGTATATATATACAGGGTGATTCAAACTTTTTCGTTCAAATTTCGTGTGGAGGTAGGGAATTCATCAGGGAACCAATTTTATATAGGAAAGTATGTCCCTAAATGTACGCATGCGTATGTAGAAGGTGATGGGAGTATCCAACCAGTATAAAGCTCGGCCGACCACTCCTGCTATCATCAGTGTGTACGAGCTATCTTACTAGTGTTGAGATGAATCGTTTTACGAATAAAGCGCAAGCGGATATGCATCTCGCATATGAGGCAGCAGGAAAAAGTGGCCACTGAGCAGGCAAGTTTACAAAAACCGATAAACCACAGCATCAAATATTTGCACGTCTGCATCGTAATCTGTGAACATGGTTCACGTCGCAGCAACTTGCACAAGACGACTGACGCGGACTGTCAACATCGAAGAAAGAGTTCTACAGTCGTTTAAAGACAATCCGAACACCACCTCAGCAACTTGGGGTCGGTCAGTCGGCAGTGTGTTGGATTTTGCATGAACAGGGTGGGCATCCTCACTGAGGTGCCGTGACCCCTTTAAATAACTTCGTAACATAGTAGTGTGAGGGATCACACAACTAATTATCCCAAAAGGCATTTTATTCTAGATTTAATAAATAACACAGTAGATTTATTATTAATTGATAAAGTTCACAGTATTTTGCAGTAGAAAATTTCTTGTTCGAAAATCAGATCATTCCAGCCGTTTCTCCGCCGACTCAGGCACTCCGTCTTTCAAAATTCTGCTATGTTCATCTCCCTTCGTCCTTGATGTGCGGCTACCCCACAAATTCTACCAAGCACCTTCGAAGAAAAACAAAATTCAAGAGCGGAGTAATTCCTTAAACTGAAGGAGATCCAGAGTCCCCGTCAGGTTCCGAGGCAGCCCTTTAAACCCTCTGATTTGATCACTTTCACACCCCAATTACCTCTCACTGGCGCACGTAACAGACCTATCTGCACACGGCTATCGTTACTTCAGTCCTACTCCATTGATACTTGGAGACATTAGGCCGGCACGTCTGATCCCAACTTCGAGCGGTATCTTGTTCACCATCTGGAGGTCCATGAATCGCTTATAAAACTCCCTCTTTCTTTTTTCCTAAAATGTACAAAAATACGAGGGAAAATCAATTAGAAAAGGAAAATAGAAAAAGAAATTATTAATGATTATATATGCTTACGAATTATATAGTTTTAGTGTAGTACAAAAGTTTATTCAGACTTAATCAAATATTTATCTGGGGAACCACTGTATTTTAGAAAAAGGTTCAACATTTTCCAATTTAAGAAATATGTATACTTATTACTAATTCATAAATAATTATTCATGTTTAATTTTTATTCTTTTCCTTAATCCTTAACTTCGCACTGCTGCATTTCTGCAACATATGATTTATTTTAATTTAACAGACTCAATATTTTTTCAATTACCTACAAATCACTTATCTGAGAAGAAAAAGATTACTGCAATGAAATACATGCTAATTTTGTCACTAGAAGAAAGTAAATTTTTTCCAGAAATCAATATAATTATAAAAATCTCTGATGCCTCAAGAACTGTGTTTTGGCTATAAAAAGAATTCATTATATTTTATGCTTCCTCTTATTTATTGACGAAATAAATTACCAGGTAAGAAATTTAAACATTTTATGATGATAATAAAATCCTCATATAAAAAATTTTTTGTAATTTACAGCACTTTTGCGCAATGTTGCACTTCTGAAAAAACAAAAAAAAAATGACAAATTCAATTAAATACTGCTTAATTTTTTTTCATATTTTCCCCTTTTATTATTACTTGAGAACTAGATGATATAATTTTTTTCATAGAAATTTATAAAAAATTGCGAAGTTAAGAGTTAATAATTATAAATGAATTTCTTATATATAAAGAACAAAAATAATTTAACAATAATTCAATTTTTGTATTACAAAAAAAGACGAATTAAAACAAAATAGATCTATAGTTTAACAGACTGTCTGTATTAAATTATATTAAAATGTATAATTAGTTATTATTTGACTCGGTATAATTAGTTATTATTTGATTCAAACACTTTGTTGTTTAACTATCTAGATAAAAAAAATGACAAATTCAATAGTTTCCTTTAATTATTGTTTAGGAATGATGCTTATCTAAAATGTATACCAAACATCAAAAAAGAAATAATAATCAGGAATGTTTTATATATTTTCGTTCTTACTACATTATAGTATCTCCCTTTTATTTATTTAAGATACACACACAATTACAACTTATGATGTTTCCGGCTAGGTAAAGTGTATCAAAAATATATAAATAAAATTTATTCTTTTTAATAATTATAAGTCAAAGAGATATAAAAAGGGATTTTCTCTTTTTTTTCTATTTTAAAACAGTCAATGAATTCTTTATATTATTATTAGACTAATGCAAACTATATAATCGAACAATATGGTTTCAGCAGCATTTTTTATAATTTTCCATATTAATCTACAGGAAATATACCAGGTGTCTATAACTAAACTCGAAATTTTCAAAAACTATACTGCAGAATTGCATGAAAATTGGGTAATGACAGGATGAAATGATGGGAATTTTATCCAAAGAAAAAAAACAATGAATTTCAAAAACCACCCCAAGGTGGCGAATCATAATTTTATTAAGAACATGTAAATTATCTACAAAAGTTTACAAAACATGCTTGATATTCTGTCCCCTATTGTCTACTACCATATGGAAGCGTAAAATTGCATGTTCGATTGTTGAAATCAGCGTAAACTGGGAAATGTTACACACATGGCGTTATGTGCTTTCTTTAAGATCGGGTGGAGATATGATGAGATCACGGTAGATAATGACCTTGAGGTATGTCCACAGCCGAAAATCACAATGATTCAAGTCATGATATCTAGGAGGCCAAGCTGTAGGGAATCGCGAGCTCATGATTTTGTCATCACCGAAAATGGCAGCGGAGCATTTGTTTCACACAACGGGCGATATGTGGAGGAGAACCATCCTGCATCAACACTATGGTTATATCACATCGCCTTGCCTAAAGAGCCGAAAAAGCAGATTACTCTAAAAATGAAGTGTTTTAATGACCGGTGATGATGAGTTTTTTTTAATAAAAATGGACCTTCGATGAAGGTTGCCATGAAAATAAATCAAATTTTTCAAAACAATAAATCATTTTTATTTGAATAATTCTAAAAATAAGCTTTTTTTCTGATGTAGATATCTTTATGTCCATATTTCTGAAAGAAAAATATGTTTTTTATCCCTTACCTATAGTATTTTAAATATATAGAAAAGTGGATTTATTAGTTCTATTTACAAAATAGGAGATAAAACATTTGTTGATGTACCACCCAGAATAAATTATGGAATATGTTACAAGAACTTCTGTGACATAAATTTTTAAAAAAAGCAAAAACGTAATTAAAGTTCATTATTGTTTTGAAAATAAATGGCATTTCAAACAAATAACATTTCCTTAACAATCAGAATTAAAATACACCAACAATGCAAATGAAGAACTATTGTGTCTTAAGATTAAAGTTCATTTATTGTTTTGATCTTGACTACAAAGTTGCGATTTTAAGAGATTTCTATATTTTAAGAAATTTTACAAAGCGATAGACATTTGCTTACGACAATGGCACTCTCTTTTATATTGGAGATTGCTTTGCACTTGATGCATTGGGTCTTTTACTTTGCTTCCGGGCACGATATGCCATCACTTTTCGATATTCTCATTTTTGAAATGGGAATGGAAATCATGAAAAACTTCTACTTCAATTACCATTTCACCTTTAAAACTAGAACTGATAACCCGCTACCTTTGGATGTCACAGTCGGGGCTAACGGCAGAACAGCAATTCCTCAAGTACTTTCAACTACCGTTTACGCTATCTGTCCAGCTCTGGATTTAAAGGCTGAACTTGTTCCTTTCCCGATACAAACCAAGGTTCGACACCAAATAGACCCAAGAAAGCTCAATACAATTCAACTCCTGATGTATACTCGTTCACTGTTTTTAAGATCTGTGAGGCGCTAGAATTAAAAGCTGATCTCTGCCCACTAAATGAACGACCAGTGTTTATAAATAAAAAACCTAGAGCAGTTCCATCAGTGCATTCTGTCGTGGTTTTTCACTTGTGTCAAGCCTTGGAACTGGATGTTCAATTAGCAAAAATCTTAAAAACTTTATACATCCTGATGTAAAATATTCAATATAAAATAAAATCGTTACAAGTTTCATAAATAAAAGAAATACAATAATCGTGTCTCCTGCAAAGAAGAATGATTTATATCAATAAAAGGGTTATTTCACCAAGTCGTCAATCAGGGGTAAAAAATTTTTTAAATTAATTGAATGATCAAAGTTCATACAATTTCTCTTAAAAATTATTTTTTTGAAAATATTTCTAAAGCGACAATAATTCTGGCATATAAGAAAAGGCTAAATGCATGAAATTCACCAGAGTCAAGTGTATGAAAAGATAGAAGACCCATTTTTACCTGAAAGGATAAATGAAAAAAATTATTAACAAAATTAGAAAGAATCATCACAGTTCAGGAAGATCAGAACAGCCTTCAACGTTGATAAAAAGAACCAAAGTCTTATTTGCAGAAAGAGAAAGAATTGCTTTCAACAGAGATCGTGGGAGCTGCTATCTATAATGTGAGAAACATCTTAATGTGTTAATAAAAAGGACGATCTTTATATCGCCTTCAAGAAAAAGAGAGAAATTCTTGCTATTTTTCATCTACCCTGGGATGATTCACTTTTTCTTTTATTGAAATATGGACGATTTTATAATTACCGCCTTTCATTAAGAAAAAGGAAACTTCCATTTTAAATATTGGTAACCAAATTTATGTGCCCATAGGACGATTGGACGTAGACATGTGATGGGCAAAAAGCAATTTCATCAACCGTGTGAATATGACCATTAAAAAAAAAGGACGCGATTCATTTTCGCCTTTAATCAACGAAAGTAACACCTTCGTTGGAAGATGTAAATTGAATTATATATATTTCCAAAAAAAGACGATTGATAGGAGGATCTTGCCTTTCTGTGATTATAATAAACTCATGATTTGAACATTTTAGTAAGTGTAACAAAGCGAAGCCCATTATGCAAGGACGATTATACAGTTCGCCTGGATAATTGTGACTTCTATATTTTAGATTGTCGTGTCTTATATTTCCAGAAAAAGGACGATCTTTATTATCGCTTTCCGGAAACATAAGGAACACTTTAATCTTCGCTATTAAGTACTCTTGTCTTACATAGCTACTTCAACAAAAAGCTATTCAATGGAGGATATTTCAATGAGAATTATAAAAAAAAAATATTTAGCACATTTTCAGGAAAATTTGTGATTTATTTTGTATTATTTTAGAAATGAAATTTAATAGGCTGTTATATTATGCTGTTTTGAAACCAAATAATATCATTTTAAGTTATTGTAAATAAAGTCACTTGATAGGTGTTAACATCGTCTTATTTTATTAATGTGCGTGTGTATTTTTTATCTTCTTTTCTTAAAAAGAGAAAAATTGTTTTATCAAACAGTTTTGGGGAAAAAAGGTAAAAACAAAAAACCGACCTTGGGGGAAAAATCTAATATTCCATTAAAATTGAAAATTATTAAAAAAAAGGGTTTAAATTTTTATTTTTAAACTTATGCTTTAAATATACTTTGGAAGACAAAAATATTTTTAAAAATTAAAATTTTTGGAAATAATCAGGTTATAAACGCAAATATCAAGCTAGTTAAACCCTTTTGGCATTTCATGCACAATTTTAAAAAAGGAAAATAAGAGCATTTCATACTAAAATAATTCATTATATTAAAAAACCTGGGTTCAGGGGGCTACGCATTTTAATTCTAAATTACTTTTTTGCTTAAAAAATTTTTTTGATTGAGATAAAAAAAATATAAAATGCAATGCTCTTTTCGAAGACATTCGCAGATTTTATCACTTAGACAACATTCGTATCATAAGTATTTTCACTATAATATACGAATAACTTCAGAAAAATTTGAAATAAAAGAGTTCTTGCTATTGAGTCAAATATTGTCCTGCAAGACTACTAAGAAAGTGAAGAATTCACTTCGTTATTCCGTCTCTTTATTTCATTTTACTTTTATTGGGAAGAAAATTTATCTTTTTTTTGGATTAAATTTTCTTGAAAAAAAAATGATCTTTTTTTCGAGTAACGTTATTCCAGAAACGAAACTAATACCAAGTGGATGTAATCTGTGTTAATATTTTTACTCCCAAAAAATAAATTTATTCATAAAAAATTTTTTTTTGGGTTTCTCAAAATTTCATTTAAAAAAAAAAAAATAACCTATGGAATTCAAAAAAACAATATATCAACCCTTCACTAACTCAACACATTTAGGTTCAAAGACTTTATATGTTGTATAGATTAATATAAAAAAAATATTCATTTAGGTTTATTTGGGGTTAAATATTAACAAGAATAAAATGAAATACAAATATAAGTAATAAAGCCATTAAAGAAATTAATGTTAATTTTTTTAATACTAAATATAGTTTCTGAAATTGTTGATGCCTATAATTAGTAATATCAAGAAGTACTCCAATTACTTAGAAGAATTAAATAAATTTCAGAACTTTTAATAAATTCGTAAAATTTTAGATAGCTAACAACTAAAAGAAACGAAAACTAGTATGTAAATCTCTCTATGAAGCTCCAATAAATGCTCTGAGTAGTATTTCATTTCAGGAAGTAGTTTTTTATAAATATTGAACGATTTTTTTCTTGTTACTTTGAATAATGTAATTCACACAATTCATGACCCAGTTGAAACATATCAGTAAGAGATATAACGTAGGTTTTTGGAATGGCTAAACAGAAATGAAATCATCTTTGCAAAAATTTCTACGCAAACTGTGGGGCGCGTGATATTCCTATGTGGGGGGCGTGAACCTATTGAAAAGTCAAAATAAAAATTAAAAAAAAAGTTTTTTTTAGCAAAAAAAAATTCATTTTACATAAAAAAATGAAAAAAAAATTTATCAGATAAAATATATTTATAAATGTATCAGTTTGCCCAATGTTTTTGATAATTAATTTATCCATACTAAGATATGAAATGACTTCCATGGGCTTGTCATATACAAAATCTAATACTTATCTTATAATTTGTATGATTTAAAATTAAAATATCTCGTATATTGTGGCTTTATCGCAAAGTACATTTTTATTGCAGTCAATAAATACATTGCTATTCTAAGGAGGGGGATGAAAATTATGAATGAAAATTGGGTCGCAAGTATTGAAAGTTTGAGAAGCCCTGTTCTAAGGGAAATTTTTAATCCCATTTTTTAAAAAATTTTTTTATTCAAATAACTATTAATAAAATTAATTCGGCATTTTTAATTAAACTATTTGAGAAATTTTATTTTTTATTTATTTTTGTTTTGGGGAAAAAAAAATTTATTCTTTATGTAATTAATGACAATATTTCTGAATATAGAAAAATGTGCATTACTCTCCCAATGATGTGCTTTTATAATATTGAATTTAAGAAGACATGGTATACGATTTTCGCAAAAATTTTTAATTTAAGAATTTTCAAATTTTTCGGTTGCATCCTATTTGTTTATACTATACAAAACAGATTTTATGCTCAAAATTTCATAAAAAAGCTAACCATTTAATTTTTTATGGAAAAATTTGTGAAGTGATTTTAAAATGCTACTCCTCCTACAAAAATTTACATATACGCATGAAATTCGACTTAAAAGTATAACAAACTAAGTATAACAAAAGCTGGTATGGGTTTTGCGATAACATGATTGGTATTCGTACAATACTTCTTTTTATGAATGCTTATTGAAAATTCCTTAAAAAATGCATAAATTCTGAGTTCAGTTATTTTTTAAAAAATAAGTGCAGGTTTGATTTTTAAAAATGCATACCAACTTTTGTTACATGTACTATTAGCAAAAGGTAAAAAAAAACTCAAAGCATTAGGCACAATAGAAAAAAAACCGTAGCATTTTAGATGAAGATGAACTAATTATTTAATCTTTCTGAGATAAATCAATTTAAAGTTTGATTTGCCATAGGGATGTAAATAAAAATGAGCGTAAAAGCTCTTTCATAATTCTCAGTTTTTTTAAGTTTAATTTTGTGAGGTTATAGAAAAGTATATAAAGAATAATTTAGACTAAAAAAATTAGATTTGATTTTTTGACGATTTTTTTTCAATTGAATCATTTTGTCCCGAAATTTTTTTCCCCCTCTCTCTTTTTTTTATAGATATTAGTAACTATATAACATTATCTTTTAATTTAATTTCTATATCAAGAAAATTTGCTTCATAATTGTTACTATTTGTCTGTATTAGATTAAGATATTGTGGATAAAAATTAGTGTTAGGTTTAAAATTGTCGTGTTTTCCAAAAATGATTATATATATATATATATATTATGAAAAATGTAATATTCAGAATTATGAATGAAACTATTTTCAAAATAATGTAAATATAAATTGGCGAGACGGTTGCTATGTATATAAAGTATAATAAAATAAAAGTGAAGAAGTTCTAGAACCTACAGTGCTAAAGAAGGAAGAAATTGGAATTCACAAGACACAACAAATGTAGATACAAAAAGTCTTTGGACAAACTGATATATATATATATATATATATATATATATTAAATATATATAATTCAATCACAACACAGGAATCAATAAAAAAATCGAAACTAAATGAATCCTATAACATAAAAATCCCATTTCAGAATATCAATGGCGAATATAGAAGACAAAATTTTAACGTTTTCAAACAAAATTAAAAAAATTTATAAAATAAAAATTTATAAAATATCCAAGTGCAACCTCGGACTTAGGACCGATAAGTGGGGTTAAACTAGTTTGATGGCGCCAACCTTCCCCTATTGCAACTTGGTAAATTAATCGTAAAATATCCAATTCTCAAAAATTTAAAAATTAAAAAATTTAAAAGTTAAAAATTAAATAGTTAAAATTAAACCATTAAACTTGAAAAATTAAACTATTCGCCATCGCATTCTGAAAGATATTATATTAAAATATTAAAATTCTAAAACAATTAATTGCATAATATAAGTGAACCCTCGAACACCAAAGATGACGCACTCATCCTTAGGTAGAAAAATGTCTAAAATCCGAAAGTTCAAATTAAAAACCAATTATTTTCACAAATGAATAGCGTAAATCATTAAAAACTCACCAAAAGCATTCTATCAATAATTAAATTTCACAAATTTTGAACGATTTTTTTTATATTTAATAAAAAATTTCTCCTATATTTTTTCTAAAACACCCACTAATCCCATGTCAATCCAAATGATTCATAATCTCACACCAGAGTTCAATCATTTGGTAGGGAGAAATCGATTGCATGCAAAAAGTTGCTTGATTGGTCATAAACGTTTGTTTTCCCAAAATAATTTTAAAGTGTAGTGTAAATTTGGAGGATACTATAAATGTTTTAAATGACAAATTCACGCTGGCCCATTTTAAAAGTGACTTTGTACCTAATGTTGGGGGTGGATTTTGCATTTATGAGAAAAAATTTTTTTTAAAAATATTTTTGGTTATTTTTTTCTCAAAAGTTGAGGATAATCATTCTGTATGCAAAAAAATATTTTTGATATTCTTGAAATTTTTAAAAATTGTGTGATTTTTTATTTTCCAAAATTTAAAAAATTTTTTTAAAAATTTAAAATTGAAGCAGCTAAAGTTCGGTATCTTTATGACATTGAAAAAATGCTTCCCTTTTTTCATAGATATTGCTGTAAATTTTTGTCAAAATTTTAAATCTAAATCAAAAAATCAACTTTGCTGGAGTTAAAAAATTGTCGATTTAAATTTTTTTGGGATTCCCTTAGATTGTTTGGTTTAAATTCAATGTCCACCAAAAATTAAAAATTTTCTTAATAAGTCAAGTGGTTCATTTCCCTTTGATTTGATTCATAGGGGGAAATACGGTTAGCGGATTTACTGGCTGACCACCCCCGAAGAATTTTGATTTTTTTGTAGAGTTTGTTTTATCCAAATAATAAAATTCTCCTGTATTACAAAACAATTAGTGTATTGAACTTTTTAAAACTAATGTAATCATTCAAACCATATTTTCATATGCATCGGTACCTAATTATTTTTTTATTTTGATGGTTAAATAAATCTTCGAAATCAAACCATCATAAAAAAACCCTTTCTGTCAACCTTCTTTTTAATTGGCTGTTTTTTTTAAAACAAATATCTTTTAAAATTTTTCTATTTATCTTGTAATAGGTCTGTAAAATTTTCCCGATTTGAATTATGTATTGAACCCCTTTTTTACACTGCGGAATTTGCTGTTTTTATGAAAATTTTTTAAAATAATATTATATATATATATATAAATTATTTTGTAAAAAATTTTTCAATGCCCCTTAAAAATTTCGTATTACTTTAAAACCCCGACTCACGAGTAAAGGAAACAACAACCGAGTGTTCACTCTAGTCCTGATGTTTTATGTACCAATAGGGCAGTCCCTTTTTCTTGAAGGCAGTGAAGAACGTACATTTGTTTTTTCTGGGACAAAGATCGCTTTCAATAAATCTTCTGCATGCAGATTATTGTGATACAATTCCAGTGGTGGTTTCAGGCTCTGAAATTAAATGCCAAACAGCAGATTCCCTGTTATTTCCATGTATCGATCTGAAGAAGCAGTTGTTACACGTTTACAAGTGTGTCTAAGCTTTGTTAAAACATTTCAAGAATTCAGAAATTGTTTCCGTAGCGTAGAGAATGCCTGTTTTGAAAGATCTTTTACATCTCTCTGTTTCGTTAACTGCATGCCTCATTCAATTCTTGGATGCTGTGATAAATTGTCGAGTCCTTACACGCTGAAATTAAACGTATTGCAGAAATTCATTCAGACATTCACTTTACGCAAATCTCTTGATTTACCGCTGGATGACGTAACGCTTTGATTTGCGTATCAGAAACCGTTTGATCACTCTTTATCGGACAATGCTAATTAGGCTTGTCTTTGACGGAAACATAACTTCGATAGGTTATGTCATGTATATATATGTAAATAGGACTTCGATATGTGAAGGTTCTTATAATTAATTTTGATGTTGTTTAATTTAATTAAGCAAAATTAAAGTTCAGAAATTCATACATGTTGCAAAAATCATTCAACTTTTTAAGTTGTGCTAGTATGCTTTTTCTGATTGCAAGTCAACATCTTACAAATATATTTGAATTTACATATCCCATTATATTTCCCGTTATTATATATATACATATATATATATATATATATTAGGAATAGGACTCTCTTCACACACACACTATGCTTCTAGCGCAGTTTTGAATTAAAAAATATTTCTTAATGGAAATACTAATTTTGAGATATTATGTTATTTAATTATTGCGTATTGAGAAATAACAAAAGAAAAAAAATGAGTACTCTAGCCTTTTATTAACATAATACATATTTAAAAAATATTGTTGAATAATTATATTAATTATTACAGGATTTTATTCAAGTAATTTATTAAAAACACTTTTGAAACTAGATAGTAACATGGCTAAAAGAACGTTTTTTAATTTTGTTTCAGATAATATTTCAACAAATTTAATTCGGCATTCTACTTTAAAAGAGACCTATTATATTTTTCAAATATCTGGAAGCAAAATCCTGCAGTAGATTATCTTTAAATCAATACAATGAAATCTGACTTCTCTCATATGCTGTGCAAAAGCAAAAGAACAATAATATGTCAAAAGTTCTCTTAATGAATAATTAATGTCCAGTATTTTCCTTTGCTCTTTTGTAGTCCTTACATAAAGATTTACTTTAGACTAAAATTAAAGTCAAAATACACTGCTGGCCACCGTAAATGCAACACCCTGAAGGAAGTATGCAAATAACATGAAATTTACAACATGCATTAGCGGAGGTGAGGTATGCAAATTATTAGAATTTCACCGCAGACACATATCACGCGCGCCTGTGACGCCACCTCAAAGCGCTATTTAAGGCTTGGAGATTTCTGACGATTTCAGTTCGGCAATTTGTTTTTCCTTATGGTTTTTCCAAAAAACGATCAGTTATGTCTCGTAGAAAACAGCGATCAGCTTTTGATCAAGTATCCGAGTTCGACAGAGGAAGGATAGTGGCCTACCGATACTGTGTATTTTCTTTCAGGGAAATCGGTAGTCGTGTTGGACGAAACCAAACAACTGTAATGCGGATATGTCACCGTTGGGTACGACAGACCGACGTGGTCAATCGCATCCACCTCAGTGCACCACTTCACGTGAGGACAGGCAAATTGTGTGCATGGCAGTGACGGATCGCTCAGTCACGTCACGAACCATAGCACAGCACATTGAGTCTGTAACGCATCCTTCAGTGTCTGCGAGTACCGTTCGACGCCGTTTACAGCAGAGTGGTCTGTCCGCAAGACGTCCATTGATTGGTCTACCTTTGACGCAAAACCACAGACGTCTCCGCCACCAATATGCATAAGGAAAAAGGAGGTGGGCAGAATGAAAAGTTGTCTTTATGACGAGTCACGCATCTGTCTCAAAACCACGATGGTCGGATTCGAGTCGGGAGACACTGTGAGAGAGGATACTGAACAGATGCGGGTTATGCACCGTCACACTGATCCTACACGATTTTATGGTATGGGGCGGTATTGGATATCACTCTCGCATATATATTTCTCTAGTACGCATTGCCGGTACTTTAAACATTCAGCGCTACATCTCCGAGGTGTTGGAGCCGGTTCTCCTCCTTTACCTTCAGGGCCTGGCCACAGTCATATTTCAACAGGATAATGCGTGACCGCACGTGGCACGCATTGTCCAAAGGTTCTTCGTGAATAACCAGATTGAATTGCTTCCCTGACCGGCTCGCTCTCCGCATCTTTCGCCGATAGAAAACATGTGGTCCATGTTTTCTCAACGATTGACCTAGATTATACCCTCAGCTGCCACCCCAGCTTCTTCCAGATCAACTTCGGCAACGTGTGCAAGCTGCTTGGTCTGCTGTACTCCAAGAACACATCCAAAGTCTCTTTGAATCAATGCCGAGGCGTGTGGCAGCGGTGATTTCCCGACAATGGCGGCTATTCTGGCTACTGATTCTGGCAGGAACCACACTTCACAGAAGTCTATAAATGTAATCATTTGATACTTGGTCAACATGTTATCTACAAAATAAATTTTGTTGTGCTATCTCTTGCCTTTCTTGGTGTTGCATTTACGATGGCCACAGCAGTGTAATTAAACCGTTATGAAAATGAAAATACTAGAAAACTTAATCTTTTAACGATCCTCTTTTATGTACTTTCTGGAATTTCCTTTTAAAGCGCATGGGCAATAAAAAATAGCACTTATTGATCATTCAATTTGAAGATAATATACTTTTTGAAATAACTGTATTATAAATCAAAATTCAAAAAATATAAATTAATGCTATCTTTACTACTTCAGTTTAATATTTTTTTTGTTCTTTCTTCTACCATACGAAAGATAATGTACATCATGGATTGATTACATCCTACTGAGCTATTTTAAACATTTTTTTAAATGAATCCATAGATTCTTTAAAAAGGCGAGGTTCTCCAAAGTATCAGAGATTTGAGAAAAATAAATAAAATAAAATATTAAGAAATTTTTTAAATTAAATAATTGACTAAAGGCGATATGAGTTTAGAAGAAAATATATTTTGGTACATAATATTAATAGTAATAATAAAAATACAAATTGAACAATTTACATGGAAATAAAACAAATGAGAAATAATTTTTTTGTAAAAATTTCAAACGATATGCAGTAACATGTTTAAAAATATATATATTTAATGTTTAAGAAATTAAGGATTAGCAGAGAAGTGACATAGAATTAATGCATTAGTAGTTTTGTGTAAATGAGGCAAAATTCAACAAAGCCAATTCTATTCTGAGAGCCCCAAAGAAGTAATCTGTTCCAGTATATGAAATTTGTAATTTTTCCACAATTATAAGAATTTTAGTTAGATTTTTTTTTGTGCAAACGATTTTTCTATTATATTGTTTCAGTTACGTATATTTCAATTTATTTTTTGTGCAGTATACAGTGGGCCACAAAGTGTTCATACACTTGCATTTTCTTATAAAATTTATGCTTTCAACTATAAAAATTAATATATTGTAACTGTAATTTTTTATGATATTTGCAACTTATTCTAATGAATAACATAATTATTTTTAAAAGTAGTATAACTATTTTTAAAAATTGTTATCAAAAGCTACTAATACATGACTTCGTAACTTAACAAAATCTCAATTGCTTTTAAATATGTATTTCTTCTTAATAGTGATAGTAGGATATCTTTTAGTCTCCACAACAGCTGTTGCCTGGAGTAGATTTATCAGTTTTTGTATTTCTGTCGATTTTACAATTCTTCTGTGAGTATGTTTTTACACGTTTTGTGTTTTTTGTCACGTTTTGTTTTATCAGAATCTCAGCTAAATATGTTCCTACTTGGCTAAATAGTGATTTATGAGTGTTTTCATAATTACTTGTTACAGAGCACAGTGCGCATGAAGTAGTGCAGCTTGGTAGTCATTATCGTTAAAATTGTAGTTCTAATCATTTAGCGATAATGTAAATTTCTTTAAAATAATTAAATAGAGCCTCATGATTCATAATACAATGAAAATAAAAAATTACCTATTCCTGAAACCAATTTACACCCCCGCCAGAACATCCTTCACTTCCATGCTGAAGCTAGGAAAGAAGGAGTTCTTGTTCCACGTAAATTCATGGATTAAACTCCTTATTTTTTGATTTACAAGCTATTATAGTCCCATAGGAAGCAAAAATGTTGAATTCTCTCCCATCCTAATCAATTTGCTGTCAATTTTGAATTTTCTGAAACTTAATTCAAGAATCTAGTTGGATCAATAAAACAGGGAGATAGAAGTGTTCTTGCGTGGGGGTGTAAATCAGACACAGAATTAGGTAATTTGATATTTTTTGTTGATATTGTGAATCATGAGCTCTATTTAATTATTTTAAAGAGAAATATTAAATTATCCGCCCGAAATTTGGATATTAGAGACTACTTAATTTTTTAACAGGATAATGACGCCAAGCGCACTGCTCTCAATGTACGCCACTGGTGTCTCTGTAACTGTCCCCAAATTATGAAAACACTTCATCAATCACTTTGTTTAGCCCAGTAGAACATATTTAGTGAGATTCTGATGTAACAAAATAATAAAACGTGACAAATAAACACAAAACGTGAAGTAAAAACAATAGTCACAGAAGAATTGTGGAAAATCGATGAAATTACAAAACACTGATTAAATCTATACCAAGACGCTGTGTTGTGGAATAAAAGATATTCTACTAAGAAAATTTAAAAAGAAATACAATATTTAAAGCTTAGTTGAGATTTTTTTTAAATGTACGAAATTTTTTTGAATTTTTTAGTAGTTTTGAAAATTTAATTTTTTAAAAATATTATATTTTTAAAAAATTAGTTATGTCATTCCATTAAGAACAAGTTGAAAATATCATTAAAAAATACAATTACAATATAATTTTTATTAGTCGAAAACATTAAATTTTATAAGAAATTGCAAGTGTACGAACACTTTTGTGGCCCACTGTATGAGCTTTTATTACCTAGCCTTGATTATTCTTGATTACATTATTTAATTATTTTGTACAAAACAGATTCAGCGTTTGAAATACTTTTTAATTAAATCTAGTATAGCATTTACCTTAATCTGAGTTTTTAAAACTAATCTGTGTTTGGTTTAATTAATATAAATTTCATTATGAAACAGCCACACAACTTCTTATTAATTAGTCAGGCTTTTTAATTATTTACTAAACAAAAGGTAAATCAAATAATTACATACAGTTTCAGTAGTCTTTTTGTCATAAATAAATCGAACCCCGCGAACACGACCGATTTTTTAAATTTTTTCTTTAAAAGACGAAAGACAAAAGCCAAGAAAAAAAGACAAGAGCCACTAATTAAAAAGTTTCAACGTACATTAAGGATACGATGAAAAAATATTAAAGATTAATTTGACTAATCCTAGGTTACGGTTTTTTGAAGGCGGGCTTAAAAACTGCATTCTAGAGCTATTCATTGATAAATAAACACACACACATGCACTAGAACAATCATCACTGCAATAACTAAAAATAACCAATGATATATAAAAGAGAATGATAAAGCTGTTTTAGTTAACAACAGAAAATGCTAAAAAATTTGTTTATATTTTTACGATTTACTATGTAATTAAGGATAACTACCAAAATCATGAATTTTGCCAAAATTGACATATTTTTTTTGATTTTATTTTATAGGCCATCTTATTAGCTCATAAAAATACCTTTTATTTTTTCCATTCACTAGCAAAACTACAAGTTTTTTAAAAAGCAGATGACACTACTTTAAGAAAGATCAATTTTAAAATGCGTTTTACTCGAAACTTTTTTTCTTTTTCTTTTTTTTTCTTTCTTTCTTTAAATTGTTTAAGGGGTCAGGATTGCTCAGAAATTTTTAAAAAAATTTCTGAAATTTTTGTGAATATTTTTTTAAAATAGAAGTGTTTTAACTTTCGGATTTACCCATTTACTTCAATTACTGTTTTTCTACAAAATTTACGGTCCCTTATGCAAATATAATCACTGTTTTTTTAAACAATTTCATTTAATAACTAAGATAAAGTTTTTGGGTTTTTGGAAAAAATTAAAAACCATTTTCTTTCTAAAATTTTCAAATATGAATAGCAAAGCAACACATCAAAATTGAAACTTTGTTATAAACTTTTTCTACAGTGGGGATCGAGGTTATGTAATTTTTTGTAAATTTTTACGAATTTGTTCCCATTTTAGTAATAATAATTTATTTTTCTCTTTTTAAATTTAGCATATTTTTTTTTAAAATACACTAAATAAATCTAAAAACCACAAAAAAAAACGTTTTATCCAGTTTTAAAAAATTTGGGGGATAGTTTAATATGTTTTTTATGTTATGTAAGAAAGCGTTTAAAAAATTTTTAAAAAAAGTACAAACGTTTTTTGACCCCTTTTTAAAACCATGGTAAGTTTTACTTACCACCAGCTTTTTAAGATTTTTAAATGTCGAGGGCAAGCTTTTTTTCATTTTATTTTTGCCAGGCTTTGGGTATCAGGACAACTGATATCTGGATTTTCGCACAAGTGTAAAAGGCCCCGTAAATTTTCCCCAGCAAAAAATGTCTCAAAAAACATACGATTGACTTTAGTCGGTGATCATATGCCAACTTTTAAAAAAAATATAGACATTTTTGTTTGTGCTCTTTAAAAACCCTGAGAACGAAAAATTATACAGCGAAATCTCCCCCCTATGTATATTAACCCCCCTTTTTTTGAAATTTCATGGAAAGAAATTTTATATTTGAAAGATTTGAATAAAAAATATGCAAAATATATAAATTTTTTGGGAGGTGTTTTTTTATTTTCAGATTTGTTATAAATATATATGTAAAGGGGGAAAAAAAAGCAAAGAAATATGTCCACCCTTTGATTTTCCAGTGGACAGTGGGAAACATACTTCCCACCAAAAAAATTGTCTTAAAAATTAAATTAATTTTACGTAATAAGTTAAATTAATTTCTTTTTATAAATCAATCTAAATCCCCAAAATATTTTAATATAAATGGCCTGAGAAAGGGTTAAAAGATTGAGATTATTAAACGCTCTAGGTCAAACATGGCGTGATTCCTAAATATATTGCTACGTAGATCCGGAGTTCAAAGATTTTATGCAAATCAGTCGCAAACAACAAGACAGTTCTTTAACAGCGATGATAATTTATTGTCGAAAGAAACCCTTAAAATACAGGATTGAGCACCAGTATTCACAGAATAAATCTCAGAAGGTCTTTACAGCTTCAACAGTACTCAGACACAATTATTGGTGTCTTAAATACACGTATATAAAAGATTATTCACAAGCTATCGCTCTTTCAACAGTCGAAAAATTTATTCAACATTCATAGCAATACTAACTGATCGCTAGTCAAAACCAGACTGACTGACTTTTGGCGACCATCTCTCTATTTGTATCCTTCGCGGATAATTCGAGAAAGACCCGCTTGCGTCATAGGTCTTGAAATTAGTTAACTTCTCTACTAATTTCTAGAAGAAGCCAAAAATGGTCGCCAACATGATCGCCAAGATGCCAAAATGGTGGATAAAAATGACGCCAACTTGGCTCTATTACCGAGTTTTCTCCAGGTTCCCATTGAATCACCATTATAACGTAAGGAACGGCGTTGCTTGTGAATATTACAATTTTAACGCAAATTAAATCTAATTTAGAGTAAGATAAAGGCATTACACATCCAAATACAAATTATTTACACTATTTTACACAAAATTCGTAGCAAGATTTTTATTTTATTCACAAGTAATTGAAAGTTTACATTTTTTTGAAACAACGAGATGCCATTCATAAAAGGATGCCATGAAAAAGAAAATTTATTTCAGATTACAATCAATTTTTTCTTAAACACTAAAATCATTGAACTTTTCAACTTAAAGTATGCTAAAAAAAGACAGTAATTAAAAAACTTCGTATATATGTCACAGGAATTAGTTGAAATTAGGGATTTTATTAAATCCCTAAAGGAGATGATCAATTCACTGTTCCTGAACTGTTTTAGTGAAAAGATGAAATGAACAAGTCAACATTTTCAGAGCTATGTTTTGGGTTGTTACCACTCCCTTTTACCCCCCTCTCCATTGGCGTATCGAAGAATTCTAAGAACCCCGGCAAAATCATGTTTTGGGCCCCTCGCAAAGCGGATTGTACGTTACGCCAATGCCTCTCTCCTCGCCCGTGCCAAGCAGCACCGGCCTTCTGGCGTGATGAGGGTGTGTGTGCACACAGTAGCACCCAAACACTACGCGAGAAAGGTTGCACGTATTTTTATTACTGTTATCTATCTTTTTTTTTTTATCAAGTACCTACCACAGGCATGAGACACACACAAAGATTTATTTTTATTTATATAGATATTCACGAAAAAATATGTTTGAAATTTTACCACAAATATCTTTTTTTAAAAAAAAATACCAGCCTAATTATCTAATTATTTTGTTAATTTCGAATAAATAATTAGTAATTCAATAATTATATATTGTTTCATTACTTACTCTACTTTTAATAATTAATCGTATTTGTGCCAAATATAAGCAATTTTAAACTCTTGACAATATTATTTCATCTTTTCACTGAAACAGATTAGGGATTTGATCAAATCACTTAATTTCCTTAAGGAAATCCCCTTACAGAGTTCTTATTTTAACACACACACACATTTTCCGTGAATTGATCATCTCCCTTAAGGATTTGATGAAATACCTAATTTCATCATTTCCCTGAGACATATATACTGTGCTTATTCGAATCCAAGCCGCCATCGATTCTAAGCCACACTCCGAATTCTCAATATGTTTTTGTGAAAAAATAAAAAAAAAATATTGTAAAAAGGTTTGTCGGTATCCGATATTTTCGCTATTAAAACACATTGTGAATGAGAACTATTAAGAATCTATAATAATCAATTTACTTTATCAGTACTAAAAACTTTTTAATATATACATGAATCTACAACTGATGTGATCGTCAAATTATTATGTTTCATTTCCCCATCCAACGAATTTTTCCATCTTAGATTCAAAGTCGCACCCAATTTTCGGTAGCATTAACGATGGGGGGGGAAAAGTGTGGCATAGATTCCAATAAATACGAGAAACAAAAAACATATAGATTATATATTACTTTAGCAAATGTTCTCTGTCTCTAAGGAAGCAATCTTTGGAATATTTTAAATGCGTATCTGTGTGTCTATGAAGAATTACTTGAATGTTTATAAATATTACTTTGTATGTGTATATAAAATCAAAAATACTATCTTTTCATTTATAAAATCCAATATTAGGCAAACTTTATACGTCTGAAATGTTTACCATTTAGCCAAAAAAGTCAGAATACTTTTCATATACGTATTTCATTTTGTTACTTTGTATCGTCAAATTCTACCGGAAAATAATAACTTCCAAATTTAAATTACATTTTAAAGATTAATTTCATGACAGTCATTCCTTTCTCTGTTAATGTCAATTACTTCTAATTAGAAGGTATTCATTTTTTTCTAATTTTTCGCCTAAAAATGAAATATTAGAAGAAAGAAAGAAAAAAATTATAATTATTTAATTATAAAAATTGTAATCTTAAAGAAAATATTATGATTCTTTTTTCATGCATCTGAATGAAAAAGTTTGCATATTTTAAAATATTTATTTTCAAGTTGACATTATTTTTAAATGTTTTATATAGAAGGACAGTTTTTAAGCTTCTGGTTAATGTAAAATACTACATTATTTTTATACTTTTTTGAATGTTAAATTAATTTTCTTTCAGAATTTTCCTTGATTTTCTTAGAGTACAAATTATTAATATTTAATATATACATTAATCTTTATATATTAATTAATTTAGTGTTACGAATTTAAGGTAAAATAGTGCAAATAATTTGTATTTGTATTACATTTATATTAGTGTACGTTAGATAAAACGTACGTTATACGTTATATATATTTATTTAAAATTGTAATATTCTCAAACAACGCCGTCTTTTACGTTATAAAGGCGATTCAATGGAAACTTAACGAAGTCTTGGTGATAGAGCCAAATTGGCATCATGTTTGGTGACAATGTCGGTGACCATTTTTGGCAAGTTCGGGACCCAATGCTTAGAGAAATGCCCTAGAAATTAGTGGAGAAATTCACTAATTTCACTATCCATGACGCAAGTAGATTTTTCTCGAAGGATTCGTGACGTCTATAAATACAAAGACAGTCACCGGAACTGAGTCAGTCTTGTTTTGACTAGTGATTAGTAGTCTTACCTTGACCGTGAAGAGTCTAGTGATTAGCTCGGCTGTTGAATAGGACGAGCGGTGCTTGTGAATAATCTTTTACATACGTATATTTTAGACACTAATAGCCGTATCTGAGCGCTGTTGAAGGCGTGGAGACCTGATATTTATTCTGTGAATTTCGCTGCTGAATCCTGTATTTCAAGGATTTTTTTTGACAAAAAATTCTCATCGCTCTCAATCTCTTGTTTTTTGCGACTGATCTTCATAAAATCCTCAAACCCCGATCAATGTAACAATATGCATAAAGAGAATTCATTTATTATTAACTGAAAATATGATTTCTTTACGAAGAAAGCAAGAGAAAATGATCTAAAAATCTAGTTCCACAGATCACAGTAAATTATTTATACAGAAAGGAAATAGAGACATTCGTAATTTTGTGACACAATATTTTATATCCTAAATATTTGAGCGGCAGTTTTAAGATTTAATGAAATTCTTGTTCTCTACATTACCTTGACTTTAAGTGCAGCATAAATTTTTAACTTCCATTTTTCGCAATTTCTTTGACAGTTTATAAAGAATTATTTTGCAATAGAAAAATAAAGTATCACACTTTAAAAAAACAATTATTCACTTTAATCCACAAGCAGACGAAAAATTGACAAAATTATGTGGGGAAAAAAATGATTCACCTGAAGGTTTGGATGCAAGAGTGTTTTATAAAATTATTTTCACACACAACACACAGTTTTGAACATAAAAAAAGTATATAATTTTTAAATCTTGACTTTTCTCTTATATCCCCGTGTAACAGTCTTCCCAATTTATTAAGGTGTTCCTGGGAAAAATATTAAATTTTTATCTCAACTGCTTCATCGATAAAGAAACAAATGTTTCACAGACATTTTTGAAAACAAAATCTAACAAGATTTTTCAACTATTCTTTAATGTTTCTCCAAAACATTTTTTGCTCTGAGATATATATGCTAAATTTTTATCTGCTTTGTAGCAGGTTTGAAAAAATATACTGATATTTGACTCATAACATTCTATAATGGTTTTCATTTAGATAAATCAAAACTAATAACGAACATATCTGCAACCTATTGCAGTGCTTCTCAAACTTCCATTATTGGTCGACCCAATTTTCAATCATAATTTTTATCGCGCCCCCCTTATACAATAATAATACGCTTTGGTGCTAAAGCTACAATACGATCTTAATTATAAACCGTACAAATTAACAAGATAAGTATTAAATTTTGTATGTGTTACTTTTAAACGATATTTATTTTAAGCAAATTACTTTTAAGTAATAGAATATATAATTATTGTTATTTTTCTTTACTCTAACTTTTAAATTGGAACATACTGCAAAATGATATTTAAAAATTTATTTCCTTCATGATCCATTTCTAAGAGTATAAATGTCATCACAGAAAAAGAGTCTAACATATGTTGCTCTCTAACATATCCATCATATTTGGCATTAATATTTAAGGCTAGAAGACTTCAAAATGTTATAACCTAGGATAGCAGGCGCGCACTCGATACTAACGTTAATAGTCGCGTGAAGTGACTGAATCTCCCCAATGTTTGTTGTTGTTTTTTACAATTATTTTTATTGTACTCGGTAAAAATCACCATTCCAGTGAAAAATGTAATTAAGAGAAAACATACATACCTACTTTCAAGGACTTTTCATTTTTTCTTTGATAATTTGAGAAAAAATCCATTAAAACTGAACTAAAATGTTTCAAAGGTAGGTAACCTTAATAAAGAACACAGATCACAGACACTTTTCGCTAAAATTACAGGAGTGATATTTGCAAGCAAAACCGTCATATTTTGTTCAAATCATTGTAGTTTTGCTGTCCTTTGACTTTGAGCCCCGCGTGACCACTCCCGGGTTTTAAGTGTATTGAATATAAAAGTATGGATGTCAGTTCTAAAGAAAGAATTGAGTAAAATGCGTATTTCATCATGCTTTTATGTTTCAGAATACCCATAAAAATAAGTCTTAGCCAAATAATCCTTCAAAGTGCTCTCTGTGCTTTTCCAAATATCATATAACTAACTGTTTCACATGGAAAAAAGCGCAACAGTAATAAAAAAATTATTTACAACTTCTCGAAATGAAAACAAAAACATAATAGAAAGGACAGAACTAATCATACCAATAAGTTCTAAGGTGAAACGATGAAAACGATGATGACTGACACAAATCTGCTTTCTGAATAAGTCTTCCTTTTCTTTCTACAACTAACAGCATTTCAATAATAATTACAGTGATGAATTTTTTATCTTCCTAGAATTTTTCTCCGGGTCTGAGTTTTTTTTTCTTTCTTTCTTTTTTTTTCTGAAAGTATTTTAGGCTTAAAAAGAAAACGTAACAAAAAAAATCTCTCATCGTGGGATTATAGCAAATGAACCAAAATGTTCTTTTTTAATTTAGTTATAGGATCAGATAGTTAATGAACGTATCAAAGAGGAAACTTTATCGCCAGCTGATATATATAAATTGCATCAATGTAAATATGTATTTTTTTATATTTCAGAAAGTATTTTGTTAACTTTGTTCCTCCAAATTATTTGTTTAAACCTTTTATTTTTGATATACTCGCACCCCCCTTGTAGGGTTATCACGCCCCATAGAAGGGCACGCCTCCCAGTTTGAGGAATACTGACCTACTGTAATGTCCAGCGTATAACGTGCATCAGCTTTTAACGATCACCTATACTTTCAAGCTGCATTTTATTTTAATTTTAGATATCTTCGCCGTGTGACCCCCTTCCATACACACACATACTTTTCTTTACGAAGAAGCCTGAATATATATGTGCAATGCTCTTATGTATTAAAGACATTTATTCGAGATATTATTAAAGGCTTTTGAAAAATAGTATATTTCTATAGAATTACAGCCCTTTAAGTTTATAGTATAATATTTCTTTTAAATAAACTATATCTGGATATGTGTAGAGAAGTCTAATTTTCTTATGTTTTTATCTTTTTTTAAAGCTATTATTTTTATTTCTAATGTGTGCGTGTGTGTGTAAGTGTGTGTCTCTATCGCATAACTGTAAATTTCAATCTAATTTTTTGTGTTAAAACGACACTTTATACGGTATTTCTTTTAAATTCTAAAAAGAACTTGAAGAAAATCTCTATCTCTCCCTTTCGATACATACAGAGTGTTGCCGAATTCGATATACAAATTCAGAAGGTGATAGTAGACAGCATGCGGATGACAAATCATCATAGAACATGGCGTCTCAAACCATATTTAGTCTGTGAAAATCGTGATTATAGTAGCCGTCGGTAGGGAGATGAGCCAGACAAGAAGATGGACCAAACGAATGCGGGTATTTGTAGAGCCATGTGGCAGGGTTGAAGAAACCTGCACACATACAAATTTCCTACTTTTCCCAAAGTTACTCTGGGTGAGTGAGTGATTGTGGTGTTTTATGATGCAAGAGCCAGTTTTGGCTATACTGAGCCAAACATTTGTTAAAATACTAAAATATTCTTAAAAATACACACAAGATAAAAATACAAGCAAATATATTTACGTATGTGCATGCCTGCATGAACATATTTAAAAATTCAAGTTTAACAAGTTCAAAATATATATATATATATACATATACACACACATACATATATATACATAAACACATATATTGTCAAATTTAATTTAAAAATTCCAATTTTATAGGTAAAACAAATTAAATTCCGTCTGGTGGAGGTCTCCCCCACCAAGTCAGACAAGTTTAAATGACAAAAGTATAATACAGAAAAAAGTTACTTTCGGTTTTTAGTTGGAGTTAGAAGTAATGATCCTTTCCAATACTTTTTCCCGTCTTTTTCTACAAGATCAGGATGCGGTTCAATTTCATCTTCCTTCACGTCATAAGTAATCATATCTTCTTCATCCGTGGTGTATTCCTCAGGGGATGGTTTTCTTCATCTATGAGGAGCCATCTGTAGCTCTATTATTGCGTCATTCATTTTTTTCAGTAATTCTTTTTTTCTTTTCCTTGCTCGAGCTTTTGATATTTTCTTGGCATCCTGTACTGTATTAGAATCAGAGGGTGGTTGAATAACGGACTGGAATGAAGAAGTAGGTACGATTGAGGACAATGATTCAATATGGGTGAACATATTATTGGAAGGTGCATCATTAGATGTAGGAATAGGTAGTTGAGGCTCTAAATTACTAGCTGCTATTGAAAAGGTGGGTGGCAGGAGTTGGGCCTGGGTTGAAGATGATGATCTAGAAACATCAGGAGTAGACATTGATATATTTGGTCTTGGCTTGGATGAAAGTGGTTCAAGTAATTTTAAAAAAGGGGACATTTTATTTTCGTTATATTTTCATCTGTTTGGGTAGAATTATTTAAAGTAGAGGATTTGGCAGCTTGAGCGTATGTTTGAGATATTTGTGGGACTATTAATTTACGTTCTTCTGGATAAGAAATATTTTTATTTGTTTTTATTTCCTGTATTTGTTTCTCTATTTTCCATTTAGGCATATTTTGGAATCTGGGTGGATGAGGTTGTGAGAGTTTTATACATTTTGGCTCTAGAATGCAATCTGTGGAAGCATGTCCAGCAGACACATCTAGAGCAAGTCAGTTGTCCGCGGCAGGAAGTGTGAGTGTCCGAACCTCTGGCACTTAAAACAGCGCAGAGGGTTCGGAATGTATGGACGGATTTTACAGTTCAAATATCCAGCTTTAATGGTTTTGAGTCGATTGGAGCTACTAAATGTTAAAAATATATGTTTGGTTGGTATAACTGTTGTATCTTTCTTTATTGTGATTCTTCTGACCTGAATAACACCCTGATCAGAGAATCCATCCAGAATTTCTGCATCAGGGGTGGTCAACTGGTCAGTTTCGGAAATAAAACCACGGCAGGAATTCAAAGTTTTGTGCGGACTTATCGTTAGAAGACTAGTTAGAAAAGATTTAGCAAGAAGAAAGGACTTAGTTTGAAGAGCAGAGTTTGTTTCAATAAGTAGATACCCGGAACGCAATCGTTTTACTGATTTCGGTCCTCCACCTATTCCTACGAGAGCTTTTTGTATTGCAAAGGGCGATTTCTTCGACATCTCATTGTTTTCAAGTGAAAGTAATAAAAATCTCTCTCTCTCTCTCTCTGGTAGTCGTTGAAACTTTGTCAATGTTGAGAGTAAGTAATACAAGGCCTTTACCCGGGCACAGCAGCATTGGATCCATAAAAAAGCGTACACAACTTCGTTCTGGCGTGCGTCCACCCTCCACGGAGTCCAACAAGGGAGGCAGTGTGCCGGTCATCTGGCAAATGCCAAGCACGGCGCTTACCCAGAGTACACCCAGAATATAGCGATACAATCCAGGGTGAGGATCCAACGGGTAAACCCGACACCCCTTATCTGCAGCACTAACCCTACAACAGTGTCTCTTCGGGGACACCGAAGAGAGGTATTACCAGCCGATTGACAGGAGCGGGCTCACTCCTGCCTCCCGTCTACAGCGAAGCGTGGGCTAAAGGTATTTTCCCAGGACACCATTTTCCTCCTTACGGGACGCCGCACACAACAAACATGCGGGTTGGCTAACCAACGGTGTTAGTTGTAATAAAATAAAGCAACATAATCAAAGTATTGAAAGAAATATACGAAAAAGAAACTAAACTAACGCAATACAAAATATAAAGCAAAATATGTTAGTAATAAAATGTAAGCTTTCTCATAAAAAAAACTAATATTTATATAGAACTAATTACATTTTAAAATATTTATCTGTGATCTAGACGTGTGACATCTCACGCGTCCTTCCTCTAACATAACCTCTGTGTTCTTTGACGGCCACGATTAATGGCAAATCTTTTCCAACCCAAATCCAAGAAGTGAAACGAAGCATAGATGCAAATAAAATAACCTTTAAAAGGATAGAAGTTTTAGTAAACGCGATGGCAATTTAGAGAAAGTTCAGTGTAGAGAAGATAGAAGTGTTGATCGATGGCTTATCTAGAATCCCGTAAAGCCCGCCATTTTAACCAAGGTACATACCATTGTACGACCATTTGGAGAAATAATTGAAGTAGATTGGACGTAGCGTATTCAACCAAGGTAGAGGAAGATTATATTCTGAACGCGAATATATTATTGAGATTGAGATTAGGCGGATATAATATAATTATATTGATAAGTGATCTAATTGGTGGATCTGTGTTAATTAAGGCTACGAGTTTTGGTTTATTCTCACTTAATATAAGTTTGTTCGATATCTAAGTAATCTAAGTACAATTCTTAATAAAGTCATATTAAGAATTTAAAATGTCTCATCATTTCGAGAATCCTTACACCTCTAACTTACGCTAAAACCCCACGATATGGTCATCGAAGGACGGCCATGTCGCAGACGTAAAAATAAGAAAAGAGAAAAATGAATGACAAGATGGAGGGTCGAAAATAGAGAAGGATCACTAGGATACCCCGGGTCCATGAAGCCCGTGTTTACCAAAAGAACGTGAGCCCCCTGAGGGGAGTTGCTGCTGGGAGTACTGGCCACTAAGCACCAGAACGTGTGGTTCATGCATGAGGGTACACCAGTACATTTTTCGACTGCAGTGCGTAACCGCCTCCATGCTACATATCCCAATAGGTGGATTGGAAGTGGCGAACCTGTTGGTTGTTCACCACGCTCCTCGGACTTCAGTCCCTTGATTTCTTTCTAGGTTCCCCTGAAATCGATTGCGTATACGATTCAGGTGGCTACAGATGAGGATTAAATGGCGCGGACTTTCGTCGCGTCAGCTGACAATGCCAGTACTCAGGATTTGTTTGAAAGCCATGTGTATGACCTACGTGGCCACTACTTCGAACAATTCCTGAGGCAATCACTTGTCGTTGCGTTTCTTGTGTCTGGCTGTGATGCATTGCTCGTATTATAAACATGCTTCATGTCTAATAAGTGTATTTTTTTATCTCTTTTTGCCCCTTTTCATTCCACTCGGCATACCCTTCTTAACTGTTTTTGTGAATATTTCCAACTAAACATGGTTTGCAACCCCATGCTTTGGGGGGAATTGTCGTCCCATCCTGTGTACTAGCACTCCTCAAAATATATCGATCGAATTTGGCAATATCCTGTATGTGTGTGAAATGTGAAGGAAAAGAATGATCATTCAATAGTAAATAAATTCTACAAATTATAGAAAAGGATATAAAGTTCTGAAAAATAGAATCTAGAACACAAAAGACTTATTAAAAGAATATAAAAAAGACCTAAAATACTGAAAAATAATGTTTTCTTAAACTATCATAAACTTCGGGCAGTGATGTAGGCTTAACAGAGCTTCAGATAATCCAAAATTTTCTTTTTCAACAGAAACTTTATGCATAGTAGCACAGAAAAATTATGAATGGAATAAAACCTAAGTTACCGAATTATTTTGATAGATCTAAAATTTACAATTTATTATTTTAATTTAATATTTTTACAATTATTATTTGAACAAAGTGCAAGCATAAAACAACCAAAATGCAAAATAATAATAAAAAAAAACTGAAAATAAATTAACAAATCGAAATAAATGGAGAATGGATATGAAGAGAAATTTTGAAATGGTAAAATTAACTGGATGCTGCCTATTGTAATGATTGCATCTGTATGAAATGACTAAAAATATTTTAAAATATGCAAATGAATTTTTAAAAAGTAGACATTTTAACAAAAATTGTAAATGAAAAAAAAATATTTCGAGCAAAAAATAATAATAAAACTGCAATAATGTTTTGTTTACATTACCTCTCTCTCTCTATATATATAAAAGTTTTTCTTGGTGATGTAATAAATTTATTTATTTATCTCACACATGAGAACAATAATATAAAGGCAGTAAGTCCCGTTTGTTATGCTACAGTATCTCCTGAATGTTTATCATAACTAACTCCATCGAGAATACCACCCGCTAAACTGAAATTGAAATTAGGCTATATCTTCAAGCTATTAAGAAATTTATGTATTTTTGATGAGCTGTGTAATGGCACAAGATTGATATTGAAATATATTCAGTAAAATATACTGCAGTGAAGTTTCATCAAGAGATACGAAAGGGGAAACTGTATGTATACCTAAGACAATGGAGGAGGTTTGGATAAGCCATTCGTACTGAAACGAAAGCAATTCCTTTAAGATTGGCATTTTCCATGACTTTTAGTAAGTCACAAGGGCAGAGCTTAGAAAAAGTTGGTTTGTGTTTAACATCGAAGGAAGCAAAATCTGTCTTTATTCACGGACAACCGTATGATTCTCTGCCAAGGTGCATAAAAAAAATCGGGATAAAAATTCAGTGCAATTAAGAGGAAAAGGTTATTAAGAACAATATTTTTGAAGAGACACTAAATTGAAGTACAAACTAAAATTCGAAGATGAAGACCTGAAATATATTTTTTTTTCCTTACTGTATATTGAGAAAAAAATAGAACTACGTAATACATTTAAATTACAGTTTTACAATTTGAGCAATGAGTATGAACATAGTTGTTTAATTTTTACAATGTTGTATAATTTGTATCCCCTGTCCCCCTGACGAGGACAAGGAATACTTTTCTTCAATAATTAATAAACATATGCATAAAGAAATTTTGAGTAAGATAGTTATGCTCTAAGAAATATTTATAAAATTTGTTGTAATATTTGAAATTTTCTGTATTTTCAGTAACTAGAACAGAGAGCAATTTCTTAGTATGTATGCATGTATAACATCTTTACAAATAGAGGTGGAGATATTGCTATTTCCAGAATGACACATAATATTAAAGTGAAATAAACACCTATTTTATATCATAAGTATTACATTTTAAGTTATGATTACCAATATTTTTTTTATTGTAAATCCAAACACTTTGCTTTATTTGTGTCATGGTAATTTTTAATCTATGCAAATATTCAGGATATAAATTAAAATTACTTATCTACACTATTAAAATTCGTAGGTAAACAAACGTATACGGTGTTCAACTAGGTGTAATTTCTTACGAACCAGACAACGCAGAACTCGTGGAAGGTACCAAAAGCTCGGGAATGATCCGTGAAATCCGTTTTTTGAACATTTATATTCCTTTAGTGCAATTAGTTAAAAAGATATCGATTAAAAACCTTAAAACGAATAATTATTGCCATTTTTTTCCGCAAGGCAGCAAAGTAACAAATTTTCGACCTGTTTTTTTTTCCAGACCTTTTTAAAACACGATTTAATTTTTTTTATGAGACTCAGAAAAAAATTGTTATAGAATCGGAAAGTTCATTTACTTCGCTACGATACGGTATACTTGATTTTACAAAATAATGATATTTTCCATGTTGTACAATTTTTTCTAAAATGAGTCAAAATCTATTCGTTTTTATGAAAATGATTTCTAAATCGCTCCGCTTGAATTTTCTTTCGCGTTAATGAAATGAAATTTTATTAAAAAAGTTCGTGCTTTTCTCTTTTAGAATCATCCATTTAAAAAAATTATACGTCGAAAAGTTTTGTTTTTTTTTTACGATTTTTCAATAAATACTCAAATAATGAATTATAAAATGAAAAATATTCGGAGTTCATCTTTTGCTTTAGAAGGCTTGCGGCGCAAGACTAATGCTTTCTTCCGGAACGGTATGGTTTACAGAGCTGGTTGAATTTTCATCCTCCGGTGGTGTTTCGCTTCTACGGGTCAATAGACTTCGAGCCACGGGTTTGGTCACCAGTTTTAGCCCGCTGGGATGAAGGGGTTTAGATTTTTTGGATGAAATTTATTAAACCTTAGGGCTAAATACAGTTTATTTACTGTACATAAAAAACAGCTATACAGTTCTAGGATAAAATTATAAAAAAATTAAAAGGGAACACGGGGGGGAAGGATTTCCGTCCAATGCGTACACCAGAAGATCCACCGTCTTCCGATTCAACTTCCCGGTTTCCCACCAAGAAAAAAACTAAACTATTTAATCTGTCGGGTGGCGCCCCCCAGTATCAAAATAAATAAATAATAAATATTACCATTTATTACATTATAATAAATACAAAAAGGGAATTTTTTATAAAAAAAAATAGTTAAAAAAAATTTTTTATAATATTTACAAATATATTACAAATAAAATATTATATAAATTATTTTTAAAATTCATTTTATTTTTTAATTATTTAAAAAAAATATTTTTTTTAATTATTATAATAAAAAAAATTTTTAGAAGATCCCTTTTAAAAATATTGAAAAATCACCAGATTTGGTGACATTGAATATTCTTTTTTTTCTTTTAAAGGTTTTTTTCACTTTTTTTTTCCCGAGAAGTTCGTGGATTTCCCCGGCAGAGCACTTGATTACTACTACCAAAAAAAGGGGCCCTCGAAACAACATCATCGCTTAATTTTTATGTTTTTTTAAAAAGACTCAGAATTTTATTCGCGCATTTAATAACTTCGCCAGCAATTTTATATTTGAAAGATAATTTATTTCGCCACGATACAGTTTTGTTTTTAAACTCAAAACAACGATATTTTACATATTTTAAAATTTTTTTCAAAAATTTCCCAATTTTTGAGGGTTTAAAATAAAAAATGATTTTTAAAAAAAATTTAATTTTTTGATCTTTTTGGGAGTTTGTGTTTTTAAAAAATAAAATCCCGAAAATTTTTTTTACGAATTTATAAAAAATACCAAAGTTTAAATATATATTTTTTAATAACTACTTTCTTAAATTAAATTTTTTATAACTTTTTCATCAAAAAACCGGGAAGGGTGATAGCGAGAGGGGAATTTCCAAGACAATAGTTATGTTTTAAAAAAAATGTTCGGCAAAAACCCCGAATGACAAAAAAAAGAAGCAAAAAATTTAAAACAGGTATTTTTTGAGTTATATCCCGGTAAAAGCCCGAGCAACGCCGGGGCTAAGGGAGAGAGTAAAAACAAAGTAATTTTGAAAAAGAATATATTGGGAAGAGTTATTTTTTGAAGGAAGGGGACAATTTATAAAAGTAAAGAAAGCCCGTGCAACGCCTGGCCATGCAGCTAGTATATACTATATTGTTCCTAAACCTTATAAATACATCAATTATATATATGTGTGTGTGACAATATTATATAATTGTCAATATCAATTATATATCATATATCTCAGTGTATATATGACAAGAATTATATATTCAAATTCCTTATAATCAATCTCATACACATAGTTGGGGGTAGATATGTACGTTATTGTGTAGACATATTTTTTTTTCGATTGCTGTTTGAAAGATTAAAGAAATCACAGTTTTTCTGAAAAAAGAAATAAAATATAAGGTTTAATAAGGAGAAAATGTTTCCACCACTATATTTACGATACGTTTATCGCATGGATTTTTTAGAATGTGAATTGAATTGTTGAACACTCTAATAATAATTTTTACTTTTGGAACATCCGGGGGTGCTTTTTATTATATTTTGGGAAGGAGTTTTAAAGTAATCCACTCAATAACAAACAATAATCATTAAGAGGGTTTTTTGGGATAATTATATTATATTCATATATATATATATATATATATATATATAAGCAAACCAATCTCAATGATGTTGAGAATTATGATTCATTAGGATTAATCCACCAACAATGACTCTGAGAAATGCATGACATTTTGGAGCTAAGATTTCCTTTTTCAATGTTTTAAAAAAAGCAGTAAAAAGTTCAAACCATGGTAAAAAAATGCAGATCAGTGTGACACCCCAAAAAGGTATTTCAATCTAACCCTTTGATTTTTTAATTCATTACACTATTTCTAGTATTGTTGAAAGGTTATATTGTGTTATATTGATTGGCAGTGTAGTTAGACTGGTGCCTTATTGTTTTTTTTTTCAGATCCTCAAACAACCTTAGCCATTATATATAGAAAACCAAAATCCATTTATGACAGTGTTTATCAAACTGTGGGGCAACCCCTGGGGGAGGCATGATAACCCCCGGGGGCGCGAGTATATGGGAAAAAGGCGAAACAAAAGATTTTTTAAAAAAAAAAATTATTGTTTTTGAAAGGAAGCAAAACGAAATAAAATTTTTGACATAATAAAAAAAATACAAATTTACACTGATATAATACACTTGAAAAATGTATCAGTACTGCACGATATGTTTCATAAAAATTACAGTACTAAGTTAAGAAAAGTTTAAAACTAACAATGACCTTATTAAAGTCATAAAAAATTTTATCCAAAAAATTTTAAAAATTTTTCTTGATAATTTGAAAGGGTTTTTAATTAAAGTCGCGTATTGTAGCTTTTGGGCAAAGTATATTTAAAATTTAAATTTTATGGAGGGGGGGGCGATGAAAAATTATGATTGAAAAAATTTGGGGCGCAAGTACAGAAAGTTTTAAAGCAAATGATTTATGAAGAAAATAAGCTCATTGTGCTCTCTGGCAAAAGGGGAAAGTGTTTCCCATATTTTCAAATTGACCGAGCCATTTTTTTTTCGTTTATTAGAGGAACACTAAAAAAAAATGGTCTTGCATGAAGTTCTTTCCCTTTCTTACTTTTTATTATTAGATATTGTTAATATCTTTTTTAGTGGAATGATCTGGGGATTTTCGAAGTA
Source organism: Trichonephila inaurata madagascariensis (assembly GCA_019973955.1). Lineage (NCBI taxonomy): Eukaryota > Metazoa > Arthropoda > Arachnida > Araneae > Nephilidae > Trichonephila > Trichonephila inaurata. The sequence goes on along the minus strand of BMAV01012401.1, from coordinate 6,235 downwards.
TAAAAGTTCCCCCCTCCTTCAAGCTTATTGAGATAGAAAGTGAAAATTTTTAAGGCCCTGGTTCTGGGCGAAATGTTGAAGCCTACTTGATATTTATTAAAAAAACCCGATTTTCTTTCTTGTCTGGAACTTTAAATGTTTTCACAAGCACAAGTAATTATTTTTGGGGATTTGTTGAAAACCCCCACTTTAGGGATAAATATTAAAAAAAAGAATTAGAAGTATATAATAATTTATTCTAACAGCTATGTAAAACACAACCCTTTTTAAAAATTTAATTTTAAAAATTTTCCCTGAAGTATATTTGCTAATGTACCACTGAAGTCTTATTTTAAAATTTTTGAAAAAAAACCCCCAAAATTTTAAAATTTAGTTCTGTAACAAAAAACGAAACAAATTATATTCTTTATTTTTAATATAATTGATGAAAATAATAAATACCTACCGTAAAATCCGACGTATAATGCGCACTCTTAACACAGAACATAAGATCCAAACTTAAGGGTGCGAGTTATACGCTGAGCATAAAAACGATAGCTTTAAAAATAACAAGAGTTGAGCATATTTTTTTTACTTCTACATGTATCTCGAAATACTGTTTATTTAAAAGAAATGACTTGCCTTATGAACTAAAAGAGTTGTAGTTTTAGAAGTATTTTTTCAAAAGTCTAGGATAACTCCTCTCGAACGAATGACTTCAAAACATAAGAACAATTTATACTAATATTTGAGATTTCTTCGTAAAAAAAGGGGGTACGTGTTACACGACAAATATACTTAAAAATTAAAAAAAAACAGTTTGAAAGCATAGGTGCGCGTTATACGCCGGATTTTACGGTAAATTGTGGTGTTTGCTTTATTAAGGAAATCATGTAAAAAAACCTTTTTATAATTTGAAGACAATCGTATTAATTTTAAATTCCAAAAAATAAGATACAGGGATTACGATTATTTTCAGATGCATTAAAAAATTTAAAAATTTTAAAAAAAACGTAAAAAAATAACTTCCCCATTTTAAGGCAACCATTTTAGCTTTTAAAAAATTCAATCAAAAAATAGGTCGTGGAATTTCATTTTCTTTTGTGGAAAACAAGACCAGCTTTACAACTGATTAAGTTCTTGTATGTTACGCATCACTGCAGGATTTTTTTTTTTCTGGGCCCCTTTGTAACTTTTCCCAAAAATGTTTCCCCCTGGGTTCGAAATCAAAAAATTGTTTTTAGAAAAATTACCAAGAAAAAATTTTTTTTTTTATTTCCTTAATACATTTTTCTTTTAGCTTCAAAATTTAAAAAGAAAAAAAAAAAAAGGGGGATTATTTTTTTAAAAAGGGAAATACAATGAGATATTTTTTCCGGGGTTTTCATCAGAAATCATATATTTTTTTTTTTATTTGGGGGAATTTAAATTTTTTTTCGAAATATACGCGACAGATTAAGGCACAAGGGACCCCCTTTTTTTTAAAAAAAAATTTTTTAAAAACAGTTACAAAAAAAAATTGATGTTTTTTTAATTAGATTTTTTATTATTAAGCTGGTTCCCAAGGGTTAAAAAATCAGTTTTTACCCGCCATTATTTTTTCAATTTTTAAAAAATTTTAAAAATTTTTGAAGTTTTTTTAAACTTTTAAAAAAATTCAATTTTTTAAAATTTTTTGTCATTTTTTAAATTATTTATGTTTCTTTGGTTATAACTAAAAAAAGTTAGTATAGATTTGGGAAAAACTATTCCCTTTTTTGATTTTAATGATGATTTTTTTTAGAAAAACCTGAAAAAAAAAACGAAAAAATTTTTTTAAAAATCAACTTCAAAAATTTTTTTTGGGAAAAAAAACTAGAGATCTCAGCCCTAAATCCATACTAACCTTTATAGAAAATACGTTTGGGAGTATATAAAACAAATTCAAGGTTCTATCTTGAACAGGAAAAAGGCCTTAGGGATTAGAAACACTTATACCTTCAAAATTGAAAGTCTCAGAAAAACGCATTTAAAGTTTGTAGACAAAAGCTTATAATGCTCGTAAAGCTGTAAATTTTCAATATGTTATTTTATAATGTATGTTCTGCATTAAAACACTATTTTAATTAAATATGACTGAAAATAGTATTTTTAATTAAAAAAAAATATTTTTGGATAATATTGATAACATTTGTTAGACGTCAGTTTATTCAACTTTATCTTAACCTAATATTTTCACAAAAGTTTGAAACACAAAGCATTTATGTACAAAATAATAATGATACTAATTTAAGCTAAAAATAGTCAGGTTTGCTCATAAAATTTAATTTTTTTCAGTTTTAAATTGGGGCAGTATAGTAAGTTTTAGCTCTTGTCATACGACTTTAAAATACTAAAATATAGTACTGCAATATGTTTAGTATAATGCAGTTTGGTACATAAAGGAAATATTCAGTTATTTCTGCAACATTTGAATTCAGAACACTTGTATTCTGAAGTCTAATTGCAGAATCAGCAGAGGACTGATTTTTAGATGTATCATTTTCAGCAGTATTCCATCTCTCTCTTCGAAATATTGTTTCCCACAGCAACTAGAGAACGCATTTGCCATTGCATTTTCTCTACAGAAAAAAATTGATGATAAAGCTTTTAAGTTATATAAAATATTTTAAAGCAAAAATTGGCCATGAAATTAATCTTAATTAATTAATTATGAGAACACAAAAAACTCAAAACATAATCAAGCAGAAATTATTTTAGTAATGAAAATTAGAATTAATAACCATTTCAAACTAAAAGCTCAAAAATATTTTTAATTCATTCAATTTAAGGCAGGAAAAATGCTTTACAATGAAACCTAAACCAAAACCATAGCTCATAAGACTTCAAATATCTTAAAAACTAATTTTCTAACAGATATGAAATTTCGTGGCAAGCTTTTCAATGATATGGGCCACTAGAAAATGCAAAAAGAAAATTTTAGGGTACTGTGTAGCCTTAACATGACTATTTTTAAACACGATTATTTTCTTTTAGTTATTAAATTTAAAGAGCATATCTGAAGTGAATTAAATTAGTTCGAAAACAAGATTAAATTTTTTTATATATAAAATAGCTGTGTATGCTTGTGTGTGCATCTAAGTGTGATAAAAAATAAGTTGCATTCTCATAGAAACAAATATCACGCGCGCTTCATTTTTTGATATTTATTATACGTATTTCGTTGGTATAAGGTTGAAAAAATTTTCTTACACCGTATTGTCTTGAAGAAAATTAAAATGTTTCCAAAACAAATTTAACTAACCCTTTAAGTTTTGATTGAATATTATCTGCATTATTCATATTTTTTCCTAATCATCGAGGAAATAGGGAAAAAATAAAACCTTTTATGTGTTAATTTCTGAACAATTGGTACTGCAAAAAAATGGAAGATAAATACATTCTAAGAAACCTTGAAAATGATACTTGATAAAATTCTCATTTTCCTCAAGGTACCCAATTTCTAACAGTGAATACCTTAATTTTACTAATTAACAAATTCAATTAAGTATATAACTCATATTGAAATGAGATATATCTAAATAACTATTCAATAATCCTTAACTTATTTATGTGACTTAATTATTTTCCTTTCATTCATAGTTATAAAATACATATATATGCAGTGGGAACGCTAGTCTGCTCTCACCCCATAAATTAATGATCGACAAGAGCTATAATCATAAAAATGGGGTCTAGGTATAGTAAAGTTGCCCTACGCTACACAAAAAATGTTTACAGTATCACCCAATGGATAAATTTAGTTAGGGTTCTTATCTCAAAAACAATACGAGATACATGAAAAGAGTCAATCACGAATTTGTTCAGCGTTATTGATTTGGTAAAAAAATACACCTTCCGTAAAGTAATGTTAAAAATAAGGCGTAAAAGTGGCTAGAATACAACGCTTTAGTGCCTGGAATGATTAGAGGTGCTGTAATTGTTTCAACTTCATTACAAACCTCTCGGAGGATCATCCAATATTTCTTGCTGACATCATACGGAAGGATGAGAATACTTTGCACTTAATACGATGCACAATTAGCAGAACATCTATTTTTGATCGCTAAATATTCTTTAAGTTCAACATCAAATTCGCTTGTTGATAAATGTCTTCTGTGGAATATTAAAAAAAAAATTATTGGCCTATATTTTGAGAGGGAACATTAAAGGGATATCGATACTCTTCATCACTTTAGGACATACTATTCGATTGATTTTTTAGAGAATTTTCCGTTGGATGACCTTTGAAATGTATGGTTCCAATATGAAGGCGTCTCATCACACAAAGTATCACATGTCACATGTCAACAAGTAATCCCGTATGGTGGTTGCGTTGAATGGCCTGAACGGTCACCTAACCTGAACTCATTTGGCTTTTTTCTGTGGGGATGCATCAAACAAAGAGTTCATATAACCCCTCCATCAACATTTCAGGAACTTCGAAACCCTTTACCATATTAGTGACAGCGAGTCATGTGCCATGTTGAAGAAAGTGCAGCAGGAAATGAAAACGCGTTTTCAGCTGTATACATTTTCTGAAGAGCCTCATTTTCAGCACTACAGATGAGCTTCATTTCGAGAAAAAGCAGTTTTGTTCAAAAAGATCAAACACATTAGTTCTTTGTGCTTTTCATTTGTATTTATATCATTTTCGCGCGCAAAGTGGTTTTTTTTTGTAATAAATCAATGGTGCTGAACGGCATTGTAATTGACTTTTTTCAGTATTTCGTAATATTTTTGAGATTATACTCCAAATTTATTCGCCAAGTGGGCTTGTATGATTTTTTTGTCTAGCTCAGGGCAACTTTACTATACCCATTTCCTACTTTTATGACTACAGCACTTGTCATCATAAACTATTGGCGTGAAAATGGACTTTAGCGAGTACGCTGTATATGGTTTGTATTTAAGTATGGTTTTTAAATCTAATGCAGAATGCTGAGAGAATCGTTAACGTAAAAACAAATTATCAGTAGCTTTTTTTTTTAAGAAAAAGAATTCAAAATGCTCAGAAGAAGAACAAGTGCTCATGGCAATCCAAAAATATTTTTAAAAAAGGAAAAGATTGTGTGGTGGCATATTAAATATAATTCTATTTTCTTTCTCTCCAGAGAATTGGCAATTTAATAGTACTGGAGACAATACATTTTATCTGTCAAATGATGTTGCTGCACCTCTTGCCTCGATTATATAACATGTAGAAATGTATGTTTATCTATATATGCGTATATAAATAATTTAACACAATGTTAATGTAAAAAGGGGAAAAAAAGCTTCACCCAAAGTCATAAAGGAAATCCTTATACTGTATAAACTCAAATTAAAATCTTAACGTTTTTGTGCTATTAGGCATTGTAAGTTGCAAGCATAAATTACGTAAAAACAATGTGGAAAAAATTTGCAATAAAATTATAAATGTGTGTTTAACGATTTCAAAATATTCAAACATTTCAAGTAGAAATTGTACTTTAAAAATATATTTAAAAAGATGCTTTTAAGAATTTTAATTATTTTTTCGAGATTATAATATTTGAAAGGAATTTTCTAATCGTAACGTTATACAGAGTAGGACCTGTTTTGTGCGGTCTTTTTTTATGCGATTTTATATTTGTGCGACCGCATAAAAAAAACTCTGCAGTATTTCGACGAATTTGTGTGCTTGTTGTATGTAAGAATTAATGAAATTTTCGAATATTTTTTTGTGTGATTATTTTTATGCGGTTTTTATCAACCGCACAAAAACAGGTTCTCTCAACTGCACTTTATTATAAGAAATATAAGGTACTCTAGAGTTGCACATAATTTTTTTACAGGACTTTTCTTTATAACAAAACTAAAAAACTCTTACACAAGATTAAAAAAAGATCACACTTAGAAAATAAGATTATAGTTTATATGTCAACTATTATCCTGCACAAAAGTTCTTTCAAGATAAAAACCTTTGAACTCTGTGGTGGGAGTGTTTTGTCTAATTACTTTTTGATATATCAATGTCTTTAGCATAAAAAAGTAACCCTAATGGTTCTTAAAGATATTCTTTCCAAAAGTTTGATTTTTAAGAATATGTAGTAAAAGAAATAACTGGATAGAAGGATATATTGACGACAAACCTTGTAATTTTGAATCTCGATCAAGTGACAAAGACGACATTTGAGCTGGTAGCCCACTCTTCTAACTTTCACATCACGCCATTGGGAAGTCTGTGTATGGGAACTTTTTTTGAAGTAAAATTTGG
>BMAV01012400.1:37500-77571 GCA_019973955.1 Trichonephila inaurata madagascariensis | reverse complement strand
CACCACGCCCCCCTGTTCTCCTCATTGCGGTCAATAAAAAAAGGGTCTGCCCTCGTCTTCCTCATTGGCAGGTCAAAGAAAAGGTCTGCCCTCGTCCCCGGGCCACCTGCGTCTCTCATTTTCGCGGAAAACACGAACACATTCCCCATCCGTCTCGAATCCAAGGGCGCCATAACTCACATCTATTCATCTCACACCTGGGCTTCACAACCCCACTCTCAATGCCTCGACTTCTATTCAAAACTTTCATAAAGGAATGCCTATTGACATCTGCATTCCTTAGCCATTGTATATTCCAGACCAGATGTCTGCGCTGGTCCGAGGCCAGTTAACAAACAATGACCCCATGGCCACCTGCACCTGTCATCCAACATCTGTTTGGTGATGGATGGATAGGGTGATTTCAGATGAATTGGCAGGGTGGGGTTCACATCAATTGAAGACGTCACAGTGTCCACTATTGAACGTTGTCTCTCCATCATTCCGTACGTCTTGTTAGAAGTACTAATGTCCTCAATTTCTCTTTATGGATAACAATGTAACACCTCATCATTCAGTGACTGAAAAAAGAGCTGTTGGAGTGTGAAGATATTTTATCACTTTGAGAATGGATATCATCATAGATAATGAAGATATTTATTCCCAGCTAATTTTTTTCTGTAAAATACTTTTTTCTAACCGGCTGGGTGGTGTAGTTGGTTAGGTGCTGGTCTTGTGCACCCAAGTTTCTGGGTTTGACCCCGGCCCAAGTCGGTGGATTTCCCTGATGCAAAAAAAATCGACAGCGCCCGTGCCGTATGATTAAGCGACATGTTCAAGATACTTAGAAGGCCTGTTTGGCTTGAGTGCTCTCGGCAAAATTAAATTCCAAGAATAATTTCTCATCGTCAAAACTTAAATGCGTCCCTCTGAAGAGGAAACTGGGCGTCAAAATTACATTGTGGCAATTGGTTTCCACTTTTATGGTGCCACACTAAAAAGTGATACCAGATTCTGGGAATTTCTCAAGATCTTCAATAGTAATTACAAACCCGCAGCCCCATTTGAAAGGGGAAAAAAGTTCATTTTTAAGAAAACTTGTACTTTTTGCATGTTTTTACGTCTCGGGGATTGTATAGAATTATTTGTGACGATTTGAAACTCTCGCTTGATTAAAAAATTAATTAATATTTGCGCACTAGTTTTTTTAAACATACAAATACACTGTGAGTGACTTACTCTTGAAGTCGCTCCCTCACCGTCGTGCCTACCTAAGAGTGTGGGAGGAATCAAAGCAGGACCAGAAACTTCCATTATAACGATTATTTATTTTACTCAACCACACTTATCAACAACAGTTTAAACCTTAAGTAAATGTCCTAGGACAGTGCTTCTCAAACTTTCAATACTCGCGACCCAATATTCAATCATTATTTTCATCGCCCCCTCCATACAATATTGTATTGAATTCAATAATACTATACTTTTACACTAAAGCTACAATACGACTTTAACCTCTTATGTGCCACCGACGTATGTAAACGTCTCGCTCAGCCAAAGCATTAATTTTCTGGACGTACATATACGTCTTTCCGAAGTACGATCTTTTCTGTGCACTACTATTCATAAGATTATTCAAAGACTTTGGAATACTATAAAAGTGTTTATTAAAAGGAAACTTATTTATTCCTTTTCTCCGCGCCCCCAAAAAAAAACATCAAAATAAGCGCGTCTACGTGGAAAACCGTGGCGGGGAGCGAACCGCATAACTTTTAATCGGCAGTAAAGGAATTAATTATAAACCGTATAAAAATCATCAAGATAAGTGCCCATCAAGCCCATGGGGTCACTGGTAATTATGAAATTTGTTCTTGACTTAGTATTGCTAAATTAAAATAATAAAATACAATGTACAGTACAGATACTTTTATAAGTGTATTATATCAGTGTAAATATATATATATATGTATTTTATATTTTATTATGTCAGAAAGTATTTTGTTTGCTTACTTTCAGAACATTAATAATTTTTTTTTTTTTTAATAATCTTTAGTTTTCAACTTTTCAATAGGCTCGCGCCCCCCTCGTAGAGTTATCACGCCCCTCAAGGGGGGCGCGCCCCACAGTTTGAGAAACGCTGTCCTAGGAGATGATAGGGAGAAAGCAATAAACCTTAAGTGAGCAGGCGCAAGTAACCAATTTAATTTAACCTAATCTATCTTTGACTACAAATTCCCAATCCACTAATTTAATACAGTGGGAAACACCGCTGTTAACTTAATCTGAGAAAAGCAACTTTGATATATTTTACCTTCGTGGCGACTCTAACAATTTCTCAGCTCCTTCTCTTTGCAATTTCAAAACTCTGACTTTAAATAGTTGAATTAATCTACATATCAGGGTTTTCTTCTTGAGAGGGATGGCTGTGAATTAAACGCGAATGCTAGCCCAAAGATTCCCTTAGAGCAGAGGTGCGCAAACTAGAGGTCGTGACCCCTGTGGGGGTCGCCAAATTTTTATGAAATGCATTATGCCTGCATGCTGCATACCATACAGTGTATGTATAAAGAGTGAAACGCCGTCACTTACTGTTTAATTGCAATTTCCTGCTGTTCGCTCTTTCTTTGACTGTAATGCGTAATGTATGTAAAGTGTGTAGACGCAAGTTTTTCACTCCGGTAGATGACGCCCTCTTCGCGGTAATTCGCAGCTTTACTGAAAAGCGCCTATTTGTCCGACGTATTGATGTTATACGTACTGTGTCGAACGGTGATGGAGAGGTAATCAAGGGCTGTGGGAGTAATCTTGTAGACATGCGCACCAAGCCAAGGCCAACCAAACGACCAAAAATTATCGCTGAATGTTTTACTGCGCGTTTCCATGTAAAGTTGTAGCATGTAACAGTTGGCCTGCAATTGTCTTAGATTCTCCTCGAGTTTTATCATGTAACGTTGTGTAATTATGATTTTTTATATTTTTATCGGGCTTTGCTGCTCTTTGTTATCAGGTATGTGCTATCATTAGAGAAAGATCTCTGCTAATTTTATTAAATTTCTCGAAAAATGATAATTTTTTTTTTATTATTTGTTTTAGTTAAAAAAATTTAACCCTTATATTCATAATGGATAAATGGGTAATACGTACACCATATACATCTTCAGTTAACAAACGAACAAATACTGATGAGGAGTCTAAAAGTTCTGAACTAAATGGCCCATCTAAAAAAATATGAAAATCCAATGAGGAATTTATTAAGTATGGTTTTACATTTTGTGTTGTTGATGATGAAGAACGCCCGATATGTGTCATTTGCAACGAAAAATTAGCAAATGAGAGCATGAAACCAGCTAAATTAAAAAGGCATTTGGAAACTAAACATAAAGAACTTCATAATAAAGCTAATTTTTTCAAAGACGAGCTGAAAATCTGAAAATTCAAAGTGCAAATCTAAAGAAATTTACAACAATACCTCAGAAAGCATTACGAGCTTCTTTTAGAAGTTTCTATCTAATGGGAAAAAACAATGAAACCCCATACAATTGAGAATCCCTTATCCTTCCTGCAGCAACTAAGATGACATAAATTATGCATGGCGATAAATATGGAAATGACTAAAACAATACCATTATCAAGAGATACCGTGTCTCGGCGGATTTCCAAAATGTCACGAAATATCGAGTCAGAAGTCATAAAACGCATACAAAATTCATCTGTATTTGCTTTACAACTGGACGAGACTACCGACATTACTAAAATGTCACAACTAATTATGTACGTTAAATTTATTTTTAATGAAGATATAACAGAAACGTTTTTATGTTTCAAAAGTTTGGAAGGAAAACAACTGGAGAAAAAATATTCGAAGTAATAAATGAATATTTTGAAGCGAAGTCCCTTACCTGGGCAAACTGTGTTGCGATTTGTACTGATGGTGCTGCAGCATTAACAGGTTCGAACAAAGGGCTCAGAGGCTTAATCCAGAAAGTGGCGCCTCATATGGTATTTAATCACTGTATGACTCATCGGCCAGCTTTTGTTGCAAAAGATATGGATGAAGAGTTGCACAACATATTACAAGACGCTGTTAGTTCAATTAACTACATTAAATGCAAAGTCTTAAAAGCCGTCTCTTTTTTAATACTTTTGCAATGAGATGGGCTCAACGTATGAGAGATTACTGTTAACACCGAAGTCAGATGGTTCACGTGGGAAAATACTACGACGGATATTTGATTTGAGAAATGAAGTGTACATTTTTTTAAGCGAAAAGAAACATAGATTGGCAAGTTATTATATCAATGAAGTTTGGCTAGGAAATCTGAGCTATTTAGTTGATATTTTCGAAAAACTTAACGACTTAAATTTGAGCTTGCAGAATGAGAATTCAACTATCATAACTTCAGCCAGTAAAATTCAAGCTTTTAAAAATAAGCTTAGTCTCTGGCAAATTGAACTAAATAAAAACAACACCAACATGTTCCCTTGCTTTAACAATTTTTTCAAGGAAAATAATATAGATATATTTACATTTCAAAACATCATTTCCAATCACATTGAAAACTTAAAAGAAAATTTTTCGAGAAGATTCGAGGATTTTCCTGAAAACGATTTTGGTTGGATTCGTGATCCATTTTCCTAAGACATATGCAGTTCAACTCTTCAATTAAGTGAGAAAGAGCAATTGATAGATTTTATTAGTGATTATACTCTTCGAAATCAATTTAAGACTCAGCCTTGCCAAAAATTTTGGCTATTCGCGGAAAAGCAATATCCCGTTCTATGCAAGAATTCCATCAGATTACTAATACAATTTGAATCAACGTATTTATGTGAAACTGGATTTAGCAAATTAGTTTCAATAAAAGCTAAATACCGCTCTCATTTGAACCCTGAAGATGATATGCGAATTGCAATTAGCAACATGCATCCGAACATCGATGAGATAATCAGAAACTTGCAGCCACATACATCTCATTAAAAGGCAATCTACTGATTTTTATGTGTTATACAAAAAATATTTTCTTTAAATTATAAATAATATTAATATGCGTCAGAAATGATGATTTTTTTATTCGATAAAACGAAAGAAATGCGCCTATTTACATCGTGTTTGTGAACATTTATCTCTAGAGGTCCCCAAAAAATTTTTTACAAAAGGGGTCGCAATCGAAAAAGTTTCCCACCATTCCCAAAATTGGGTGACAAGATCCCGTAAAGATCTGTCATACCACACACATATGAAATAAAAAATTTACGTTGAATTTTGGTCTATTTGACTTATTTTTGTTTGTCTTAGTTTTTAAAGTTCCTTATAAGTATACATATAGTGCAAATTTGTTTGTGTTTTGACTTATACAATTTAGAAATGATATGTATAAGAGTTTTATATGCATTGATATTTCAAAGAATACACTATTCTTAAATGAAATTTTGCGATATTTCTCTTTCTGGTAAGGTATTTAAATCAATATGCTTCAAAAGTTATTCTTTTAAATAGAGAAAATTCTTGTTTTGATTTATTAATTCACTTGAAATTAGAAGTATTTGTAAAATGATTCTTGACATTTTATGAAATGTGACAATTATTTTTCTCAATTTATTTTTAGGTTATCCACTTACAAAATTTTTGTGTGGGAGACATTTTAACTATATTTAAAGGCTTAGAAATTGGTGCCTTTTAAGAATTCGCTAATCTTAGAGCAATTATTTTTAATATCCACTTGATTTTTCTTAACATGTGTGTGTGGATAATGTAATCTATTATATAACTAACAATAATTTTAATTTTTTATAACTCTATTACAGCTATCAGTCAATGAGTTTTCCCTAATAAAAAACGATTAATAAGTATACGCTGATTAACCCTGTAGACAAATAACGCATGAAACTATTTTTGATGGATTAAAGCCACAGGGGAAAAGGAGTATCCAAATCAAACAAATCCACAAATCATTAGCTGACAGCTTAGACATTTTGATTTACTTGTTGTTAAGAAACACATCATATATATATAAGAAATACCTTTCTAAAAAGTATGGAAACGGTTTTGAATACAGTTATTTTTCATTTTGCTTATATATACTCACTTTTTGGGAGTATGCATCTGATTTTATTAATTTCCTTTTTTTTAAACTATACCCGACCACTAAGTGTTTTTTGAAATTACAAAATTTTTCATGACCTGAATTTTTATAAACCACGAAGTGGTTTAAAAATTATCTTTATACACTCGGCAATAGTGATTATTAGCTTTGATTAAATTTAAAAATTATGAATAATATTCACCAAAATTTTAGTTATTATATATATACATATATATGTCACACAATTTTATATTTATGTTAAATTTAATGATGCAAGAATATAGATAATGAATTTTAAATTTCTATCCTGTATGGAAAGCGTAAATAAAATAACATAAATTAGAAGAATTACATAATAAACATCTTAGAAAGTGTTTATTGTGCTCTGAAATCAAAATTACATCTTAGCTATGTTTTTAAGCTATATTGTAGCTATTTAAAGTGGTAAGTAGATACCGCGATTCATCACAAGATGGCGTTTCTAAGGGTAAAACTGTGGGTAAAAGGAATTATAGAGAGAGAGAGAGAGCCATTTTAAGCCTCCTTAGAACTTCTTTTCCTCTTTTTTTCTCGTGAAGTTATTTAAAGAATAAAGTGCACTCGGGTAATTCAGAACGAAGAAAAAAAAAGCCTGAAATGTAGAAGTCACAGGTTTAATAAAAGAATATTGCTCTCATATATTCTTCAAAATTCTAAGCTCCGTAATATTCTCAGCAAACAAAAAGAATATATCTAACATGTAAAATGAAATTTGAGGGGGGGAGGGGATTAATCTTTTAGATCAGTGTTCTAAAACTATGCCCCCCTAGGGGGCGCAGCATACAAAATAAAAGGTTAAAAAAATTAGTTTACTGGAACTAAGCATAACAAAATACTTTCTGACAATAAAAAAAATGCAGATTTAAACTGATATGATTTATATATATCATCTGGCAAAATTACATCATCAAAATAAAAGATTCTACTTCAAAAACTCATTAGCTATCTTTGATCCTATAACCAAATTAAAAAAATATTTTGTTTGCTTTGCTGTAATCCCACGATGAGAGATTTTTTTATTACATTTCTCTTTTAACCTAAAATATTACTTTAGCTGACCCTCGATCTTACTGGTATGGTTATCTCCGTCCCTTTTTTTTAGGGAAGTTGTAAATAATATATTTCTGTTTCGCCTTTTTCCATGTGAAAGAGTAATATGATATATGGATAAGCATATTGAGCACTTTGAAGAATTATTTCGCCAAGGTTTATTTTTATGAGTATTCTGAAACATATAATGCATAATGAAAAACGTTAAAACACAATTTTTTAAAAACCCATTCCATATATTTTTTTTTTGAATACACTGAATTGAATGTTAGCAAAAATGTCTGTGATTTGTGTCCTTTATTTAAGTAAAGAACATTTGAAAGAATTTAGTTCAGTTTTATTGGATTTCTTCTCAAATTTTCGAAGACAAATTGAAAAGTCCTTGATATAGGTAAGTATATTTTCTCTTAGTTAAATTATTTACTGAAATTGTGATTTTTATTGTATATAGTAAAAATAATTATTAAAAAAAAGGATTGGGGTGAGTCACTCCACGGAAACATTATTGTTAGTATCGAGATCACACTTGATCCCGGGCTAAAACATTTTGAAGTTTTCTCGCTTTAAATATTAAAAAATAACACAATTATTCTTCATTGCAATTTTACATTCTTTTTCATTATTTAACATTAATTCTAAAATTACAGTTCGTTCAAAACTAATTATAATATGAGCATTCATTTCAAAAAATTATTTTACAATTTTGAATACATTGTCATGCCTTTGGTTTTACTCTCCTTATATAATTAAGCTATTATATCCAGAATAATGTACTATTTAAAAAAAACTCGTGTGAAGAGTGGGTACTTCAGCTTTTTAAAAGGGCAAGTTTAATAATTATTAGTGACTTCTCTATGGGCTTGTCTTGCAGAGCAAAGTTTTCAAAGGAAGGCTTAAATATTGTGACACTGAGTTCTTTTCTATATTTGCGAGATCTATATTTTGTCTTCAAACAGCCACAGCAGAAAATCCGGTTTCAAAAAGGTAGGATATTAAAAATGGTAATAGTATAGAAATGCTTTTGTTTTCATGAAAAATTCATCATCCATTTTCTGCCCAAAATTCAAAGGGCTATTTATTTCAAAAATTGCCTTTTAACTATGTACTTGGATGTAAATCTATAAAGATTTCTTCTTCGGCAGTTAAGAGCCCTTCTGATTGATTGATTGAATATTAACGTCACACTATTCAGCTACACGAGGGCTTTTGGTGACGGACCACGTAATTTTGAACCATAGTCAAGTGACGTGGATGACACCTGAGCTGGCACCTCCCTCTCCTAACTACCACACCACACCAACGGGAGGTCGTTTCAGCTCTCGACAGATTTAACGTGCATCGCTGCCCTACACGACGGGTCTTCAGTGGTACTGAGCTCGAACTCATGACAAGAGGCAAGCCAGGATCCGATACCTATACCACTCGGCTACCGCGGCCACGAGAGCCCTTCTGAAGTATTGTGAAATGAATCTCTAACCCACTTGCTATCAAGTTGTCCTGAGCAAGAAAATACTTTTTAAAATTCCATGCCAACATGACTAAATGATTTTCTATGGTTTTAAATACAATTTCCGCATATTGTTCTTCAGATTTATAAGTTTTAACACATAGTAAGTACACATGTAAGTTTTACTCAGGGTTTTTTAGTAACAGTAATAGTAAATCCAAAATTTAAGTATTCTTTAGAATATATCCTTGATTTAATTTTCGGAACCATGCTCTTCTGTGTACTTGTTGATACTTTATTATCATCGAATGTTCTCTACGACTTAAAAATATATCTAGGATTTTGCTTTAATCTACTGCCGTAAATAATTAATTCGGCGATTTACAACCAACGCGTAAATTATAAAATGTAAATTCAAGAAAGATTCGGTAGCTATAGAAGTATCGACTTCCCAAAAACGGGAATGGAATTGTACCAGGTACAGTTTTTTTACATGTTTGGCGTAGAGGGATGGGGCCGCTGGGGCCCTCACGCAAACGTTCCCCAAAAAATTTTGAAAGATGTGATAAAATATGATGGAGAGCAAAATAGACTAATATTTTTTTTAAGGGATTTTTTTAAAATTTTAAAAGGGATGATAAGGAAATAAACCCTTTAATTAAAATCATTTTGCAATCTGTTCTAATTTAAAAAGTTAGAAAAGAAAATAGGATAATAATTATCCAAAAATTTAAAAAAAAAAAAGAAATTTTTACTTAAAATATATATTTTTTAAAAGGTAAATATAAAAAAATTTTTAAACTTATCTTGTGAAGATGTGGTTTATAAATTAAATCGTATTGTAGTTTTAGGTTTTTAATTTATATATATATATATATATATATATATATATTTTATATATATATATTATATATATATATATATATATATATATTATAAAAAAAGTAATGCATTCAATACATTATTTTTGGGGTATAAAGGGGGGGGGGCGAAAAAAAATTATAATTGAAAATTGGGTCGCCAGTACTGAAAGTTTGAGAAGCACTGTTTTAGATATTATTTTTTGTCAGGGTGATGTAAAAATTTTGGAATTTTTCCCCTGTTATTTAATCTTTTTATTGGAAAATTTACAAACAAAAAATTTATAAATTTTAAATGATCATGAAAAGGAAAAATAGAAACCCCAAATTTGTATTGTCCCTTTTTAAAAATTAAATATGATTTTTCATGCTTTTCGTTCTATGAAACTGATGCAATAATTTGTTCCACTTTTCTGTTCGATATAGGCTTTGATTCTATTAAATATCACTTTTTTTTTGTTTAAATTTTTGGGGGAAATTTTAAAATTTTCGTTCAAATTTTGTCTGTTTAAGAGCGGGAGAGCTATAACCCAAAAGGGGCCTTGGTGAAAAAAAAGGAGTGTTTAGCCCTAAGATAGGGATAACTTCAAATTTTGTAATGCTATTTCGGGGTTTTTTTTGGTGAATAAAAACAAGAAGATGTGTGTTAGTACTGTCCTAAAAAAATTATTTTTCATATGTCTGTACTCATAAAGTAATATTTTTGTTAAAACAATATTTTGGGGTAATTATTTGTATTCTAAGAAGGAAGAAAATGGGTTTTAAAGGTAGTAAAAAAGGGAAAATCCTTTAGATTAAAATTTTATTTAAATATCTTTTAAAAAACTCCCAAGCGTTGTTCCGTATTTCCCCGTGCTTCTTTTGGGATCAGACCCCCAAAAATTTCACCCCGGGAACCACTTTCGCTCTATTAAAAATTCTAGTGTATTTGTTTCATTTAACTCCCAAACCTACTAACTGCTGAAAAATTATAAAAAGTTTTTTCCAAAAAAACCTTAAATCAGTAGGAAAGTAAAAAAAATGAAAAATGTTTCCCTAGGAAGGGAAAAAAAGGCACATGTGATAAATAGATTTATATATAAAAATTTAATTTTTTTTCCCCCTTTAAATTTTTACAAGTGACAGTAAATTTTAAAAAAATTTTTTGGTCAAAATTTTAAAAAAATAATCTTCACAGAATAAAATATACTACAGCAATATGTGTTATAATATAATAATGATAATGGTTTTATTTATTTATATATATTATTTTGTCTCTTATTCCTAGTCGTGCCATAAGTTACGAAACAATTGTAAAGGAGTTAAAATAAAAAAAAAATTGTTATGATATTTAAAACTAAATCTATTTAAAGTGTTTTAATTTGTGTTTAAATTTGGCATTATGAAACTTTTTTTCAAATGGATCCCCTTGACCTCTACGGGTTTTCAAGACCTTCCCACCCCATCTATCGAGGCACGACCCCCCCGTGAAAATTTGTTATCGTTCCCCAAGGAGCATTTAAGATTGTTCAAATTAGTATGCCGTTTTTAGCACACTTTTGTCTTAAATGCTGAGCACAATTTGGAAAATGACTAGAAATTTAGTCTAGTTCTTGGGGGTTTGAACATTTCTTTCCAAACCCCCTTAGGTCGTCTCCTTCTAATGAGAAGAAGCAAAGTTAAAAAAAAGTCCAGTCGCTTTTTCCCTTGAAATTTCCGTTCAGGGGTTCCCCTATAAGGGTTTTAAGAAAAGGTTTTTAAAAAATTTTTTTCATGGTTTTAATTCCCTTTCTCAAAAAAAGAATTCTAAAATGCCTTCAAAGTTACCCCCCCATCAAAACCAAATTGGGGAAAACAAAATTTAGGAAAACTCTGGGAACCCCCTTTTTTTTTTTTAAAATTTGAGCCACCGGGTTTCGTTTTACACAGTCATTCTGGTGGTTAAAAGATCAAAAGTCAAAATTTTTTCTTAGGGGAAACAGAATTGCCCCCGGGCCCTTATGAGGGTTGGGGGGTTTAAAAGTGTTTTTGTTTTTAAAATCTGCGCTTTTAAATTTCCCTTTTTAAGAAAATGGCCAGTTTTTTTCGATAACCCTTTGCCCCCAAAAAACTTCATTTACTAGGGACACAGGCTTTTGACACATTCAACTTTTAGGGGAAAAAAAAGTCTTTTTGGCAAGGGTTTTTTGAATGCTCCGTTATTTTTCAAGAAAGTTTTGTTCGTTTTCCAGTATGGCCCCCATAATTATGTTTGTCAAGAAAATTTTATTTTTCTAAAGCCCCAAAATAAATATTGGTTTTTTGGGTAAAGAATAACCCCGATGAAAAGAATAACATTTTGATTTCCAAAAAATTAAGAATTAAAAAACCCCTGGGGTTTTTCTTTTTTTATGAAAAATATCTTCTTATGCTTCGTTTTAAAGGTTAAATCTCTTACCGAAAAGAACATAAGGGCAAAGACAATTTTTTGAAAGATATTACAGACGATTTCCAACGACGAAATTTAAAATTGTCTTTTACGTTTGAGTGACAGTAGATGATCTCAAATTTTTTTTTTCCCGTACTTTTGGCAAGTAATTTTTAGCCAAAGAATTAATGATAGAGGGTTGGTCATCGCCAAAAACTATTTTAGTGATTTTTAAAAATTAAAATGGCCTAAATGATTTCAGTAATTTTTTATATATATATATATATATAAGAGCTGAAATCTCTTTAATTGTTGGTGATGATCATATGCCCTCTATTATTATTAAAGGTTGTGCAGAGTTTTTGGTTTATACTGTTCTTATTTTGTTTCATCTTTTTTTTTAAAAAAAAAAAAATTTATTCTCTATGTTGAAGCAAACCGGATTGTTCTTAAATTTATATATATCCTTTTACTTTGTAAATGTTGCATTTCTTTAACATATATTTTTTTTTAATTGAAAGATCCCAAAAATTTTTTTTAATTTTCCTACAAAAACACTTATGTAGGAAAAAAAAATTATTCAACTAAAAAACATGCTAATTTTAATTGATGGGAAATACATTTTTTCCAGAGATCACAACCCAAATTTTAAAAAACTCTGATGCCTCAAGAACCGTTTTGTAAAAAAGAATCCATTATATTTTTGCTTCCCTTCTTGCCGACGAAATAAAAATTTCCGGAAAAAAATTTTTAAAATTTTTAAATATAAATGAACATATAAAAAAAAGTTTTATAATTTCAATACCTTCCCCATTATTGCATTTTCAACAAAAAAAAATTTACTGAAATTCAATTTTAAAAAGTTAATTTTTTTATATTTTTCCCCTTTTGTATTTTTTTTGGGGAATTTGCTAAATAATTTTTTTCAAGAAAAATTTTAAAAAATTGGGAAGTTAAGGGGTATATATAAAAAACAATATGCAAATTAATTCAAAAAAATTTTAGCCAATTCAATTTTTTCTCTAAAAAAATTTTAAAAAATTTACAATATTCCAAAAAAATTTCCCCCAAGTTTAATTAAAAGGGAATTTATTCGCTCTTTCATGGGTTCCCTTTTGAAAATTAGACTACTAATTTATTTAATTTGGGTTTTCAAAAAATTTTTAAAGCTTTTGTAAATAGCTGTCAGTTTGATGTTATTTATATTGAATTTTTTCTACTGCCTTTGTTTCAATTGATTTTAGTATCTTTTTTTTTTAAATAATTAAAAACTATATAGGGATTATTATATTCATTTTATTGAATTGGTACTTTCTTATTTAGCAATCGAAAACACTTTACCTCTAGTTCAGTAATGCTGTTTCCATTTATAATTGATTTACAAATGCATAAAATGTCCAGCAGGGCTGTAATCTTAGACCCTTGTTTTTAATTCATTCATTAAGATCCTTTGTTGTATTTTTTTTTAAAAAAAATTCTCTATCTTTTATATGCTGAAAAAAGATTTTAGGTTGATGCTGTCAAATATTGATAGCGTTCTTTTACAAACTTGGATAACTTGCTTTGGAGATGCGATGATAACAGGTTACTTATAAATATTGGGAGAATTGTAGCATTCTTAACTATATATTAGGAAATCGCCGTCTGTATTCTGTTCCTCTTTCTAATCAATAATATCTCATTATTTCGTTCAGTTACTGGTTTTGGTGTTACATTTAACATAAAATTTAATTTTAATCACCATGTTAATGGTCTGGTCTACAAAGTGAATATAAAACTGTTTCTCAAACGCAAAACTAGAGGATTTTCCAATGAGCTTGCGCCATAAAGGTTCTATATTTCGGTATTATTCGTTCTAAAAAATTGCAGCCTTATGTGGGACCCTTATTACGAAAATAAAATTGAAATATTTGAGAAGATGCAAAGTAGGTTCCTGAATTTTATGTTTTATAGAAAGAAATTATTTTTATATTCACTAAATTTATCATCATTTCATTTACGCTAATTTTTTGGTATTTCGAGTTTGATATAATGACGAAATGCTTCTTTTTAAATAATCATCAATAATTATGACAGCGTTGACGTACTAAGCAGTATTCATTTTGCAGCACCAGCGAGTAGTTATTGAAACAATTTCTCTCATTTTGGAATAAATTTACCAGATTTAATTATACAGATAATTTATCATTAGACAAGCTTTATAAAATTTTTAACAGGTTTTCTGAGAAGAGCTTGATATTTTTAACATGTCTTAATATATTATTTAAAAATAAATGTTGACCGGTTTTGAATTCTTGATATGCATTACTTTTCATTTTCAATGTTTTTAACGTTATTTTGAATATTGTTTTTTGTGTTCTTTTTTAGCATTTTTTTTATTTTTAATGTGTGTTTTTATACCTGATTGCTTACGGTTCTGCAATTACGCTTAGTAGTATTTTCTTATGGTTTTTACTGTTCGTTTTGTGTCCTGCTCTCTGTAACCAGAGTTTTTTTCCCCCTTTAGTGTGAGCATTTTCTTAAAATAAATAATAACTATTAAGCATATTACAAATTGTATTAAAGATTTAAACACAATGTAATATGCTTCTCATAATGGTCCAGAAATGATTTGAAATATTTTACGGGGAATGAAGTACATATACGCAAATAATTGCTGATTGTATTAATGTAAGAGGTTGTTTTAAAAATGATTAATTGGTTCTTGAGAGAGCTGTCAAAACTAATTAAATTTTAGAAATATACAGATAGCAAAAAAATATTTAAATCTTAATGATTTTCAAAAAGTTATATTTGGAGCCTTTCACACTGAAAAAGGTATTTGTAAACGGTGATTCACACTCAATGTCTGTTGTTTTTATTTTGAAACCTCCGCAATATGTCACTGTTCAGGTACGTAGGTTGATAACGACAAGCAAGCAAAATAAAATATATTCCAGATATGCATTACAAAAAGGAGGAGGTTCAAGTCCTTTTTAGGTATATAAGCACTTAAAATAATTTTTTAAAATTTTGACTTAAATTCAAGTTTGTCATCGTTCAATTTTACAATATAGAATTCCTGAATGATTCTGAAAACGCAAAATTTTCTGTGGGTAAAAATATTTTTCTAAGTAAATACTATCAGAAGGATTATATTACTTAATATTTTGTTATCAAAAGTGCGATTGAACTCCTATATTAGGCAAAAAGAAAAAGAAATGTAAAGGCTAAATAAGTTTTCAAAATTTCTTTTTTTGTATTTATGATTTCCTTTATTTTATCATTTGGTTAAAATACGTATAATTTAGAATTCAAGCGTTTATCTGACTTATTTTATTTTGGTTTATTCTTTCAAGGTACATTGCCACTTAATTTTGTAAAAAAAAAAAAAGAAACCCAACATTTTTTAAATATATTTATTTATTTTATATGCAAATAAATTGGAAATTTGATTACTTTCAAAAATTTTCTGTGGCCACGAAATCGAACTTGGCAATGTTTTAGTCGAGCAGTTTGTTTGCGTTCTGTTTCTAGGGCTCAGGCTGATATACGTTAAATCAGTCAAAACTCAAAGTTACCACGTTAGAGTGATATGGATGTCAGGAGAGTGGGAAGCCCACCCACGTATCGTCCTCATTACTTGGCTCTGGTTTAGAATTGTGAGGTCCGTCGCAAAAGCCTTCTTGTGGATTCTAAGAGTCACATTAATAAACCCTGAATCGAAATTTTGTAAATCAATGTCTACAAAACAAAAACATCTTTTCATTTTAATTTATAATAGCATCATTTTTGAATGAAATTATTTGGTTTGATGACTTCAACGGTGCGAAAAAACTCAGAGATACAGTCGAACCTTTATTTAACGAAGTCACTAAATTCTGAAAAAAATTTCGTTATATGGAAAATTCGTTATATAGAGGTTCATCTTTTAATATACTTTATAAACCCCATAAAACAAATTTTAAATTCATATACACTGTATATTTACAAAAAAGTAATTATTCCCACATTTTTGTAAATTAACATTTATTTATTTTATATATCTTACCCATCAAAAAAAAAAAAAGCTGTAAGGAAAACAAGAAAAAAGAATGTCGAGGAATATACTCTATTTTCAATACTAAGAAAATAAAATTAATGAATTTTAAGGACATTTTTTAATTTAAAGCGTTCAAGTAATTTTAAACATACATTATTTCATAACTAGAAACACATGCGTCCCTTAATTTAATTACTCATAAAATCTGTTAATTTTATTTCAGTTTTTTTGTTTGAAAAGATGCTTTGTTTCATAATACGCCTCATATCTATGCAATACACCAAAAATCCCAGAATTCTATTGCTCTCGCCGAGTTAAGCATTTAATAAAACCAGTTCAAGATTTATGACCACCATAAAATGCGTTAAGAGAGAATAACTTGAAATGTTCGGAAATAATTTAAAAATAGGGAGAAAAAAATTGAATTACAAGAATAAAAGTATGTTATATAGAAAATGCACTTCGTTATAGGGAGGTTATTTTACGAAGAAAATCGTGAAATGCACTTGGTTCCAGGAAAAAGTTCGCTATATAGTAAAATTCGCGATATAGAGATTCGTAATATGGAGATTAGATTGTAAGAGATTTCTTCAAGCCCTGGGCCCCTACACAAATGTAGGCCCCAACTATGGCGCATAAAAGTTGACAGTACATAGCATACGTTGTCAAATATTTCTACAAACAATAAACAGAAAAAAAAATAAATGTACATGACTTACAATCGCACAGACCGACTACCGCCTTTTGATTGAATGAGTAATGATGGAGTATGGTGGTAAGCCAGGTATACATGGACGACAGTCATCACATGTAGCCAGTTGACACATATCGCCCGAAATTCCCAGTTCTTAGGAGAATACAGCCGAAAATAACATTTGACTGTTGAAATTATTCGAATCATGATCTTAAGGCTGAATCGGGAACGAGATGAGCCCCCATTGTGAACGAGACCCTGGGCTCATGCCTTAAGACGTTCCTGCTCATCTTATTGGATGGAATACCTCATTGTTTAAAAGCTGCTCGTGATAATTTTTTAAAAATATTATTAATCTGATGTTGGAAACGTGTGAGTACCCTTTTTTATCATTTCTGAGTTGAATTAATGATAAATTATACAAAAATTAATCGATTAACTGTGTTTGGCGATATATGCAAAAGTTTTTACTTATAAAACGATGTAAAATACAATTAATGCTTTTTAGAATATTTATTAGCCTTTCTAAATTTATAAATCAAAGAACTTTTGTGAATTGAAAAATGGCGTAAGCATGTTTTAATTTTTCCATTTTTTTAAAATTTCTATTCGAAATATCTTATCATGCAATAAAATCATATTTTATAAATGATCTTTCTAATTATGATCAAATTTAACAAATGTTAAAACAACATCTCATTCAAGCCAAATTATTAATTGTTTTTACAGAATTTTTTACTTGAATTTTCAGATGCGATGGAACATGAATTCGAAAGGTAAGATTAACATATTTAAATAAATTATTCGATTCTGCATTGTAGTGTACAATTCTTGCGTAATATACAGAGTTTTTGTAAAACAAAAGCGTATTTACTTGAAAGCTTGTAATCACTTTTTCGCTCATTATTTGTTTAATTTTACAGAAAATTGTGAAAGAAATTATTTACATAATATTGTTTATTCCCTGTAAAAAAAGGGGGAAAATAAATATTACATTCAAATATTTTTGAATTCACACACACATTACTGAAACAGACTGCTTATATGCGTACAAAAAAAACACGAATTCTTTACTTAGTGTTTAAAAAGAGGGGAAAAGAGCTATTTAAAGCACTATAACTGGCGATGAGTACAATTCATAACACACAGATGTTTCCCGTGATGTTTCTTATATTATGTTTATTCATTTTGAATGATGGTGTACATTCTTAATTTTGAAACAAAGAAATATTTCTTCGTCTGGAAGACGAGAAGTACGTCACTTGTGTATAAATTGCAATGCGCGCGCGGTTATTGTTTAACGTTGTGAGGACATATTACGCAATAAGTTGGTTTTCAGACGAATTTTTATTTTTGCGGTTTTGTAGAAAAATTTTATAAGTGGATTAGCAACCTGTAAAAATTCTTCGTAGGAAGACAATCCTGTACTGCCAGTTTAACTGTAGGTTTTTATTGAAGTTTGAATTTTTTTTTCTTAGATATTCATGTACAGCACAAAATTACAGGTTTCGAAATATTAAAAAAATACTATATCGCCTCAAATAATGTAATAACGTTTCTTAAATAAGTAGCACGAATTCTAAAATAATTAAACTAAAGAAAAGACTGAAAACAATTCGCATTTTTTTTAGATTACTTATAAAATTAGTTGGACTTAATAAATCAAGTTGGTACATCCCCCCTCCCTCCCCTTTTGATTTTAAGAATCTAATTTCTTGAAACTTCACATTAAATTTATAAACTATGCAAAATTTTAAAAATTAATCTATTTCACCCTAAAATTTAACGGAAACAAACATCAAAAAATTTGCAAAATTTTAACAAGGTAATTTTTTTTGTCACTGTGACAGTTCTGCCTTTTATATCTCAGATATTTGCTTTTTGAAAACTGAAACACTTAGTTTCATTAAAAATGTTATACTTAAATTTCACAAAGTTACTCAAGGAATTGATCGAAATTAACCAAATAGTTTGATGTTGAGAGTTATAGCAATGATATTCGGAACACACACAGATCAAAAGAAACTCAGCTAAAAACGTGACAAACTGATCTGTTAAAAAGTTTTGCCAGAAAAAATAATAAAATCAAAGTATAGGTCAAATCTAAATATTGTGGCAGTACTTCGTCCGGCAGTATCGACCATTATTTCAAGATTTAATAGTATAATTAAAAATAATCAAGCACATCCTACCCATTGATACATAAATATTGCGTATGAGTACGCCGTTGATAATAAAAAGTGAGGATCTCAGAAGTGAACTCAAAATGACTACACTTAATAAACAGATTACAGTTTATGTATAATTGACCGTGTAATTACATCATTTTATTACTTAATTAAAATTTCTATATCGTTATATTCAAATTAAAAACTAGTTTTTTCGAATGTTTATTACTGCAAAACAATAATATACTACAAATAAAAAAAACACATACAGAAGTATCAAGAGCGTAAATTTCGAGAAATACTCATGGGGTCGCACAAAATTTTTGAACAAAAAATGGGGCCGTCTTCCCGAAAAGTTTAAGAACGCATGATATATTATAGTAGAACCTATAGTATTATTAGAATATTATACTACACTCACTTCCAAAAGTTAAGCACGAAGATGGAAAATGTAAAAAAAATCAACAAATACTGTTTTTGATTTCGACAATGTAAATTTGGCAGTAAAAGTAGCATATATATATTTATACATAAAACAAAATCAATAATTATATACAGAAATGAAAACAATGTTAAATTTTTGTAAGTTATCAGATAATGTCATACTGGAGACTTAAACAGAATTATGTGGTATAAAAGTGAAAAAATAAACTGCATAAAATGAAAAAGTAGGACATTATCATTTTGTATGTGATCTCCCCTCATCTGTATGCAAAGTTTACAATCTTCTCTGACTTTTACACCTTTCAATTAGGTGGTCAAATCACCACAGAATTTGCACCGCCTAGTAGGAGCAGTTTCCAGCTCAATAAGAGTGGCTGGAGGTAGGAAACGTGAAGATACAGCACGGCCGAGAGAGCATCTCAAAGATTTTCAATGGGATTAAGGTTATGAATATGTTGGCCACGACATACGCCTTCAATCCCTTCACTCTCCAGTGGTAGTCACCGATGATGTCAGCTCTATGGGGACGTAAGTGTTATCATCCATTAAAACAAAAGTAGGGACAACTGCTGCAGCGTAATCTCACAATGGGCTCTTAGGATCTCATCTCGATACCGGACAGCCGTCACAGAACCCCTTTTTAAAAGGGGCGGGTTTTGGTGCGGTACCCCAATGAAATCCCCTGCCCACACCATAATGCCCGCCTCGAATGCGGTTTTCGGTGATGTTTTGGGGGTGATTGGGTTCCGACGCCAATCCATCCCTTGTCATCTGGTCAAAAATTTTGACTCATCAAACATGACATTGCCCCAATCAGACAAAAGCCCAAATTCCCAGCCCCCCGGTTTTAATCGTGCCCCTTTTTGTTTGGGAGGGATAGAGAAACAAACCGATAGGGGCACACCCCCATTCTTTGGAATCTTCGGGGCGTACAGTAGCCGGGACATGCCTTTACCAATGGACGTTTAACCCAAAATGTCACATGGAGGTCGCCTGCGTTTCCCGGGCCCAAAAAGCAAATATATCGATCTTCGGGGGGGTTTTAACCCCTTTTGGTCGACCGCCTACGGGCCTTCGGAAAACCCGTCTATGGTTTGGGAATTGTTTGAAAACGTGAAATTACAGAATGATGAACGCCGAAGAAAAGAGCAACATGTGTGATCGACGTCCGTTAAATCCCCAAAAGCACCCCAAAGGCTCGAATCTTCCATTCATTTTCTGGAAGTCATAGAAACAGTATGTCTTGAAAAAAAATTTTAGAAACTTTTAAACACCTTCTATCAGAACTTAAGTCAACTTCTGTAACCCTTCATGCTGGTTTTATAAGACTGCACTTTTGATATTTTGACATGAAAGCACGATTGGTGTTACTAACATATTTGCCTTTCTTTCCCTCTGCCCCGCAGCGAATTGCATCCTCTTCTTCCCCGATTGGTTTTCCGGAAATTAGCATTTTCCTCTCCGTGCTTAACTTTTGGAAGTGAGTGTATAATGTATAGCAAGGGTCGGCAACCTTTTAGCTGCGGCGTGCCAAACCAATTTACCTATATGATTCAGCGTACCACACAGTACGACATTTTTGAAATAATTCGATTCCCGCGATAATGCATGCAGAGTTAGAGGATAGAGATGAATAATATAGAGAGTTTTATTATGTATTAATTTTGCCTTATTTAAAAAGATATTTTTTAAGGTTTCCTGCTACGTTCGGAACCGTGATTTTAAATAAGCGCATAAATGGATAATTTTCATGATATTTAGTGTCACTTAGATTAGAATATATGTATAAAATTTTTTAAAGGACATTTTGACAAAAAAAATTTACAAATAAATAATATTTTGGAAAAAAATTAACTTGAAAAAACCCTTTTTTTAAAAAATGTTCCCCTTTTATAAAAATGTTTTTAAAAAATAATAATATTTTGTGTGTGTGTGTGTGTGTGTGTGTGTGCTTATATAACGTAAAAGATTTCTCCAGAGAGTCTAAAACTATTTTTTTTTAAAAAAGTTCACATTATTTTCAGAGTTAAAAACCAATTGAAATAAAATTATCAGCATTTTTTTTTTAAAAAATTTTCTCCCCTTGTTGTCGTAAAACATGGATAAAACCCACTTGCTACTTTTTCCAAAAATTTAGTTGAGCCTTTTGTACATGGGTTCGAGGGGGTTATAAAAAAATATTATTATTTTAATAGAAGCTTTTTTACTTTTAAGGAGAATATTTTGAAAATTAGTCATTCTGTGTTCTTTTTTTGTAAAAAATATTGTATTTAAGAAATTTTTATTGTAATAATATTTTAAAACAATTTTAATACATTTTCAAAATGTGTGACAAAAAAATATAAAATTTTTCCATTTATAAGATTTGAAAAAAATCAAAAAGTCGGATACCTTAACAAAAAATAAACAGCAAAAAATCAGGGCGGCCGGGGTTTGGGAAAAACCCGGACGATATCCGGCGGAAAAATTTTTAAACCAAAATTTGAAAAATCCCTTTTTGTTACAAAAAAATTTTGATGAAATTATTTTCTAAAATTATTGTTTACATATTAGAAAAAATTAAACATACTATTTTTTTTTAGCCCGAACTGAAAAGTCGCCCAAATTGTTGGAAAAATTTTTAAACGATTATATTAAAAAATAAATAAATAAAAAAAAAATTTAAATTACGTGGGATTTGATTTGAAGGGGCTGGGAAACGAATGGGGATACAAGAAGACATGCTTATTTTGGAAAAAGATTTTCCCCGTACTGATAAAAAGGGGTTTCCCGGGAAATCCCCGGATTTCAATATTTTTTTGTTTTCCCGTGAATGGAAAAGGGGTTTAAAAATAAATTTTTTTAAGTAGCTATTTATTAGGGGACCCCGGGGATTTCAACCTGGGCTAAGTTTTTTAGCGGCCTTTTGTTTAACTTTAAAGATCGTTCCTCGAAACTTCCTTGGGCGGGGGGAATTTTCATTCCCCCTCTGTGGGGTAAGAGTGCAATAAGAGAAAAATAACCCATGAAGAGTCGAGAATTTGTTCAGTTTTTCGGGGGAAAAAGTAAAAAACCCTTTCACAATTTTTTTTAAATCAATTTATTTGGGTAGCTTACCGTAAAATCTGGTGGAAAAGCGCACCCATACTTTCAAGTTTCATTTTTAATATAGTTTTTTGGTATAAATTGCCGTATAACGCTTTACCCCTTTTACGAAGGAACTTGAAAAGGGACCCCATACAATGCTATTAATGTTTTGAAATCGTTTATTCGAGGTGTTATCTTTTGGGTTTTTTAAAAAAAGTATACCTTTTAGAACTCTAAAACCCTTTTTTTTTCAAAGTATGTCATTTCCTTTTTTAAAAAAAGCAGTATTCCAAAATTCAAGTAGAAAATCTAAATTTTTTTTTTTGTCATTTTTTTTTTTTTTAATATATATATATATCCCGGGGGTCAAACCTTTTTAAATTTTCGTTCTTGTTCTTTGTTAAAAGTGCGCGTTACACGCCGGATTTTTTGGTATAAGTATTTAAAACTTTTTTTTAAATATATATATATATATATATATATATATTTAACCTTTTTTAAAAATTGCGGTTACTTGTCTTTTAATATGAGCTATTTCAATTTAAAATTTGTAATTTGAAGAAGGGAAAAGAACCACCAAAAAGTTTTAAGGAGATTATTTCTAAAACAACCCAAAAAATTTTTTTTCATTATTTTTCTTAACCAAACTTTCGTGTCAGATTTTTGAATTTAAAATTTTTTTTATTTATTCAACATTAATACAGCAACTTAAAACAAAAAAATTGGTTTTAAAAAGTAAAAATTTTCCCCTTTAAAATAATAATAATAATTTAACGTACGAATTGTTACCCCAACAATAAATAAAATTTTTGCATTTTTATAGTATATTAATATTTATCTCTTAGGGAGCAAACATTAGAGGAAAAAAATGATTCATCTTCAAATATTAAATTTCAGACTCATATGAGTCAGTAAAAGAAACATTAATTTTTTTATGTGAATTTTTTTTTTGAGATTTTTAACTTAAAAATTTTTTTTTAAAAACGCTAACAATTTTTGCCCTAGTCCTAAAAAAGAGATCAATTTAAAAAAAAAAAATTATAACTTTTTAAATTTTGGGGGGGACTTTTTTCCTCTATGTATATGATAAAGTTGAAAATAAAAAAAAAAAAAAAAAAATCAAGGTGGTAACAGCATCTGCAAAATAAAGATAGTGTGACATATTTATTTATTTATTAACTAAGTAAATTCTTTTGTATTCGAATTAGTAATAATTTATTTCTTCAGAATAATTATTTATTCCTTCGAACTACTTTTTTCTACAGATTTTGTTACTAACTACATTTGAAAATTATTTATCAAAACATTTGGGAGATTTCATTGAAGTTCAAAGGTAGAATTTAAAATTTCTGTATGCCTCACAAAATTGTACTTCTTTTGCAGGGAGCTTGGATGAAAATACATTTGATACTCTATTTATTATTTTAAACCGTTTTCAATTTTATTAATTGTTTCATGACGTACATTTCTACTTTTTAATACAAATACAAACTTTTAAAAATCTGAAAATTTATGAGTCGAAGCTAAATCGAAAATTGAAGAAAAAACGGTATATTTTTTTCTGTATTTTATATAATAACTATTGATATTATTTAAAAATAACATGCTTTTAAATATTTTGAAATTTTGATGTATTTTCGGGAAGAGAGAAAAAACCGGAAAATCAGAAACATTAATTACTACGTTAAGGGTGACAAATGTGCACAAAACAGAATATTTCGCTTAGAGCAGCGTTCGGCAAATTGCAGTTCTTCAAAATTCTGCTGTTATATACAGTTAAAAATTAAGTCTACTAAAAAATAGTTATTGTTTACTTTTTAAATTTATATAAACATCTCTTTAAAAAAACTCGTATTTACATCCACATTTAAATATTTGACTGGCTTACCGACAGAATTTATCGTTGAATGTTTATTTGATTTAACTCTTTTGTAATTTCCAGTTATATATTTGTATTTAGTATTGTGATTCTGGTATTTAATTTAATGTTTCTTATTTTCTACTGCGTACGTTAAATGTCAGTTTACTTTTATGTTGAGCCTTGAAGGGTTCAAGGCTGCAGTATATGTTAAATCATGAAATTTCATATGTTTATACCAACTCCTGTAACTTTTTCCCTTCTCGGACTGGGGTCATTACGGACATTCCGGACACCCATAAAATACCCGGCGTCAGCTAACTAAAGAGGAGACACAGGTAATAAAAGTTTGTTGAAGATAGCGAGCTACAGATGTTTTACTTTACTCTTGAGTAGTTACTTGAAGTTAAAACAAGCTCTTGTGATCTCTACCATCAACAGACTCTAGTTCAAAAAAATTGACTCCACTGAATCTTTTAGATTTAGCTCGTTTGAAATATAGCAACAGGTAATTATGTTTTTAATTTCGAATTATTTTGTATTTTTTTAAGACTTAAAATAATATACAAATACAGTAGTGCTTTCTGTATGGTACATCTCTGTAAATATATGTATTAAGTGTGTTATAAATAAATTCACATAAATGAGTAATTATAATAACTGAAAGGACTACTGAGTTAAAAGAAAACTAGGTAATTCTGATTTCAATGAAATAATTTTGTATATACGTATCCAAAGTTATATAATTAAGAGAAATGGATTAAAAATTTTTATTTTTGGGTTAAATCGAAATAATATTGTTGACGAGAAATTTTTTTTCATAACAGAGATTCCATTTTCGGAACGAGACATTGCACAACCTTCATTACTGTACCCAGAATTTTTTTTTTAAAAATTTGTGGTTCATTTTGTGATATGGTCGATCTTTGTCGACCATATCTTTGTGGGTCAGCGTGAATTAGAGGTGTGGGGTTCTCGAAATGAATAGACATTTTAGAATTCTTAATATGACTTTATTAAGAGTTTAACTTAAATTTATAATATATTGAAGAAACTTATATTAAGTGAAAATAAACCAAAACACGTAGCCGTAGCTAAAACAGATCGCGCAATTGAATCACTTATCTAAATAATTATATTATCCGCCTACTCTCAATCCTAATAATATTACGAATACTGATTTCAAATAATCTGTCCTACCTTGAATTCCACGCAACGGTTCAGTCACCTTCAGATAGGCTGTTGGGCTCGCGTGCAATAGTATGCACCTTGTACACTGGTGTGCAAAACTTAAGCAACAATGTAAAAATTTAGCAGATAGCCATGAAATTGCAGAAAAGGAGGTCTGGAGATCAGTACAGTGAACACGTAAGTCAGTAGAAACGTCATGCGTATGCAAATATCAGGAACAAAACGTCAGAAGCGATGTGAGCGTACGCAAAACGCGTGATGCTTCCATGCCGCTGCTCAACAGTAGAATGAAATGAAGGACGGAGACGCAAATTCACCTATTCTCTGCAAGTGCCAGTGAGTCAGTTCGTGAAATATGGCTAGAAGAAATCATCTGGATGACTTCACACGTGGAAGAATGATCGGAAAGCTGGAGGAGGGCGCTGTCACCAGTGTAGCTGCAGAGTTCGGAATCAACAAATGTCGTTTCGCGCGCTTGAAAGCGTTCCAAACCACAGGTACAGCTGTTAGAAAGGTTGGTGTGGCGCCCGAGAACGACAACTGCAGGGGATGACCGATATATCATCCTGCAGGCGAAAAAAATTCGACAGCAAATCTGCAAGCTCCATTGCTCAGAAATCTATACAGCAACAGGTCGACAAGTGTAGAGGTTTACTGTGGCCAGACTCCTTCACAAAGGGGCCTGTTCACCCGCCGTCCTGAACGCTGCCTCCCGTTGAAAGATGGCCACCGAAGCCACCGTTTACAGTGGGGCAGAGAGCACAAAACTGGACAACTGATCAATGGAGTCGTGTCTTTACGGATGAGAGTCGGTTCAGTACCAGAAGCGATTCTCAACGCGTTTTGATTTGAGAGAGATCGGGACCCGGTTTTATCCCAGTAACATCAGGAAAAACATCGTTACGGTGGTCCTGGAGTTCTTGTCTGGTTGGCATTATGCTGAACGGCGGAACTGAGCTTCCCATTTTCGACAGAGGGTCTGTAACCGGGATCGCTATTGTGAGGAGGTACTTCTTCCCCATCTGCATCTTTTCCGAGGTGCCATTGACCCAGACTTCATCTTTATGGGTGACAATGCACTGCCAATCGCACTCTTGCTGTTGAGGAGCTGCTGGAAAGTGAAGATATCACTCGAATGGATTGGCCAGCGTGCTCCCGGGATTTAAATCCCATCGAACATGTGTGGATGCTTTGGGGAGACGTATTGCCACACGCTCACATCACCCGGGAGTACAACCAACAGCTCAAACAGATGTTGATTGAGGAATGGCACTCCTACCTCAAGAAATGTTGCACAAGCTGGTTCTGAGTATGCGGAGACGGTGCAAAGCAACCATTGTAGTAAGGGGAGGGCATATACCATATTAAGGAACATGTGCTTGTTGTTCTTCCTGTTGGATAGACAATCATGAGTCACGATACTATGCGTTCAATAAAGCTTGTTTTGTTTGATTCCATACCATATGCGTTGTATTCCCTTTTCAGCGCCGATGCTTTCGTCATCCTTACGTACATAATACTCTCCCTCATTTCAGAATTTCATGTCTCCAGATGATTTTTCGTGAAGTTATGGCAATAAACCCACCTGTTGCTTAAGTTTTGACACCAGTGTAGTAATGGCTAGATATCCGTGGAATCTTGTAGGCCGTTAAATTACACTCCTATCTTTTCCCAAACAGAACTTTTCTAAATTAGCCATCCCGCTACTAAAACTTCTGTTCTTTAAAGGCTATCTTATTTGCATCTATACTTTCATTTCATTTTTTGGGATTTGGTTGGAAAAGATTTCCCATAATCTGGCCGTCAAAAAAACCCAGAGGT
This sequence comes from Trichonephila inaurata madagascariensis, assembly GCA_019973955.1. Lineage (NCBI taxonomy): Eukaryota > Metazoa > Arthropoda > Arachnida > Araneae > Nephilidae > Trichonephila > Trichonephila inaurata. Next base: position 50,464 of record BMAV01012400.1, on the reverse strand, counting down.
TATGTTGCAGAAAGACGCGTGAGCCCGTACAATTTGTTTGTTTATGTACATTTTGATTCCGTTTTCTAAAATTCATCATGTTAAAATCAATATAACAGATTAGGTTTCAGATTTTTTTCTTTTTTTCATCATCAAGAAAATTAAGTAATACTATTTGGAATTATATTCTTAAAATAATGTATTTTGCCGATTAGTATTAAAATTGCATTTTATAAAATTTTTCGGAATATTTAAAGTTTGTGAATTAGGCAGTGTAGTGAGCTATTTCAATGTTTTCTTCTTTTTTTTTGATATAAGAGAGATAGTAATATTTGTAATATTTTTTAATATATAAATATTTTCCCCCAAAATGAATTACATATGATTATTTTTAAATGTTAGAAAATATTTCGAAAATGATATTTTTTGAGGAAGTAAAAGTTTTTTTGATTGAGAAATAAATGTTTTTTTATTTTTATTTTAAATATTGTAGTCTATTTCTTGATTATTTTTATTAGAGTTAAAATTTTAGTGATTATAAAGATTATTAATTTCTAGAGTTATTTTAAAGTAAGATTAATGGAAAGTATGTTTTCCGTGGTATATAAGCAGAGCATTTTTCTTAGATGAAAAATTATGCCATTCATTCTATATTTTGTGCGTGCTTTGTACAGATGTATATGTGGGTTTGTTGAAAATATAAGTTAAAATGATTTCCTAATTTTAATACCTAAAAATATACTTTGTTGGATATCCTACTCTATATAGCTATCAATTCTAAAACATATTAAACGTAAATAAATACAGTGTTCAAACGAAAGCAAAATAAGGGCTTTTATTCGCTGTTTTAAATTTACGATAAGATTTTAAAATCTCAAACACATTGATTTTAATTAAAATGCGACAATTTTGATGAATTCAAATTTTTTGTATGAAAGCAAAGCACTCTATCTCAATTATCTTCATACTTCCCTTACTAATTTAAATATATTTTAAAAATATTAGAATGTTTGAGGAAGACGTAAAAACATCTGGCACGAATACAAAGAAAGCGGACTCGAAAAAAGCCCACATTAAAAACAAGCTGGAAGTTTACTAAATACAAAAGATTACGATCTACCATCCGCTATAGAACTCTTAAGAAATTGTAAAATGTTTTTAATGATCTTCGATCGGATGGGGGTTTACTGAAATGTTCTGTGATGCAAAAGAACTGGCCTACGAGACTGATATCCCGCTAATTTTTGAGGTCACGCAGCCACGTCACAGAGTTCGCCGCAAAAGGTTAATTTTTATTACAGCACGAGATGATTCGGTGGAAGATCCTAAATTAAAATTCAAGAAATAGTTTTTTTTTTTACAATTGACCAAGCAATTAATGCCTTGGGAATGCAGATTTAATTTAATGAGTATCATAGTAATTTTTTTTAATTTTATATAACATATATGATTTAAAAAGATAAACCCTAAACATTCAATAATTAAAAACCGTAAAAAATTTAGAAATGATGTTGACAGATGGAGAATCAGTAGATATAAATGCGCTTGATCTAACAGATGAGATAATGTTGTTTCAGCAATAGTAGGCAAAAAAAGAAAAGCCTAATAGAAGTTTTAAAAATTTATTCCGGTTTTAGATTTTGCGCCTAAATCTTGCCATCGCATTAAGAATTTTACTTTGCCAAAAAGTGTCAAGGAGAGGGAGTTTCTAAATCCAAAATTTCTTACGGTCTACAATTCTTCAAGATAGATTAAATCGTTTATATATATTGGCTATCGAACTTAAAATAGCTGAACAAATTGATTTAAAGAATTAATCAGAAAGTTTTCAGAGTTAAAAAATCAGAAAAAAAACCCTAATTTTTTGTTTGTTTTGTTATTTGTTTGAATTTTTTTAAAAAATATTTACACGTATACAAAATTATGTGCTTTTTCTTTGCAAGAACTATTCAAGTTTTATAGGTGTGTATTTATAAACAATTTATATTTTTTTTAATAATTTTTTTTATACGTTAGGAGGGGCGGCTTTTTTATTTTTGTCCGGGGAGGCAAAACGCTAGGGGCCGGGCCCCTGGTAAATTTTAACTATTTTTCACAAAAAAAAAAAGAAATTTAAATTAAATATATTTGTATTTTAAATATATTTAAAAAAATAAGAAATAGAAAATAAAAATAAAGTTTTCCCCCCTTCTTTTGTTAAATAAAAATATAAACACTTTTTTTTTAATCCGCACCTAGTCCTTGCACCGGTCTACTTTTATATCGCAAAAGCAGGGATATAATTTGTGACTTTCATTTGACACCATTCTGAGCATTCAACTGTTAAACAATTTTTTTGGGGGACTGAAGATTTTTCATAAGGAAAGACTTTTTACTTAGATATGGGGAACCCAAAAACGACAAAGCAGGGAAAGGGGTTTTTCAAACATTTAAATCTCTCCAGTGGCGTAACGGAGAACATTAGGGTCCCCCTGCAAAGTCATGTTTTGGGCCGCAAGCTGGATCTTAAAAAAGGTTTCCCAAAAACCTAACAAAATAGACTTTTTTTTGGGAATGGGGGCCCCTCACGATGCGGGGGTTTAGTTCAATCGTTGAATTTCCCGAATTCCAAATTCACAAAATAGTGAAAATTTATGTTTCAGATTTTTTTCGAAATTTCCCTTTTCCCAAGTCCATAATTTGAAGATGTTTGTCAAGAAAGGGCCCCTTAAAAATTTTTTAACTTTAAAACCACCAGAAATTGACAAATTTTTAGTAGGGAGAATGCCACCGAGAACGTGCTGGTTTTATAAGTTTCCGACCCCTGCTCTATTGGTCTGTTTTTGAGTTAAATTGTCTTTTTAAATTGATTGATTACTTTGAAACCAATTTCCGATACAGTCTGATTTTGTTGTAAGACAGTTTTTATAAAAAATTTTCTTATTGAGCGTGCAAAAAAAAAAACCACAATTCGGGTGGGATTTTTAAAAAATTTTTTTGTAACAGGGGGCATTTTTCAATACCAAAAGTAGTTTTAACGGCTGAATTTTTTAAAACCCCCCCAAAGGGCATAAGAGCAAGCCATCTGGGTTTTTATAGCCGCATTTTTTGATATTCCGTTTTAGTTTCGGGACAAAACCCTTTTGAGCTTCAACCGAATCGTATAAATGTAAAAATGAATATATCTTCTCAATAACGCTTTTTAATTTAGGTACCCCTCGCAGCAGATTTTATTGCATTTGTGAATTAACCCCCAAAAATCCAATTACCCATTAAATCTTTTTCAGAGATGATTGTAATTTCGTTGATATATTGTTAGTTCCTCGCCAACTGCACCTGAAATTGACGTTGGCATTGCCCCCACAAAAATGATAACTTTTCGTAAATTTTTCGCCAACACTTGGTTTAAAAAATTTGCAATATGCGAATTTTCCCCACCAGGTTGGTTTTGAAATCAAAAAATTTTGCTTGCACCCCTACGAAGGTAAAAAAAAGGCACCAATGGGATATATTTTTTTGTTACCGTGATTTGACGCGCGTTTAGTATTGTAATACAATTGCACTTATCAAGGTCATTTTTTAAATTTTTTTCATTGGTAGGCGTCAAAACTTTTCACAATAGTTTTGATTTCGACGCGCGCATTTTTGGGATCAAAACATGTTTGAACGATTTCGATCCAATTCGGGAAAGAAAAAAGTGGTTTTCGTATCGTGCGATGCCCAGACGCCTTCTGGGGGGGCGATATCCAAGTCCTTCAAAAATTGGGCGCGTCCATTTCGAAAAAATTTAACAATGAAAAACCGAAGCGGCGGAAAGATCGGATTTTTGTTTGTCGACTTTTAAATGCTGTTCAATATCACCGCCACCACTGTGGGGAAAAACTAAATTTGTCGACACTTTTCACATCTGACGGTGTATTTATTTGTTGATAAAAATATTTTTCTTTTTAAGCAACATTGAACGAACACTTCGTTTCGGCATTTTTTCTTGTGATTCCGAAGAAAAAAAAATTTTAAAATTTTTTAAAACATGATCATCAAACAAAACAAAAAAAAAGCGATAAGGGGGTAAAAGTTTGTCAAACAAAGTCAAAAAGCAACAAAAAGAACGATATGAGCTTCCAATTTCGGCTATCCAGGCCCACACGACCCCCGGTCTCGCGTCTGGTTGGTGCGGGCGCCATCGCGGCGGCATGCAGGGCGGTGGCCCCGCTGCAACCAAATTTTTGGGTTTCGAAAACGGACAATTTTGGGCCCCAGTCCATCCGGGGGCACCGGACCGTAAATTTTAGAAGGGGCAGTCCCGTTCAAAAAAGGACGCTGGGCCGTTATGTATGCTGTCACGGGTTTTTTCAGATGCCGAATTTTTTCTCCTTACAATTATCGTTATATTTTGGAAACTTCACACGTTATCTTTATAAATTATAGCCTATGTATTATTCTGATGTATAAGCTATATTATTGTATAGTTTCATTAAAATCCATTCAGTTGTTTTTACACATGAAAGATTACCAAACATACTTTCACATTTATAATATATATTTTGATTTTATTATTTTTAAGAAAAATATATAGCTAATGTTTTAGTGTACTATTTTACGTGTATTTAAGCTTATAATAATTATTTTTTCAGAATTATAAACTTTAAAATGGTTTTTCTCGGTTTGTATTTTTTCACATTCAAAATACCACTTCTTCCACAATTATTTACCAATCAATTCCATCTTTTCCCCTGTGTCTTATATGTAATGCATGTAGCAAAATTAGGGATCCATTTTGCTGTAAATTGAATACTTCTTTTTTTAAAAAAATTAAATGTGGAAAATATTAGGCTTTTGGTTGAATTTTAACATATATATATCTCAACATTTTATTATTTTTTTTCCCTCCCAAACTAATTAAGGTATTGTAAAATCGATCCCTAAAGGTGTTTAAAACATCTTCCAAAATATTAAAAAAATTTCATGTCCAAGAATTAATTAACACAAAGAGAGTAAAATTTTAAAAATTTCAAATTTTTTAAATAAAGATTATATATGAAATGCTAAAACGTAATTTTTAAATATATAAATGAAAAAAAAAATTCTCAAAGGGTACAGAGTCCTTTTAATCACTACCTATTATCTCTTTATTGTATATGTACAATGTAATGTTTGATTGCATTTGTGTTTAATCTTTAACAATTATTAAAGTTAATTTTTTTAACTTGCCACACTATTTCTTGTATATATTCTCCCACGTGTAAATTACTGTTTCAGTTAATATCCTTAGATCCTTGTTCAAAAACTCTAGTTACACTTAGCAATCATTTATTCTTGATCAAATTCAAACTTGACATAAATTAGTTAAGACCCTATTAACCTTATTTGTTAGTAAAAAACAGAAAAGAATACCCAATTTACATTAATTACTATGATTTTAGATCTCATTATGAAGATTTTAAAAGCCATAAAATAATTTCTGTGCGCCAGATTGGGAAAACTGCCACTGTGCGATGGAACCACTAGAGCAGACACTGTATAATGGATCCCATTTTAAAATCTTGGGAAAAAAATTGTAATAGTTACAAAATTTTTAACACCTTTTTGTGCAGGTAAATTTTAATAATTTTTGTCATTTCTCACTTTAAAAAATACAAAACCATTTTTCAAAAAGGTGTGAAAAAAACATCTAAAAAAGATACTTCTGAAATAATTTTAAAACATTTAGGCACTAAATAATTTTAATCACGAAATATGGAGATTTCTTTCAAGAATGTAATTAGTAAAAAAAACTTTATTTTCAACTTATATGCAATATCTAAATGTATTAGATTTCAGTTATAAAAATTGTTTAAAAATACTGCTGAATACGCAACTATGTATTAATACAATGCTATTCCTGGTATTAATAAATGTAATATTCAAATAATACTTTAAAAAACAAACCAAGAATAAAACAGTATTTTAGATTCACACAGAGTGAATAATCAAAATAACAAAAAATTACTGAACATGAGAATAAAGTGATCAATGTCACATTTTTTTTAGTTAATTTTTAATAATTACAGTGTGTAAAAAAAGAATAATTCTATAAATAAAGTTTGAAAAAACAGTTTTCAAATATAAAATATAGCTATGATAATAAAGAGCAGGCAGAAAATAAATTAAACTAAGAGATAAAGACTTTATTAACAAATATATATATATAAATATATTGCATCAAAAATATTCACTTAAAATTGTATTATGCAAGATAAACATTAAAATTTTTTCAATTCTGATTATAGACATAATATGCAGAAGCAAAAAAAACAAAATAAATTACAATGCAAATCACAATGCTGTTATAAAATTTCTTAATATTATAAATGTATTAGAATTTGCAACAATCATCTTATAACATTTCAAATATATTTAGCAACAAATTAAGGCAAAATGCTTCATACTATATATGTTTATAAATTAGAATTTTTAATATACAGATGACTAAACAATGACATCCTGAATATCCTGCCAAATATTCTGACAGCTGTATCAGATCCATATTTTCTTTTTATGTATACAAATAGACTGATAAGGGAAATTGCACATATACTGACTGCTTTAAATATCATTAAATACAGTTTAATTTTTAAGTAGATTATAGAAATATGTTCTTTTACAAAATAAATCATTACTTTTTAAATTGCTATTGTATATGTAGAAAAATGAAATGAATGATTTTTATATTATTTGATAAAGTACAGGTTAAAAGAAAAAAAAATACACCCCGTAATGACAAAAACCAATATTCATTGAAAAGGGATATTACACATATGACTCATTCTTTTATATCTCATTAGATACAAATAAATATTTTAAAGTAGAATATAAAAAATATATCAATTAATAAAATATAGCTCATTACTTATTTTTGTTGCTACTGCATATGTAACAAAATAAGCAGGATAAATGCTTGAGTATTTATGAATAATTATTGTATTATTTGATTTTAAATAAGGATTTTAAAAAAATATACCACTGAAGGCTACATTTGATGATACAAGAACCCAAAACGTGAATTACTTGATGAAATAAGATTTAAAATATAAAACAATAGTTTCATTTTTTTGATTAATCAACTTAATGTTTGAGAAATATTTGATTTGCATCCAAGTCACTAAAAAAATTATTTTTCACATATGTATGCAGCTAAATATTATTTTTAAAATAAATGAGAAAATTATACTGTAAGAACACTTAGCAGTACATAAAGGATTAAACAATTAATGTGTATAAAATCGCTTTGAAGATGTATTATATAGATGATATAATATACAAACATGAGAAAAATACTCTATAATACATTTCATTTTGCAGATTTGTACAAATTTATTAAAAATACTTAAATGTGGAAATTTAGGCTGAAATTCACAAGCATTTAAAAGTTTTTCCGATAAAGAGTAGCTCTTAAAAGAAAAAGAACACACTCTGCATATTGTGTTTAAAATTAATTCTTCTAAATGACATTTTCTTATTAACCATATATAACTGCAACTGTTTTAAGATTTTTAAACATAGTAATTATAAGATTGATAACAACCATAAATATGCCGATTTTTTTCATTGCACTTAATTTTTGAACATTTCTCAGTATATAAAATATTAAATAATGACTGAAATATTTTATTCAAACACACAAAGAAATATTTCTAATACATGAAATATCTCATTACTAATATAAATATAAGAAAATTTATATAGAACCAAAATAAACCTTGACAAAACTAAAAAATAAATATTACAAAAATGTAAAATATTAACTACACACTATAAAAAAGATATATATCACAAGCAAACATTACAATTCTAAAAAAAGCATGAAAAATACAAAAAGCACACAAAAAACAACAGTTAGTAAAAAAGCACCCAGAATGTAAATAAATGAAATGAACTAAATACATAAAATGTATAAGATGTAAATATATTTGATCATAGCTGCTGTATAATAACAGATCATGCTTCCATACTCATTTAGGTTCATAATGTACTAAAGGTTCAAAATAAAACTTGATAATATTTTTTACTGATAGCCTATAATCTGGCAATGGTAGAGAAGAAATTGTATTACACACAACATCTGTATAACAACTAGTACACAAGGCTCGTCTTACAGTTAATCTAGGAGAATAACTGCCGATATTAGATTCCAATACAGCTAAAACTTGAAGAGAGTCTCCTTCTTTAAGACTTTTAACAAAATCAGTGCACATATTATCTACAAGAAGTATAATTTCTGGAGATGTACGAGATGATACTTCTAAAACGATCTGATATTTATATTCATTCCAATTATGAAGATGATACTTATTTATATTCAATGCTTCATACATATTACACTGTTCTTTTTCAGATTGTGACAAAATAAGAGAATCACAATTTAAGTAACTTTTACCAAATAAATACACAAACCAATCCTGTAATGCATGAGGCAAAAAACTTGTAACCAACTCTAGATTATTTTTGACCTGGATCACATCAATGGATGTTATTGTACCTTCCATAGAAATTTCTCTTCCTTTTAAAGGAAGACATGAGATTTGCACTTCAGCAGTATTGGTACGATACCAAGCATGATGATGACAATAAGTTTGGTACTTTTCCCAAGGTATAATTGCACTTGTAGCAGTTTCAGTTTTCTGCATTTCAGGTTTAGTTACTTGATATGAGAGAAAAAGAACAGCAAAACACATTAAAATAGGCCATAATCTAGTTTCATTGGAAGCTTTGAATTTTTTTGCAAAGAATAGACTTATAAAATATACTGCAATAAAAGCTAATGATAAGAATAGTACTTCAATTTTAAAAGCATCTAATAAATAGACTTTTAAAAGCAGGTAAATAATAAATGTAAGTACAATGCCAATATATTTTGACACAATTAAAATGACAAGCCAAGAAAACAGACTAAAAATCTGATAAGTAGTAGTAGTATTTGCCAAATGGATAGATGCCAAATTCATCCACACTAGTGACATTAAATGTGGAAATAAAACTAAATGCCAACCTCTCTGTTTCCTTACTGCCATCTTAACATATAAATAAGGTAAAACAAAAGGTAAAGCCAAACAAGAGATAAAACTTAAGTGAATAAAAACATTTTCAACCATTTCATAAGTTATATTAAAATTCATAAAAGAAAGAGAATTCATAAAAAAACTTTGTAAAACATTTGCTTTGTACATGCAAGTCAAAGCATTTAATATGAATGAAACATTTACATAATATCTTTGATGAGAAATAGTTCTGTCAACAAAAAGCATAAAAACAAAACTCAAAATTCCCAAATCAGCATATGACATAAGAGGAAAACTTAATGGCACCAATGCAATATAAATAAATGAAATGACAAAAAATGTTATCATAGAAAATGTAGTTTTTGACAGAAATTTCTTTTCGACTGCATCCGATTTAATGTTTGGTTCGAAAAAATTAATTAAGCTCAACCACTTTTTTACATTATCCCCACCAAAATTAATATGAACAACAAAACATGTAGATGAAACCATAGTTGCAAGACAAAAAAGTGTAACAGCTTTCAGCAAGGTTTGCGTTACAAAATTATCCATGTTATTTCCAGGTGATGAAAAACATTTAGCAAGTAGCAACAGAAAGCATAAAAATAAAAATGACAGTGGAAATACAAGAGATGAAAGATTTTGAAAGAGATTTTCAGCAGATCTTAAAATAAGATCCCACAAGATTCGTATATATTTTGTAGGCAGCCATCTTTTATATTCAGTGCATTGAGTTACTTGTTTTAAAGATACAAGAGGTACATTACCTTCCAAGCATGACTGAACTGAATTAACAACTTCACTAAAAGATACATGAGCTTGATTACGAAGGCTTGATTGGTCAATTTTTGGTTGATAAGGTTGTTGTTGTAGCAGTGGAGGATCATCAGCTGTTTTTGTTGACAATTTCTCTACACTCTCTTCTTTGAGGATGAGGTCAATCTTTTCGCGGAAAATATGCTCTGGAACTAGATCTTCCGTATCACTCATGATTGCTTGAAACAAAGAAAATGCAATTCTACGAGATATTTTTTCTTCTTCTGTAAAATTAAGGCACTTTTCTATTTTCGGATGATTTTTAGCATTGATGCCAATACCAGAACTAACACAATCTTTCAAGAGTAAATATGCTTCTTCTTGACCTTTTTCAGCAGCTTGTAAGAGCCAATATACGGCTAATTGAGCATTACAGCTACGCTCTTCAAAATTACTTGATGGGATAGTCAATAAGCTCTTTGCTAAAGCAACTTGACTTTCCTTACAGCCGTCCTCAGCTAGTATATGCCTTAGACGCAAAGTCCCGAGACTTCCTTTTTTGGGTGATGCCCCGCGGAGGAAAAAGCAAAATTTCCCGGGAAAAGATCCACCCTGAAAATTTTTCCCGGCATCGGTTTCGGGGTTTTACATACACACGAACTAATTCAGCAAGAGAGTAAATATAACTCACGCAAAATTTTTGAAAAAAACAGGGGAGTTGCGGTTTTGCATTTTTAAAATTATATCACCACGGTCTTTTAAATTTTCGTCTGCCCCCCAGAAATTATTGCCATTTATGCTTTTTTTTTGAAAATTTTGGGTTTTGATATGGCTTTTCAAATAGCGAAGTATATGACTGGGGAAAGACATCACCACAAATCTGGACATTTTTACTACATAAAACATATTTAAAGTTATACAATCTCATTAAAAGTAAATAGCTAAACTATTTCAATGTTTTATAGGTCTTTAACTGAGAAACTGTATAATATTTATAACCTATGTATTTAAAAACCCAAACTGGGAAAAAAAACACGATATTTTTTTACAAACCCTTTTGTTACATATTTAAAACCTTTTAAACTGAAATTTCGACCATTGTGATTCAATGAAATTTTTAAAAAAAATTATGCTATCATGACTGGTAAAAGCCCTTGGTTTAATCCCACATAATATAATAAGAGAGAAAGTATCCCCTTCAGTAAATGCTATTTATTTACGGTTTTGGGTGTTGACATCTTTCGAAATGAAAGGTGAGTGTTAGTTTTTAAATATTTGTATTTTTTTTCCAAATACTTATTCATAATATCCTAATTTTCTTTTAACATCGATAAACCTGTTCATTTACAAAAATTCTTTCCTATATTTGGGGAGTAAAATATTTATTATAAATTATAGTGTCACACACGCAACAACCGGTATATTCATGGCTATACATTATATTAATACAATTTCTATTAGAGTGATTTGATATTTAACTTGTACACTTCCAGACCACATGGTGAAATAATTTTGAATGATTTTCCAATTTTATTTGTCAGTTGCTTTCTGTGTATCTATCGAAAACCTCCAGATTTTTCATACCAGTTTGAATTAAAATTAATTAAAAGTAAACAGAATTGAAATTGAAGCAGCGAATAATATATTACACTTAACGAAAGATGAATTTAACTAGAAGAGATAGACTAAGTGAGATTAGTTTCTGAGATGGACTAGCTGTCATTTTCTGCTGTATGTCTAATAGGTATTGAGTGCATTAAACTAATACTTTGACGATCTATTCAATGCATTTTAAGTATAATATTATTCTAATGTTGTTTTGAGTATTTGCTTTTTGATATGATACTAATTTTTTTGTTAATAAAAACAATTTTTTTATAGAAATACCTCTGTTATACTTTACTGTGCATGGAATTCTAAAGAGTTAAAAAATTTTTTGAAAAAAATTTTTTAAAAAATATAAATATTTTTTATTATTTTTTAAAATTTTAATTAATTTCCAAAAAAAATTTTTTAAAGGTTATTATTTTAAACTTCCCCGGAAAATTTAAATATATTGTGGTAAAAAACCTAAATTTTTTTTTAAAAATCAAAGGGAAATTTCTATTTTTAGGAATTTGGTGGGATGGAAAAAATTAGGAGAAAAATTTTTTTCTGTTTTAAAATAAAAAATGTTTAAAATATTAAAGTATTTTAACCAAAACTTTAATGAAAATGTTAACCCCTTTTTTTTAATAAAATGGATAAAAATTAAAGGGGAAAAATTTAAAAATTTTTTTTTTTAAAATTTTCTAGAATTTAAAATTAAAAATTTTAAAATTTAAAAAGAAAAAAATTTTGGGAAACAACCCCAAAAAATTTTAAAGTTATTTTTTTTCTTTATTTCAAAAACATTTTAAGAACCCCAAAAATTTTTTTTAAAAAATAGTTAAATGGGTAAACATATTTTTTCAAAAATTTTTTTAAAAAAAGAAAAAGGTTTTTTTCAGATTTCCAAAAAATGGGTTTTCCGTATTTAACTTTCCCGGAAAATTTAAAAATTTTCCAAGTTTTTTTAAAAAGAATTCCCCAAAAAAAATCAAGGGGAAAAAGTTTTTTGAATTTTAGTTTTAATTTTTTTAAAAAAAAAAAAAAAATTGAAAATTTCCCAAAAAATTTGTTTTTTTAAATTTTAAAATATTTTATGAACCTCAAACTCATATTTAATTATATGCTTAAAGAAAAGGGGTAGATCATAGTTTTGTTCACACCTTTAACAATTTAGAAAGAAGGTATCAGATTGCTCCTACAGCTCATATTTCTGTATTGGAACTTTGCTATTACAATAAAAATTTGCTAATTTGGTTATAAATGAAGGTGTGCACTAAAATAAGATCAACTGAGAAAGTTAGTGCATCAGTTTTGGATTGAAAAAAGCAAGAGCAATTTAAATCATTGAAAACTTTTGCTAGAAAAATTGCATTTTTTTAAAAACTAAAATAGCTTTGGGCTATTTGGATAAATGAAACACAATGCAGAAAAATATTAATATGATTTATATGAGGTAATATTTTCTTTATCACTAGTAAACACTATTAGGTACACATGGGTGACATAATAATATGAACACCTATGAAAGAGGAGAAATGCTTTTTAATGGGGAGTTGGACCCCTTGACTGGATACAGACTGTATGCGACGTGGGATGGCGATAGGGTCATGAACAACTTTTAA
>BMAV01012400.1:0-32500 GCA_019973955.1 Trichonephila inaurata madagascariensis | reverse complement strand
CTAGCTCAGGTGTCATCTTTGTCATTTGACTATGGTTCACAATTATGAGGTCTGTCCCCAATAGCCCTTGTGTAGCTTTATAGTGTGATGTTAATATAACTCTCACTTAATCTTTATGCCTGGTTCTGTGTTAAATGTAACATATTCATTAAACATAATCAGTTATAAATTAAATGAAATTAAACTCGAGCTTGTAGAGAGAGTTAAAGGATACTGTAATTAAAAGTTTTTTTAAAAAAGAGAGAGAGGGGGGACCCACAGAATAATGTATGTGTAATACACCATGTAGAATTTCCTGTATATGTTGGCACCTAGATGTTAAAGCACTCATAATTTTTTATTGCTGTTAAATGTAAAAAGTACACACACACACATATTTTACTATTATCTTTAATTTATAGATATATAAAATCATTATATTAGTTTTTAATCAATTGAAATTATTTTATCATGTATTATAAATATTATGAGCATCATATCAATGAAATTATGTGGGAAAATTATATTCCTCATGAGGATAGGAAACTAATTTTTCTGCTAAAAATAGGTAAAGTTTTAAATATTACAAAAAAAAAAAAAAAATTCAAATGAAATGTGTAACATGATTTATTAGGGAACATATATCTTTCGAACTATTTGTATAATATACTTTATCTATCTGTGCATTTCTTAAAATATTATTCATAAGTTATTTGATAAAAAAAGCCTTTGATATGTTAACTCTAAAAAAACTAATGAAATCAAAAAAATTTCTCAAAAAACCCACAAGACATTGTACACATTTTTTATATTGTATTTTATATGACTAAAACATTGTTCATCATGTAATTCAGATTTAAAACAAATATATGTTTAAAGCATGACTTAGGCCAACGAATGTTAAATTCCATGCATATATTTGGATGAATTTAAAAGAACTGGAAAGATAACATTTGCTTAAAATATGTACAAAATTTTCTTATTGAGCTTTTCAAATTTTTTTTCTCCTAAATTTTCTCAAATAGGGAAACAAAATTTTATATTTGACTTAAGTCTTAATTTGAAGATGAGTCTTTTCCCAGTCAGTTTTTTTTTTTTCTGATTGATTTTTTTTACGTTTTACTATTTACTGTAATTAGATACTGTATTTACTCGAATCTAAGCCTCACCCCAAATTCTCCACAAGTCTTTGGGGAAAATGAAAAAAAAAAAGTAATTACAGGTTCTAAACTATTTTACACTGATTGCCTTATCCAAGGCATTTTTTTAAATTCGATTCTAAGCTGCTACCGATTTTCAATAGCTTTAATATTGGAACAAAAAGTGCGGCTTAGATTCGAGTAAATACGGTAATTTTCTACTTAAGGGAAAAAAATACTTAATTTAAGCAAATAATACATGTGGTTACTATAAATTAAAATGATTTATTTCTTGTTGTAACTTACACTTATTAAAGTTCTTAGTTTTATGACTGTCATGTTAAAACCGCATAAATATCTATATCATTAAAACCATAAACATCAAGAAAAAACAAAGAATTTAGAAGTATTAGAAATTCAGAGAAAAATATCTTGTAATAATTTGCAGAAAAATATTTTACTGACCCTTGCATTGTCGTTAGTTCAGTTGCATTAATTCTTTCATGTAAAAGCTAAATTTTATTTATTTTTTAAAATTTTATATAATTTATAAAAGTTTTGATAAAGATATTTTATATTGTGAATTTATTGATCTGTGCATAAACAATTTTCTCAAAAATTACAATTCATGTCAGCAGAACTAAAATTAAAGTTCTCATATTATTTACCATTAAAAAAAAATTCAATTTTTTAGGAGAAAAACTTATTATTCCATTATAAAATATACTCAAAATTATTTATTAAACAAGAAATATTTAATTAAATTTTTAATATAACAATTGTTTGATAAAAAAAATATGTATATAGACCTTCTTCCCAGTGATTGTGCTAGTAAAATCTTTGAACTACATTGGTCAATTTTTCTGAGGTCACATATATTCAAAAGTCAGCAAAATTGTTAAGGTTTGTTATAAAAACATTTTAAAAAAGTATCTTAAACATTGTAAGTGTATACTCTATCATAATAAAAAATTTTAATTGCGGTTTACATATCAGAGTAAATGAATGACTGAAACATTATTTCAAAGAAAATGAATTTTTCTGCCCTGTTCTTAAGACTTCTATCATGCCCAATTTATAATTGTTTCGATTTATTTTATATTTATGTTAATATTAGTTTTTGATCCTTTTCTATTATTGAAAGATGTATAATTATAGATATTTTCTTTTGTCTTCATGGAATTAAGATTTATTTTTGTTTCAGCTTTCTAAAACCGATTTCCGAGACAACTCTAAATCATATTATAAAACTATTGGTATTTGAAGAGGAGTAGTATTATGGATTCATCAACTGAAGCTGGTTTGTTATTAACTATTTTAAATTATTTTTATTTTATGTAAAAAGCATTTGAATTCTTAACATTTTCTAAATTTTTGAATTCTTAACATTTTCTAATTTATTAACATACCAATATTATAAAATCAAATCAGTTTCATGAAATACCATGAAACAATTTTATACTTTTTCAGCAATTATCTGAAATATTTTCTATGTTCTAAATTTATTTTAAAAAGTAAATTATTGTTTAATTTAAACAATATATATATATGATTGTTTTATCTTTCTGGATTATAAAATAGCCTCATTTGAATAGCCGTTAATATTTATTTAAAAGAGGTAAAAAGAAATATTAGAGAAAGAAACAAGATATTGAAGCTATAAGGTGTTATAATTTGTAAAAATATTTCAGAAGGCGAAAACAGCTATAATTTAATTTTGATGTAAATTACATTTTCTCTTTTTTAAAATTTTTCCTAAATTTTGTATATTGTGTCAGTATGGAACATTCCATTTTATTTAAAATATGAAAATCTGTATTGTAGTTTGAATACATTTTTTTATATTTAATTATTAGTAATAGAACAGAACTTGAAATAAAGAAAAAACGTATTTGTTAAAAATATCATTCAAATTAAAACATTTTGCAAAATGGCTAACAAACAATTATTTTAGAAAAATTTCATGATTCCTAAAAAAAAAAATGAATATATATGTATATCTCAAGAGTGAGTAAGTATATGTCTTACTTATAGTGTCTGTATAAGTAAAGATCTGTCAACAGGGATTTTTTATAAAATGTGAGTAAGATAGGGAGATGTTTTTTTTCCCCCCCTGAAGTAAATTTTTTTTCTTAAGTAGTAGCTTTAAGCAGCAGAATATTTATAGTCATTCTATGTTTTGATATTTTCTGCCATTGGAATGTCTAAACCTTTCATGAAGTTATTGTTACAATGAAATAATTGTGACTCATTGTGGAAGATCAATATAAATGTCACTAAGTAATTAATACATGATTGTTCAGGTTAAAAAACAGGAGATTTACAGGCATTGGACTTAAAAGATATTTATGTTGGTTCCCATTATTTTATTCAGTATTTATAAGTGATAACATGGCGTAGTGAAACACATTAATTTGTTAAAAAGAGTAGATTTTTTTAACCTTGCATTGTTTTATGCACTTTATATCAAGTGCTGAGGATCCTTTCATTAGTAGTTTTCTAAGCATATTCACTTATGAAGTTTGATCTGTTTAACTTGTCGTTATATGATAAAATTCTCGTTTTTCTATTTAGCGTTTATATCTGTAAGTGAAAGAGAGAAAAGACCTCATATACAGTGAATGTTCATGATGGTGTTTTATGGAAGAATTGTTAGAATTTTTTATTTTTTTTTTAGAAATTGATCGTTTGTTAAACATTCCAGCTTTTAACTATTTCAATTATTTTATAAAAACTGTTATCTACAAGAATATTGGTAGTTTCTAAATCTAGACTTGATTTTAAGATTTTATTTTAAAAAGTACTGAATCTAGGCGTATATGACTTGTATCATTTCGAAGACATTTCAGTCTTTCTCCCTGTTATGTTTGAGTAGTCAGCAAAATTTTATGTCAGCATTGTGTATGTGTAACAATGACTGAATAGGAAGAATTATTGTAATTCATGGGGGGGAGCTAAAATTAGTGCATCATCATTCTTCGTTAAAAAAAAATGTCCTGAAGATTTTTAGAAATATTTATGTGTTATAAGAATAATTTTGTTTTTCAAAATTTTTAAAACATGTGTTTCAGTTTTAAATACAAAGAGACGAATCAGTAACATGTTTATATTTATAAACGAAATTTTTTAAGTTTTTATGTCTAAAACATATATTGAGTGAACTCCAAAATTCTGAGTTCCTCCATAATTTTAGAAGTAGTTATATGTGACATTGTTAGTCCAGTCCATTCTGCATAAAACCTTTTAAGTGTTTCAGAATATTGTTACGTAGATCCGAGGGTTCGTGGATTTTATGCAGAACAATCACAAAGAAAATAAACAGTTCTTCAAGAGCGATGCGAATTTATTAACAAAAATCCAATCCTTTAAATACAGGATTCAGCAGCAATATTCACAGAGTAAATCTCCGAAGGTCTTCACACCTTCAACAGTAACCAAACACAATAACCAGTGTTTAAAAATACACACGTATGTAAAAGATTATTCACAAGCACAGCCGATCTAATCGCTAGTCAAAACAATCCTCACTACTCGCTGTGGTTTAATCAAGACTTCTCGCCGTTCCGGCGAGCATCTTATTTATAGGCGCGACAGAAACTTCCAGAAATATAGCCGCTCGTGACATTAGTGGAGAGATCCACTACTTTCTAGAAGATTCCAGAGGGCTCCGAACTCGCCAACATGCTCGCCAATGACGCCAAAACGGTCGCCAAAAATGATGCCAACTTGGCTCTACCGCCAAGATTTCGCCAAGTTCTCATTGAATCGCCATTATAACGTAAGGGGCGGCATTGCTTGTGAATGGTACAATTTTAACATGGAATAAACATAACATAGAGTAACATAAATGCATTAAACACTCAAATATACAAATTATTTACACAAAATTCGTAACACTATCTATTCATTAAAATTAAACAGGAATAAAAACAGAAAATAGGTTTTTAATTTCAAAAACAGTTAAACTGCAGTATGATTGAAAAGTTTCACTAAACTATTCATTGATTAAAGTAGTTAATTACTGTTCATTGATTAAAATTAGTTTAAAATTCAAATATATAAAAGCTGTTATACTAAATAAAATTCCAATGCCAATTTTTGCTTCCAAACAGAGGTCGATATGATCTAAGAAGTCTGTCTAGCAAATTGACTTCTGTTCCCTCCCTCATTGTACATTTTTATAAGATTTGGCTGATTATAATTTCAATTTTCTTTTTCTGTGCTCTGCAAAATCTTTTGGTTTTAGTGACAGACTTACATGTTGAATAATTCGATAAATATAACAGCACTGTCTTTCCAGCAGCAAATAAAGTTTATGCGTCACTTCGGTAATCAAATTTCTTTGTCATTTTGAAGTTTCTTTTGGAGATTTCAGAGGCCTTTTCTTATCGAAAAATCCCAAATTTTTCCAGTTGCTTTGAAACTCTTTTCAGATATCTCTATATACAATAGCTGTGAAAAAAGTTTTCAAAGTAAACTTCATGGTTCTTTGAATTTTCAACATTAGATAAAAGTTCCCACAGAACTAACTCTAGATCCAAGAAGAGTCTATTTCTGAAATTTTTTCACTTTAGATTCTCATAGCGTATTGATAGCTATTGTTGGAACACAACTTTCTTTTTTTTTATAACCAAATTGAATTAGTTTCCTTTTTATGACATTTTAGCCGAATGATAACCGTAATAGAGAACTTATCTATCTACATTCAGCTTAGAATAGAAAACTAAAACTGCTGAAAGTTTTCTTCTAGTTTTCCATAAAAAATTACCCCCTTATCTCCTAATACTATTGTGGGTATTATCTATACATATAAATAAAAATGAAGTGTCTGTTTGTAATTTGAAATTAACAGCTTTTTACTAAATGCATTTAAAAGTATATACGGTACTTATAAGAAAAAATCAATTTTTAAAATTTTTGTCTGTCTGTTTGTTCCGGCTAATCTTTGAAACGGCTAGACCAATTTTGACAAAACTTTCACTGGCAGATAGCTAATGTTATAAGAAATAACTTAGGCTACTTTTATTATAAAAAAAAAAAAAATAGGGTTCCGAGAAAATAAAATTAAAACCAATTAAATAATGAGCAATATTCCAATAGCAAATAGGGATTATTTTTATTCAATGGGGACTATTTTATTTCGCGAGCCTTCTGTCTTAACGATTTCTAACAGTTATATCAAACTTTTGTGTTTGATTACGTTGCTGCCCCACTCACGACATTTCCCGTTCATCTCCTTTGATCCTAAAGATTTTACAGTCCTTAACTGCTTTGTCAAAGGTCATGCGTCCCTTTCACCTCCTTCCTTGCAGCTTCCTTTGTATTCGCGTTTCACTCTACTGCTACTTAAACCTATTTTGATCCTAATGATTTTAGTCCTCACCCATCGACAGTGTCAAAGGTCATGCGTCCCTTTCACCCCTTGCTGAACAAAAAACGAAGGAAGAAAAATAAATAAAACAAAAAAGAAACATAGATTCACAAAGTAGAAGAATGACATTATACTTACAGCATAGGTATTTCTTTACGTAGAATACATAATTATTAAGTTTTCGTTAACTCTGCGAAGTGAATAAACACTTTTTTGTTAAATTCCACGTGGACGAAGTCGCGGGTAACAGCTATTTAACATAAAATAAATGCATCACAGAAAGTAATATTAACGTGTTACACATCCAGATACAAATTATTTACACTATTTTAAGCATTTATTACACAAAATTTATAACAATGTGTTACTTTTGCTGAGCAGGTAGGTGTTTTAAAAAATCGACCCACAAGAAAGTTACGGGGCGTCATAAATAATAATAATAATTTTTAAAAAAATTTTAAAAATTCAGCTATTATATCTAAAGACTTAAAATTTAGTGAACATGGTTTTTTGTTTAGCTGAGATATGCAAAAAGCTTTTTTTTGTTTGTTTAATTTACAATTCACGTAAAATTAACTCATTAAAAACTTCTTTATCTTTTAATTTTTAAATTCACCCGTGTGAAGAATGGGTATACCAGCTAGTCTACTATATATAAAAAAAACTTCAGCTTTCTGAATGCATTTCTAGGCATTACAGGAGAAACGATCAGGATCGATAGATCTTATATGCTGCAATACGCATAAAATGGTATATTTCAGAAAATTTTGAAATTGGTGTTCCACTTATGGAGCAATGTCATGTAAAAGGCTAAGAGAATATGTAGTATATCCAAAAACGGTAAAGTATTTGATTTTAAAAGTACTATTTTATATGTAGATTAGAACGAAACTGAAAATATAAGAAACTGTGTCGACTTCTCACTTTTTTTTTAGTTTTTTGGTTCCTGATCACTGTTATATATTCAGAAACATTCATTTTTCAGAATTTTGAATGTGGATTGTCATCTAGTTAATCGTTTTATTAAATGGAGAAAGACCGCGCTGACTAAAAATATTGCTTATGCGTTATATGTAATATGCGTAATATTTGTTAGTCCAGAAATTATAAAACGAAAAATAGTTGAGTGAAAGTATGGAAAATTAATTTTGTAATAAAACTAGAGTTTTTTTAGTGTAAAAAATAATACTTACGTTTGTGAGTTGAGTATTCAATAAATAGCTGAAGCATCAGATTTAAATTTACCTACCTGGTTTTAATTAATGTATAAAGAAGAAATGTACTATACGTCCTATTTCAAGCAAGTTGTGTTTAATTTCATATTTATCCTTAGGTTATTGTTTTTGAGAAGCAAACCATGAATTATTACAAATATAAAAAATTCGCTCTTTTAAATCGAAAGAAATAAATTTTCGTTCTCAA
Source organism: Trichonephila inaurata madagascariensis (assembly GCA_019973955.1). Taxonomy (NCBI): domain Eukaryota; kingdom Metazoa; phylum Arthropoda; class Arachnida; order Araneae; family Nephilidae; genus Trichonephila; species Trichonephila inaurata. The sequence goes on along the minus strand of BMAV01012400.1, from coordinate 24,589 downwards.
GATGTCTTTATTCTAATGCACTTAAAAACGAAACGACCGCTAAATAAAGAAGTATTTTTCAAAATTTCTATTTATTCTTTACGAATTCTCTATGGAAGCAAAGATCATTTTCAACTATCATGTGATACAACGACCTAATGTCGTTAACCCGTGAGTGTACAATAGCCTTGTGTTGCTCGGTTGTAAAGTGAGCCATCTGTAGTAGAATATATATATATATATATATATATTTGCTTGCAATACTTTTTGTTCTTTCCTTCTTAAATAATTCTTTCGCATTCGAGATTTCTTTTTTCTTTCCTGTTTTCTACGACCATTGTTTTTGTTTATCTAGCTATGAGAGGTGGTGGGATGTGCTATATTTAGATAAATTTTGTATGCTCTCGTTGTGTTTTCTTTAGTCTTTGGGAGATCACTATTACATGAAAAGAAAATTGTACTTTCAGCTTTTTCTGTTATTGAATCATACTTAGCTTTGTAAATGCAATGTGAAATCATGTGAGAGTAACTTGTATAAATGTAATTATGACATATTTAGTACTTTTTTACCCTTTGCAACGTAATGATTCTTGCATTAGTCGTTGCATGCTTTTAAAAGACAACAATAAGGCATTTTCGGTTAGTGAACATTTTTGTTCATTATCGTAATGCAGAATTTGCTTCTTTCTTTCTCCGAAAAATATATTTTTTTTCAGATATTTGTTTTACTGATACTAAAAATTATCCTTTATAATTAGTATTAATGTGATTCAAAATAAAATATATTAGGATTTTTTGAGAAATAGACGAGTTTCGGTATTTATATTAATTTGATTTCGAAATTCCATCTGTAATTTCTGATTTTTTGTAGAATAAAATAGCAATATATTTTAATTTCTGGATTAATAATTTAGGTATTTTTGGTTTTAAAATTTTTAATCATCTATTATAGTAAGTGACATTCATAAACGACTTAAGCATTCTACTGATAATTACGGTATTTATTTAATTATCATTTAATTCTTTTTTTAATATTTTTCTTTTATTTTTAATTAGCTAAAAAAATTATTATAAAAGTAGAACATTATTCGGTGATCAAAAATTTGTATTTTGTGAGATACATTTTACTTCATTAGAAAAACTTAATCTGTGTTTAGTATCAATTACTTTTTTCTTGAGAATTGGTATTACAAATATTTAGATGATTTTAGGTTATTTTTTTAAACGTTATTATACATTATTTATTTATTTTACTCAAAATAAAACTATTGTATTTACATTTACTATCCCCAAATGTCAATGGTTTAATGTTTTTCAAAAATTTAAGGAAGCAAAAACATAAATAATAACATTTCGTTAGTTGCTTTGAAGAAATTTTGTAATATTTATCGTATTTAAATAAAGAATCAAGCATTTATCAGTTTTTTGATAAAAATATTGCATTAAAAAGTGCATCATACAAAATTTGAAAACGGGAAAATATATATATTATGCAGAGAAATAAAATATTTAATTCGTTCTAATGCAGTATTGCTTCTCTTACGTAGGATTTGAATATTATCCACGTTATTTATTAAGAAAATGCTTTCACTAGAGTCATTCTTTGATTTTATATGATGGCTGAGGTCAGTAGCGCACACAGGAATTTTTCAAGGGGTCTGGGGTTGAAAGTTCACCATTCTTGTTTCATGCTATTTTTGATTTTGTCGATTTTCAGGAACAAAACACAGTTAAAAACTAATTATTGAATAATTAGCATTAATTAATAAAATTAATCATTAATAGCAAATACTTAACTAAATTTTACGTACTATATACTTATAACTATAATGAATCGGAAAAAAAATCAAGGGTTTTGAGGGGTCCGGACCCCCAGCCCCCCTTTGTGTGAGCCACTGGTCTGAGCTATATACAGGCCAAATATTATAATAGTAGCATTTTTCACAAAAGGAGCATATTTTGAAAATGGGTCATTCTATGTTCATTTTTTGTCAAAATATTGTACTTAAATAATTTTTTATTGTAATAATATTCTTAAAACAATTTTATATACATTTTCTAATCTAAGTGACACTAAATATAAATATTATCCATTTATATATATATGCTTTTGCAAAATCATGGTTCCGAACGTAGTCGGATACCTTAAATGACTTTTACCTTAAATACCTTTTAAAGTTAATTTTGGCTCCTTTTTAAATATTTTTTCATTCGGTAAAAATTTTAAAAGAAATTGGAAATGAACGTTCTGAAACGGGGGAGCTATTCATCTTCCAAGAAAAGCTGCATCTTTTTCTTAAATAAACTAATATATATACATATTTTAATTTGTTTTTCTAATGTATGTAATATTTCTAATATATACTTTTTACTTTTCTCACTTCTATATTTACATTAACTAGAATATTTAATAAAAATTCGATACTTGGGGCTTCTGCTTTCCATATGCACCTGGTTTCAGTGAAAGCAAGTAAAGCTTTGATCAACACTAAATTGCACAGGAAGATAACAGATGTCTTCATGTATTAATTATGTATAAAAATGAAAACAATTAAGTTTCGAAAGTTTTATAATTACATAACATTAAAAGGTCATTAACAAATATATATATATATATATATATATATATATATATATTCTCTTTATACAAGTAAAATTTTCATTAATAAGGCATGTGACCATTCAGTATCTTCAGAAACACTTTACACCGATTGTTCATATTTTCAATGCGATGTTACAGTAGCCGCGGTAGCCTAGTGGTCAAGACATCGATCGGATCGTGGCTGGCGTGTCATGAGTTCGAGCCCAGTACCATTAAAGACCTGCCGTGTGGGGGAGCGATGCACGTTAAATCTGTCGAGAGCTCAAACGTCCTCCCGTTGGTGTGGTGTGATAGTTAGGAGAGGGAGTGCTTGCTCAGGTGTCGTCCTTGTCACTTGACCATGGTTCAAAATGATGAGGTCCGTCGCCAAAAGCCCTCGTGTAGCTTAACAGTATGACGTTAATATTCACTCACTCACTCGCCAGCTCAGGTGTCGTCCTCGTTACTTGATCATAGACCTCGCGTTGCTTTGGAGTGTGACATTTTTAAACACTCTTTCACTTGCATGATTTTTATGGCAGTAAATTTTTATAGTTTATTAAGTCTGTAACAAGGATTTCTAATACGTCATTCATAATTTAGATAAATCAACTGATTCGGCCTTTTTTTAAATAGAAAATTTTATATGTGAGAAAAATTTTAATTTATTTAAAAAGATCGAATGTGACATTAGCTTTCTGAATCACTGTCCAGTTCTTTGTCACATGATTTATATTTAATGTCACTAGAAATATTCCAGAACCTCAGTGTTGTTAGTGATAAGCTGAAAAAATTACAGTTTAAAACTAAAAAACACGTTTTATGTGATCGAACTGGTAAAAATAGTTCGTCAGTATAATAAATGATTAACGAGAAAATTAATGTCATTGTGGTAAAAGCGTTTGGTGCTTTGTATTACATTTTTACACTAACTCAGCATTTCGGAATAGAACTAGTAAGAAATTATAACAATTAATATAGAGCACCCTGCGCTCTCTTTTACCTCAATGGCATTAATTTTCTCGTTAATCATTTTATTCTTATATTAAGAATTATTCTTTTTACTTTTTAATTCGATTCACTATAAAAGCGTGTTTTTTAATTTTTTTTTTTTTAACTGTAATTTTTTATTTTTTTTAGTTCGATCTACAATAAAGGCCTGTTTTTATTTAGTTTTTAAAAACTATCATTTATTCTTTGTTGAATTTATCCTTGTGTTTGATATTTGGAGCCGGAATTACGTAGCTGCTGGAATTAGTCTTGCTCTTCAATGGATATAAATTAATGGGTCTGAAGGGTACTTATTCTCTCCGTTTACGGGGCCTCGGATAAGTCCCATATCGTTGTATTTCAAAGATTCCGTCTCTATAGATATAGGTCTAACTAATAAAAGTGTGTAAGAAGAAATATTAAATGTCAATCGTATCATCACTTTTAAACGTATTGCTTTATAAAAATAAAAAATATTTGGCAGCTAGAACATAATTTTTTTTCCCCACACATGCACGATTCTTTTTTTATTATTTTTTTTATTTCCATTTTCAGAAAAACTGGACTTATATTATGGCTAACTTACCCACCCTCTCCTTTCTCTCATAAAGAACACTTTTTTGTTTGTTTTATTTGTATAAATAACGAGCGTTTTCATTTTTAGGGTTGCACCTTTTTAAGGGGTAGGGTCTTTTAGTCGCCATATCTGGAATAAGTCGCCAAATTTGGAAATTGAGTATGGAATTAGTCGCCAAATTTGGAAAGGGTATATGCAAATAGACGCCAAATCTTGAAATCCTTATTTTTGAGGATCCTAATCAGGACAATGGAATAAAATTATGAAATTATTGTATTGTCATTGGTCCTTGACAAGTGTTCAGAGTTTCGAATTAATCTGACCTTTTAAAGTGGGTAAAAATCGAGTCCAAAGATTCCATTACATGCAAGTGAAACTTATAAAAGCGTGTTAATTAAAAAGGATGAAATTGATACAAGAATTTAATGTGGTACTCTTAACTTTGGATGGTAACCGCGGTTGCTTAGTGATCATAGTCACGAATTCGTGACCGTCGTTATCAAGTCGCGGGATCGAGTTCTGATGCCGTTGAAGACCCGCCGTTTAGAGGGGCTGATGCACGTTTATTCTACCGTGACTTAAAGCCCTCACGTTGGCGTGATGTAGAAGTTTGGAGAATGAGGTGCTAGCTTAATTGTCGTCCTCGTCACTTGTACGCGGATCAAAATTACGAGGTTCGTCGCCAATAGCCTTCGCTTTGCTTTAGAGCGCGGCATTAATGAACACTCACTCACACACTTAACTATGGATGAAGAGCAAAAGCAATTTCTACTCTAATGCGTAGAAGAGCACCGAAAACGGTACCCTAATTGCTGGATGGATACCCTTAAAATTTTTTAAAAAATATATTAAAAAGTAAATTAGTTGTTTCATAGAAGCTATTTTAAAAAATGTATAATTTTTCCATACAATTATTTGATAACAATTTTCTCTCGGATACGTGTGATAAGTATAAATTTCAAAAGCTTCATTTTCATTTTTTTCTCTGACATCTATATTCAATCAAGCTCGATGAGGTATGGTACCTCAGATTCTTGTAATTTCTGTTTTTATCCAATCTTTGTAGGATATTCTTTTGCACCATTTATTTTATTCATGTATTATATATAAATATGTACATGCAGTGAAATGTGTTTAACATGAAAACGCTTAAGGCGAAATATCGGTTAACGCGAAGTAATACAAAGGTCCCGACAAACTACTATTTATTTTCATGCATTTTTTCCCCCTCTTAACACGATAAGATTTTTCTTTTGAGAATGAACAAAATGCGGAAAACGCCAGAGTTTATTTAAGAGGTGTGAAAAGAAAGAGAAGCGGTTTTTTATCACATTATATTTTTCTGTATTATTGAACTGTCCTACTGTATCATCGGAAGAATTCGTTACAGAAGATGAAGATGATAATATGTACAACCCCAGTTATTGCTGACAAAATATTTGAGTTTGTTCAAAGCTCAAAAAATATCATTGATGCAGATTCCGACGATGAAAATGAAATGAATAATGCAGCTTCTGTTCCCACTTCGTCCGAAATAAGGAACATCATGAACAGTATGCGCATTTATTTATTTAGACGGCAGATTCTAATGGTGAAATGAATAACAATATGGATGACATCGAACAATTTGATGCTAGAAGCGACAATGCAAAGAAAAAATATCAGATTTTCCCAAAACTCAATGTTTTTTCAAAAACTTCAAAATTTTGTATTAAATTTCATTAATTTTTATTAAATACATGGATATATACATATATATGCAAATAAAATGTACTCTAACAAACTTAATTTTGTTGAATATATAGCATTATCTTTTAACATGAAAAAATGTTTCAGTCCCCTCAGTTTCGTGTTAAACGATTTTCATTATGGTTTTATGTGTGTGTGTGTTGTGTTGTGTATTGATACCATAATAAGTGTGTGTTATTGATACCATAGAGATGTATATGTGTGCTTGGATACCACTAAAGAGGATAAATTCTTTATTAATCCATTAAGTCACTAGTATCCTTAATGTAGTTTTAAAGTGGACGATGTTAATAAACATTCATTCTCACTCGCCAACACCTACTCTCTCGCTTCAACGAAAATGGCGACACATTTTTCAACAGAATAATGACAGGTTTCGTCAGGAATTTGACGCTTGTTGATGCCAAACCAAAATGTTAAAGTATGGAGTGGAAAACACCCGAGATCGCCTGAGACGAAAAATGTCAAAACTAAGCCATTGGTTGGAAAGGCGATGCTAACTTGTTTTGGGAACGAAAAAAGGCTTGTATTAAACGACTACTTTTAGCTGCGCTAATAACAGTGATTTGTTGGCCAACAAGATGAAATTTGCAATTCACAACAAACTGTCTTCCGTCGAAAAAAAGTATTGTTACACTCGGTAGTACATGGCTCGAGTTAGAATTCGCGGCGCTGAAACACTCACCCTATGGCCCAGATCTCGCTCCCTCAGACTTAATCTGTTTGGACCACTCAAAGAAACTTTTAGAGGTCGTCTATTTATGTCTCAAACATAACGCTTGGTATGCTGCACAAAATTGACTTCTCGACCAATCAAAAACCATCTTCTTCGAAAGCATGAAAATATGTGACTCGCCGGATAATGCTACCAAGAGAAGAGGCTATGTCGAAAAATAATTTGGTGTTATGCACCTTCTTTTGTTTAAATAGATTGTAGAATGGAATGCGGTTATAATTTTTGATTTACTCTCGTAATAAGAAAATTGAAATTTTCCATTTTATTTTTGTTTAACTAAATAAATAAGTTTTTGGTCCTAAGAATGTCCACATTTTGAGAAATTCCACCATTAATTCTTTTCAATTGATACTTTTATTTAAAAATTTTTATATTGAATGCTGATAAAATATATACAATTGACAGAATTTTTATTTTAAATTTGTTTTACCAAAATGAAATTTTATTAATGAAAACTGATTATTAACAAAGTTAAACGAAAAAGAATTTACTTAGCGTGGCAAATTTATTTATTTATTCTGAATTTTCGTAACTGTGCTGCAATTAAATTATATTTTATTGAGTTTTAAAAACAATATCAAATTACTGAAAGTGCTACTATGATTTCTGTGTTCAAGCTGTTAATAGAAAACTCTCTCTTCAAAATTAAATGTTCATTTCTCTGAAACTTCGCCTAATTTAATAATGAAATCTTGTTTTGTCTAATTAAACACACAGTATAATACAGATAAAAAAAATTAGATGCTGCATTGTGGAATGAATACCAAAGATGGGGAAAAAAGCCACATTCTTTTTAAGGCAATGAATGATTAATAGCTTAGATGTGTAATCTTAACAGTATATTTAAATTTTCTTATATTGTAGTTGTGTTTAATTCATAATCCGGATTTTATACTCATTGATAATAGTTTTCACGTATATAATGTGAATACGTTTATGTTGTATTTTTCATCTTTAAAATATTACGATAGCAGCAAATATGTTTAAACTTAAGATAATTTAATTTAAATAAAATAAGAGGTTTTTTTAACTTTTGAATTCATATTTGACGTGCATTGATTTATAAGTAATTTATCTAAAATTACTGAATGTTGCTTTTTTGCGGTTCCTTCCTCTACCTTTTCAAATATTGCTTTTTCCAAAATACTTACGTGTATCATTAACATAATAGAACAGAAATTGTTTAAATGAAATATTTCTAACTTGTCTCGGATTTCTTTGTGTTTGAGAATGTTGAAATTATTTATATTATCTTGATGGGGGTGAGTATGCATAACGGTACTGCTTAAAGTTACTTTGATGCTACTGAATTTCATAACGGACTTTATTTAAGAACGTATTGTATAGGTAATGCCTGTGAGTAAATAAATATGAAATGTATTTTACTTTTGCATTGTTGAATAGTTTATTACTTTAATAAAAGTATGAATATTAAAACTAAGTAAACAAATGGAAATTTAACTGAATTTTCGCATGATCATAGTATAATTGGTTAAATCACACACGCATATTTTTTTTTTTATCAAACAGTTTTATGTGTACCTGAAATGAAATATTCACATTGGAAGAATAATTTTAAAGATTGACTAGATTTTGTGATATTACTTTAAATATTATTGGAGGTTTTATTTTAATAAAATATGAAAAACGCTGAAAATTTGCCTTATTTTGATACCTGGCTAAAAATAATACTGATTTAAAAAAACTTTTCGTTTTAAGCAGTAAAAATCTGACGTATATGAATCGAATACGCATTTTACAGGCCTTTGATATTAATGCTACTTCTCTTCGATTAGTAAAACTAAAAAAAAGGGTTTTATGTTCCTATGCTTTCAAATCTGACGAATTGATCTGTTACTAAAATGAGATTAATCTGTTAGGATAGTGCAGGAAATAATTTCAGTTCGAGCCAAAACAAAATTAGGAAAAGTTTTTAGGGCCTATTCCAGCTATTCAGTTTCGTTTTGTTGAGTAAAGTGTGGCGCCCTCGTTTATTGATCCTGTCGCCGAGTGATGTCACGAGCTGAATCTTATATTGGCCCTTTTCCTCACGTGACCCCTCGGTTTATGTCTGCAGCAAAGAATCTGAAGACGGTAAGATGGTTTACTCGTTTGTTTGCAATGTGCTTTCGTCTCATATTTTCATATCTTCTGATAGATCAAGATGGTATTGAATCGTAAGTTGTATAGTTATGTTATTAAGTATATCGCATTTTCTAATTTAGGCATTCGTTTCGTCATCGTAACCCTAAAATCGATTGTCCTGAATAGTGCTAAAAGCCTCCGCTAACTAAAATGGGAATGTGTTTTCACTGCTCGATTACTTCCTAGACAGGAAAGCTAATATTCGTCTACCTTGTCGGCCGTTGCGTTTCTTTATTGTTCTGTGAAATGTTTAAAAAATTGCTCTTATTTCTAAATAAGTGAAATAATTTAGTTTTCCTTATTATATATTCGGTATTTTTAAAACGGATAAAAACAAGGCCTTTTAAAAGTGAAGGTGACCGCATGTACTTATTTTATTAGTACAATAAGTTTATGAATGAGTGTAATCGATCCAGTTGCGTTTTCCTGTACCTGGCAATAAAAGTGACTAGAAAGTAAAACCAAATTTAAGTTTTTGCATCCTAATTGCTTCTTATTGTTTATTTATTATATGAGTAGTCTGTGCATTTTCACATTTATATTTAATGATTAACTAATGTGAGATCTGTGAATCTCTTTTTGCATTGGCTGTACTCATTAATAATTTTATCAATAAATCATTTCTGAATAAATATATATATATGCATAAAATCTTTTTATAAAGTAATACCTGGACCAAAAAAAAATCGCATGAAGCCAAAATTTTCTTTACGGAAACTATCTCGTTAATGTGTTAAAAATATTTAATGGCTTTAAACTTGTTGACAGAGGGTTCTTCCTTTTGAATCCATTAATTTTTTTCTACTTCATCAATTTATAATTTAAAGTTTAGTTCTTAATTAAACAGAAGAAGCAAAGTATTCCTTTTACTCAGTTTCATCACTCCTCCTTCTTTAACTAAAATGCTTAAATTAATATAAGTTAAGAATATAATGCACACTTAAAAATATGACATTCTTTTATGTGTTACTATTTCAATATAGTGACTATTGTTATTTCATCATAACTACTGTTCTCTAGTTAAATTATAGAAAATGTTATGCTATATCTATAAAACATGTATCTGCAATGTGTGTCTTCATAAATTTGAATTTCTATACAAAAAATTAAATATGCGAGTAAATCGCACGTAACGAAAAAATGTTTTGCATGCTTGTTATTTCTATTGTATCATTATTTTACACTAATTTACGATGGATTTATTGATAAAGATAAAATGAGTTCAATTGTTTTAGATTTTAAGGGGGTTCACCCATGGGATGGGTTCAAAAAATCAAAAAAAATTTTTTTTCTAAATTGCTTCCTTAACATGTCTAGAATACGGTGGAAAAGTGTTTTTTTTTAATTCGAAGTCATTATAAAGAAGCAGGTGTTAGAAGAGCAGCTGTTCGTAGCACTAAGTTAAGATTTTCATTGTTTTAATCGAACTTGAAACTTTAAACGTGTTTTTCTCAAAACTGTGTTTTTCAAACTTTCCTCCATCATACCTCAAAAACGGTTTGATCGAATGACTTCAAATTGATAGGGTAGACTCAGCACAAATATACGCACCAAATGAACTACGATCATTCCAAAAATCAAAATATTTCTATTTTTTTATAACAAAAAAACCCATGAAATTCGAAACTTTTTCTTCAGATGTCTACCATCAATCCAATTTTTGATATTTTTAATTGAGTGTAGTTCATTTGGTGCATTTAAGCTTATAAATTAAAACGCCTTTTTTATTTCAGATAAGCCAATCGGCCAGAATCGTGGGGGAAGTGAGCGTCCATTTTTTTTCGAGGCGGGTGTGTTCAGAGCGCTATAACTCACATTCTATTGGATATTTTTGGCTAAACATTTATATACATACTCTTAAGATACATATAAATAAATGATAAAAAACGTAAAGTTCTATAATTTTACTGGTCGTCAAAAAATTTTTCTAAAAATTCTTAAAAAACAGGCCGTCACATGGGTGAACCCCCTTAAATTAAGCATTGCTATTTTGTGATATAGTTATGTGCTTCGTTTTGCTGTAAATAGTTAATAATCGGTTAAAAAGTTATTCATTCTGCAAATATTTTCTTATTGTCTTGGCTTTAAAGCATCACTGATTTATTTAAGAACCCTTCATATGATGATAATGAGTCTAAATTCTGTATTCGTTTTTACACAGCCTCGGTAGCAGAATTTTCATGGTCGCGTATTCGTGGCCGGCGATGTTTCTGTCGTGTCCTTGTACCACTAAAAACCCGCTGTGTAGAGGGGCTAACGCACGTTAAATCTGTTGAGGTTCATAGTCCTCACATTGGTGTGATGTGGAAATTTGAAGAATAGGTTGTGCATTCTCGGGTGGATTCGTCATCAATAGCCCTGTTATCCAAACAAAAGATTAATCTGAATTCCATGAAATGAAAATTATGAATTATATGACGCATGTTGACATCCAGCTATATTTTGTGACAAAATGTTATCAGTATTATCTTTTAGTTTTAGGTTGGTTTTGGACTTATGGTCATGCCGTAAGTTCCAATAGAATTATAAAGAAAATTTAATTTAAATATTAATTATAAAGAAAATTTAAATATTATTATAAACATTTGAAACTAAATCTTATTAAAGTTTTAATTTGAGTTTAACATCTTTTATTTTAATTCAAAAGTATCATCTTTTGACTTCACACTTCTGTTTAAAGTGCTTAAGCTCTTAGTAATTTAGAACAACATGCATGAAAGATAGCAATTATTTGAAATTATTGCAGAAGATTTCTATCAATGAAATTTAAAATCGTCTGCGCTGCGTATGAATCACAGCAGACGATTTCAAATTTTTGTATCAGAGTTTTGACACGACTTGGTATTCATGTGTATTGCAAGCAAATTTGAATATTAAGTTTGTGAATTGTTTGACAAATTTTGATTTTTCTCTTTCCCTGTATCTTGATCAGTATTTACTGTGTGTGTTTGTTTTTGTTTGTTTTACATTCATTTGTTGTTTCCAAACTATGCAATTCTTGTGGAAGCAAGTTCTGTGTAAAAACTTGTCTTCTTTAAAAAGAAAGATATTTTTGGAGAACAAATGCTGAGTGCGTAAGTGATTGTTTTCGGGAGGGGGCATCGGTTTGTAGCTCTTAACCCTTTAGGGGGCAGCGGTTCTTAAACTTTCGATTGCCGCAGCCCCCTTTATGTAACACCCTGACATCGCGGACCCCCAAGATTTTGAGCACCCCTTCCTGACTCCCATATCATTGTTGAGTGATTCAAAGTTTCCTCAAGAATTCCTAGGATTGCCTCTGCTACTTATGCATTCTTTTTTAACACTTTTTCCCCTTAAGAAATCAGTTAACATCTAATTACAAATATTACAAAATGCTAGTTTCAAATAAAAAAACATAACTGTAGTCAAAAAATTTTTAATGAGAAAGATGGTACTGCATTTCTGTTACAAGCGCTGTTATATTTAGTGTAATATTTAAAATCTGTAGCCTCAATTCTGTAGTTTTATGCTTTCCAGACGGTTTATGTAGTTATTTTTGACACAGAAGAGCTGGAAATCTTTTTTCACATAAATAAGTAGTTTGGAAAGGCGTCAGAGCTTTCGTGGACAACTCAGCTATGTAGTTGCAAAAAATAAAAATTAAAAAAAACTGAAATTATATTCTTGATCGAAATATATGTTCTCGTTGAGTTTTTTCATTGGGGCAATTTAGCGATGTAGTCTAAGATGGAACATCTTTCAATTTTTTCACAAGACCTTTCAGATTTTGTAAAAGAGGGAAATCTTAACATTAAATGAGAGACCTGCATGGACCTCCTAAAACGGTGCTAGGGACCCTTGGGGTTCGCGGACCACAGTTTAAGAACCGCTGCTTTAGGGTGAGTTCAGTTTCCTTGGGCATTCCGCCAATAGCCCTCATGTTGTTTGGAAGTGTAACGTTAATAATCAATCAATATTTGTTCCTGTACAAAATTCTCGATAGGAAAACCGCATTCTATCAGTTCCACTATGATGATTCTTTTGTATTTTCTTTGACCGTGAATAATCAATGTATTGAGTCTCATATTTGATGTTACAACAAATGAAAAAAGTTGAAGCTGTATGATATTTAAAAATATTAATAGATGATACTTAAATGATTCAGACTGAAGGATTATTTACCGTAGTAGTATAAGTAAAGCTTGAGGCACTGGCCAAAAAAAAAGCTGTATCCTGTATCACGACACAAGTGGTGATTATCAAACGATAAGAATTGGCATTCTGTATTTTTACCTATTATACTTTTCTAAATACAAGGTAGAGTCAAAAATTTCCTGGAATTGCTTACCAGATGGTGCCCTAATAATCACAAAACAAATTTTATATTTTGTGATCTTAGTTTAATTGGTAGAAAAAGCGGAAAGCTCATCAATTATCAATTACATACCGCTACGGAATACATCCGGTGTTTCCATTAAGATAGATTTTTGTATTGTCGGTTTTTGAAATGTCATATTATGCAGCATACAAAAATCAATTTTTGTGATTTATTATGGAAACCATCTTCTGAGACTTACCACATGTTAAATAGGGCTTGTGAAAGCGAGGCAAAAAATGAAAAAGTCACAAGTGTGTGAATGGTGCTAGCGTTTTCGTCTAAGGCTCCCTTCACACCAAACGAATCCGAGTCTGTTGCAATCTTTCCAATTCACTGCGATTCTGAATGAACGGAGATTTGCCTTCACACTACCACAGGTCAATCATTCTTCCATCAGTTACAGTCGAACATGGATGCTGTTTTTAATGTTTTTAGACGATTAACGCGTTTCAAGCTATTAATTTTACAACTGTATCCTTATTCATTTATTTCCAAATTGAAATACATAAAACAAAAAATATAAGAACGGTTTTATTTATTTATTTTTTTATATTTTGTGCCTGTTAGTATCAAGTGTAATTATAGTCTGAAAAGTAGTAACAAATAATAAATATGTATTGTAATTATATTATAATGCAGTACTTTTACAAATAATATATCTAATGTTTTTAAAAGGCATTTCGAATGTTGTTATATACTACAGCTTTTGTAGCATATAACAATTATTTTTTTGATTAAGTATTTAAAAATGGTTTTCTAATACATTAATGAATTAAAAATTTTACATGCCATTTACATTTTGTTTGTTTCATATAACAAAATTTGAGATCTATGTAGTAAGAAAATGGAATCATTTTAAAAAATTAAAATTATTGACAATATTGGTGTTTTATTTTAGCATTCTTATAAATATTTAATTTTTTTCTGTCCCAAAATTAAATAAATTCTTATCAAATTGATCTCTGAAGCTATTTCAAGCATCCTTCAGAATATCCTCCCCTCCCAAAAAAAACACATTTTGCTTTAACGTTTTATTAAGTAAAGAATAAAGTTTTCAGATTTCTAAAATTGAATAAAATAATACATGCAAAATTAATTTTATTATTTGTGCAAGATTAGCAGGGATAAAATACAGCCAACATTAGTTTACATAATGAAAAAGAATACTATGAATACCAAAAATGTAAGCGGCATATTGGCCCATCTATTGGCATAAAAACAAACTCATGCTAACCCTAACTGGAAAATCATTATCTTCAAACATCTGAAATCAGTTTCTTTAATAGAAACTTTATGTGATAAAAGCACTAATAACATAAAATACAATAAAAATCATCACTCTATTTGTTTGAATTCACTTTTTCTTTAAGAAATTGCTTCCGGCTGCTGGGGAATGAGTGAAAAAAATCTGACGTGCCGAATCGCACTTGAATGAGAATGACGGTGGATTGAACCGGTTTCGGTTGGTGTGAAGGAGGGAATCGAATCTTGTCTTATTTGAGCGGGAAATTACGAAGCCGAACCCTGGTCGAACCGACAAGTTTGATGGTGAATGAATCGGAGTCGTTTGGTGTGAAGGGAGCCGAAGTCTCAAAAGTGTTGAAGACGATCATTGCAGCGTTAAACCGTTCACATCCGCAACTGAAGGAAACTTTGAGCGCATCCGTCAAATCATTCTAACAGACGGATCACTCATGACTGAAGAAGTTTCGTCTCATGTCAATTTATCACGTGGAATTATACATAGCACTCTCTGTATGATTCTTTGAATATAATAACTGAGGGTTGGGTTTTGCTTCATGATAACGTCCTTGTTCGTCGGTCGTTTTTAGTGAAAAATTACCTTGCAAAACATAATGTTACCACACTTGAACATAATTTTACTTACCTGAAAAACCATTTTACTCGCTCCTTCTGATTTTATCTGTTTTCATGCCTAAAACTGAAATTCAAGTAGCTACGTTTCGAAAATCTAGAGGAAATTATGAAGAATTCGATGAGACAGCTGAACGTTAGATGTAAAACATGAATTCAAAAGGAAATTATTTTGAAGTGCATATAGTTACAATAAATTAATTTTTTAAAAAAATTCCGCGACTTTTTTTTCTTCTAAATTTTGGAATTTTTTCTTCTTTTTTATGCATTATAATGCTTTCATTGTGTCAAAAATATTGCTATTGCGTTGATTAAATTCCTAAAATTATCTTAAAATGTTGAAATAAAACGAATGTTATGACAGGCAGTTTTTATGCCTCAGCTATTCGTGTAATATATAAAAACATATTCAGCATGTGAGTTCATAAAGTTAATGAATGGTTTTAAACTTATTTAATGTGACTATCTCTAGTATAATACATGTAAAACCCTATTTTTAAATTACAAAATGTTGCTATTATATTTTTACGTTTGTAAGAAATATTTTTTATCATGGGTTTCAGAGATTGTTTTTCTTGATGATATAGTATATTAATGAAAAGCAAGTAAGCAGAATCAAAGTACCCCCATTCTAATTTAAATGTTCTTTTTAAAGTCATTGTCTTAAAAACTTCTTGAATATGTAGGGAGGTGTTATTTTTTCTCTTTGACTTAATATTCTTTAGAAGTTCGGAGTTAAAAATGTATTGATTTTACTTACTTTTAAATGCTTTTTAAGTAGCGTAGTCGATATTTTCTACACATATCTTGTGCACAAAAGTGGAAACTGTGACTGTTATGACACATCAGAGGTGTCCCTGTAGCGCAATGGATAGTGCTTTGGACTTCGAATCCAAAGGCCGTGGGTTCGAATCCCACCTAGGATGGCCTAATTTCTGAGAATGGGATTTTTCTTACTGTACTATTTAAATAAACAGGCCACGAGTATGCTTTTTGTGGACATAGCCAAAGCCTTTGACAAAATTTGGCATGATGGCTTGCTATCCAAGATGATGCGACTTGGTTTTTCGGACCAACTCATCAAAATTATACACTCCTACCTAAACTCACGTGAATTTAGGGTAAGAGTTGAAAACACAAGTCTCTCCACCCCGCGTCCAATTCTCAGTGGGGTGCCACAAGGATCTTTATTAGGGCCCAAGCTCTTTAATCTATGCATCAACGACATTCCCAAGGCTGCCGAAGTCCACTTAGCGATGTACGCGGACGACACTGCCATTTTTACCCAAAACATTTATAACCACAATATCATTGAGTGGCTACAAAATTATGTCATTCGACTCGAAACCTGGCTTAACGACTGGAAAATAAAGGTTAATGCATCTAAAAGCGCATGCCTCCTCTTTACGAGACAGCGGTGCATCGGAAACCTCGCGCATGTCAACATTTTTAATCAGCCTGTCCCTGGGTTACTGAATATAAGTACCTAGGTTTAATACTTGACACTAAATTAAACTTTGCTAAACACATCCGTTCCGCCCACCAAAAGGCGGCTGGAATGAGAAGCACTCTAAATCGCTTGATTTCTCCCAAGAGCAAGCTCGCATTAAGGCACAAGGTTCTATTATATAAAGCCATTCTTCGCCCCATCATGTTGTACGCTTCTCCCATCTGGGCAGGGGCGGCAGTTACTCACCTGAAAAGATTGCACACTTTTCAAAACATTCAACTGCGTAGAGCAGCAAATGCACCTTGGTTTGTCAGGAACGAAGTCTTGCATAAAGATCTTAATGTTCCGCCGCTTCTTGATTTCATCAAAAAACAATCAGAAAATTTCTTCAGTCGGTTACCACAGATTTCATATGAATCTATCAGGGAAATCCCGGCTTACGACAATTCTATTCCTAGCTCTTCTAAGAGACCTAGAGCAGTTCTTAATCACTCGTATCAACACTTCCCAGCTCTGAAAAGGATGAGAATGTCTTGATACGAATTAAAAAATTATGAGCGCTTTATTGTTACACTAGTTGTTTTCTTTTGCAAGACTTCACGCACTCTAATTATCCCCCCCCCCGCGCCATGTAAGTTTTTGATCGCGTTTAGTGTGGCAACTTCACCCTCATGATCTTATTTCAAACTCCTCTACCTTTTCTTACTTTCTTCCAAGTGGTTATTTAAAACTTCCTTTCAATAACCGCACGCCGTTATCTTAGAGGTATTGTGTAACGGACTTAAAAATATTATTCTCTTAATCCTTTATTAAAGAAATATATCTCCTCTCTCTCCTCGTTCCGTCGAGATGCGGCAGACGGTTGAAAGACGGGCTTTGCTGTCATGGAGATGTGACGTCATTTTCTCTTCGTTTTCCTATGAATTGATTGATTTTTAACGTCGCACTGTTTAGCTACACGAGGGCTTTTTGGCGACGGACCATGTAATTTTGAACCATGGTCAAGTGAGGTGGACGACACCTTAGCTGGCACCCCCCTCTCCTAACTACCACACCACACCAACGGGAGGACGTTTCAGCTCTCGACAGATTTAACGTGCATCGCTGCCCTACACGGCGGGTCTTTAGTGGTACTGGGCTCGAACTCGTGGCAAGGCAAGCCACGGTCCGATACCTATACCACTCGGCTACCGCGGCCACCGTTTTCCTATGAAAGCGAAACAGAAACTAAATCAACTGGCAGAGTAGTTTCCCACCCCCCTCCACCAGCGCTGTTGCGCTGCATTTAATGTGGACTGCTTTTTATTTTTATATGTAACTTCAACAAATTCTTCTCTGTTCAATTTATTATGATGAGTGGATAATAGAGCTTTCTCTAAGGCTCCACGTAAATGTATAACCGTTACCTGTGACACATCAGATGCTGCATTTTTCTTTTGATTTGCAGTTCTTGACTTAAAAAAACTGACTTTATTTTTTTTAATTTAATCTTTTAAACTAAGAAATTCTTAATGCTTGATTTTTTTCTAATTAAAATTTGTTTCTGCTGTTTTCATAAAAGCTGGTGAACATTTTTAACAGAGAATATGTGAAATAACAGAGAAATGGCGATATGTTTGCTGCTTAGAGCGTCATATTTAAACTAGCATCTGAATTATATGTTACACTCTCTCATACATAATTCATTATACACAAATTAACCATGGGCTACTGTATAATATTTAATGTATTAAGAAGTCAATATTTGGAGAAAGAATCTACAAAGAAATCTCTTTTTGATTTCAGATATTAGTCCGTTAACCAGACTTGTAACCTCGAAATAGTTTAGAAATCATAAGCTGTCAACATTGAAACGTACAGTGTTTTGCATTAGAATTCATATTAATTATTTTTAGATAGTAATATTCTTTATAATTATCCATTTAATGTTCAAGAAATTCAGTGGATAATAATTTTTTGTGGTTTGTTTCTTTTCCGCTTTGTTTCCTTTCACTTACATAGTACAATAGATTAAAAAAAGTAGACCTCGAATAGTGTTTTTTTGCAAATTTTTTTTAATAACATTGCATAGGTTATTTGCTGAGCATTTTGTCATTTTCAATATCATTCAGATAATTTTATTCAGATCTATTATTTTTAGTGTGTTAAAAAAATTATCAATTTCACGTGTTCTTTTCATTTAATTGAGTTGGTCCAATGATTAAATGCTTAGGATTCTTTTACTATGTAATGTCTTATCAAAAGCATTGCATATGTGCCCTTGTGTTTGCCTGTTAAAGTTATAGACTTTTGTACATATTTGTAATTTGTGCATGTATAAAACTTTCGTCTGTTGGATTTTAAGTAGTGCCCTGCGTCATGCATAATACGGCTGAACAAGTTTTAATTAAATCAATTCTAATTACAGAAAGAGTCTAATATTTAGCATGAAATACATACTACACAAAAATATATCTCTCTTTTATCATACATACATTATTTGAATGTTCGTAAATACCTCAAGGAATTCAAATTTTGACTATGATTATGTTTAGTTTGTGAACCATTGTGTATATTCAGTTCAGTTAATAGCTTTCACATTTCATGGAAAAGCAATGGCTGTAATATATATTATTTTTAGTGGTCTTGTTCTCTTTCCTCCTTTTTTTTTTTAGTTTACTATTTTAATCACGAAAATTGTTTTAACTTTAGTATTTTTAAGTATTAATGGTTTTTAACGTGTTAGAGTGGTGGTAGCTAAGAATACGTTATTGGCAAATGATGTGCTTATAAATTAATTTGCTTTTTCAGCTGAATTATACGTGTATTTTTTTAAAAATCATAGTGAGTGCAAACAATTTATTTTATTATAAAGCATTTAAGGTTGTGTTTTTGAAAAAATAAATGCCAGTAATTTATTAAAATACTGGTAACTTTTTAAAATATAAACAAACAAAAAAAAAACACCAAATAAATATTGATAATTTTCAAATAATATTATTAAAATGGAATTTGCTGCTTTTGCAGATAGTAGGAAAAGAATCCATGAGCTTTCTTTATAAAAAATAGAGACAAAAGCACTGTTTAAAACTTTAGAAAAAAGACTTAAACTCGGAATAGATTTTTAGTTAAAAAATTGTCGTATTATTTATAAATGCTTATGTTTTTTGCTAGAAGTTTATCCATGTATTTAATTGGGTTTTAAAATTTGGAAATATTTTCAAAATGCGCAATTTCTTGCTTTTAGACGTAAAACCAAAGCTTCTTTAAACATTGGATATAAAAAAGATATATTATACAATCTCTGGTAATGAAGTTCGGTGAATAGTCTTGTAACATTAACGTAAGTGAAATATTAATGAAAGTTATCTTACTGTCCTTTTTTCGAAATAGTCACCTCCTATAACTATGCACCGCAGAGATTTGCTATACAGGGTCCGGCATATTAACCTCCCGTGTTTCAAAAGGCATTTACAAACAAACAAAACAAGATACAGAGAAAAGGCTTTTATTGGTGAACAGCAAATACGATGCCATTTTACATTAATTGGTTTTAAAAATTATGTCCGCTAAATGGCGTCCTGCAATGGTGATACATTGACGAAGTCTTTCTCGAAAGTTCTTCAGAACATTCCTCCTGGCGCTGTTTTGATTTTGTCTGATGAAGCCCACTTCCACTTGTCAGGCACTGTGAATAAACAAAATTTTCGTTACTGGGCAGCAGAAAACCCTCAGCTGCTTCACCAACGACCACTTCACAGTCCTTGTGTGACAGTTTGGTGCGTTGTTGCTGAATTTGGTGTGTAGGGTCCTTATTTTTTCGGAGAAGATAAAGTAAACTATGGACAACTTACGGGAAAGACTTTTTCAAGTGTCACCACATTGGAGGACGCCATTTAGCGAACATAATTTTTAAAACCAATTGATATAAAATGGCATCGTATTTGTTGTTTACAAATAAAAGACTTTTCTCTGTATCTTGTTTCATTTGTTTGTAACCGCCTTTTGAAACAAGGGAGGTTAATATGCCGGTCGGACCCTATACATGTCCTAGAAACTTTGCAAGAAGTCTTCTTTTGGGATGGAATTCAAAAGCCTCGTCACGTTTCGTTGGATGTCAGGAATATCGTCAAATCTCTTTCCTTTCAATGCGAGCTTCAGTCGTAGGAATAGGAAGAAGTCTGGAGGATTGAGATCCGGCGAGTATAGATTTGACTCGCAATTCGTCCCCCCCTTTTTTGCCAAGAACTATTTGACGATATTGATTGTATGAGGGCGAACATTGTCATGAACAAAAACCATGAACCTTGTTGTGCTTACTGGGGTCGTACCCTGCCTAGACGTTTCATAAAACGGGTCAAAATTTCAATGTACCTTGCAACATTTATCATTGTTCCCTCGGGTAGAAATTCCTTGTGGATAATGCCTTGACTATCAAAAAAGGGAATGAGCATCACACCCCCGGGCGGTCTTCTGCTGTCTGGGTTGTCAGAAACACTTTCCCGGCCTTCTCGAAAACGGTCGAACCACTCGTACACACACTTCATTGACAATGTTTGACCTTCATAAACACGTACCAGCATCGCATAAGTTTTCTTTCAGTGACTTGCCAAACTTTAAAAAAAACTTTAAATTGATCTTTTGTTCGTTCATTTTCCTGTTCTCAGTTAAGAACCGATGGAATAAACTAGCACTTCGTAAAACAAGTTTTACGCGGAACACAAATGACGCTCAACTGAACAACGGTGGAGGCAAATGGCCAGCACCTGCAACTACGCCTGTGCAGCGTTTTGTTTCGCTAGTGTTGCCAGATCGGCCGTTCTGACTTTATTCACTGAACTTTACTGTCAGAGGAGTACACAAGGAAATATATAAAATTGATTTATTCAAATAGAAATGAGAAGTGTAATATAATTTGATCATAGGGTTGTTGAAATGGGCTGATGTGGCACCATTGCCAATCATTCTTTGACGACGTAATAGTTTAGTATTAAAGTAATTACACAGATTAGATTTCTTCACCATGTTTGCTTTGTTGTCGTGGCCCTGGTAATCTAGTGACCATGGTCACGAAATCATGGCCGGCGTTGTCAAGGAGCAGGTTCTAGTCCTGATGCCACTGAAGATCTATCGTGTAGTGGGGTAGATGCACGTTAAATCTATCGTGGCTCAAAGCCTTCACATTGGCGTGGGTCGTCGGCTCAGTTGAGTATTCGCCACTTGATTGCGGTTCAAAATTACGAAGTCCGTTGCCATTAGGCCTCGCGTTGCTTTAGAGTGTGTCGTTCAGAAATACTCATTTGCCTTGTTTTCTTTGTCGGCTTGCATTTTTGAACCATGTCCATTTCTTTAACAAACAATTAAATCAGATTAGATAAAGTTGAATAAATGAGTTACATTAATCGCTGTATTTTTTGTTATTTTCACAATCTAAACCAGACTGGAGTCACGGTGGTGTATTCATTTATGGTTCATTCAACTGGAATCACAGTTCAAGTTAATCCGGAATAACTGATGAAAGAATGAAATTTCATTGCTTTATATCTGCATTTGTTTTCGATGCTTTGGTTTCTGTTCGAGAATCAACTCTTACACCATCAACTTTATCGCAGACTGGTACTTTGAATTAATGGCATGATCTTTACGGATACAAAATTGTGGAAGTCAGACAATTTTTGACTGGTTTATTTGCAATCATTTACATTCGTCTACACTGTAGATAATACTTTCCATCTGAAGACTTGTGACGGGGCTTTCATCGCGATTTCTATTAATGTCCTCTTGGGGTTTCTTTGGGGCCGAAATGGCAGTTCTTTCCAACCAACTCAAGAAGAACGTGGTTATGTAAATTAGAAATCATATATATTGGAAGTTAGCAGAAGTGGTTGCTGAGTGGGAAGGGAAGTCGCTAAGTAAAGAGTTAGCTGTAAAGTGATTTAAGATAAAGTTAGAAGAATCCCAACTCCGTGAAATATCTTAGCCGTGCCGGTACTGTCGAACCAAAGGTGGGTTCGAAGCCATAAGAAATACTGTTGGATTAAAGCCACATCTGAACAGATAAAGAACGTAGCTGATTACCTAAGATATACTGATAAGCTAGTTATAAGGAAAGGACGTATATTAGTGTGATAGAGGAATTATATCTATAAAGTTAGATGCAATGGTCGAGTACGCGACTATTTGGTAATACGTGTTGCGTCTTCTCATTCTAGCTCAACTTCCTTAATTATTATTGTTGTATATTGTGTTTAAGCTAAGACCTTAATAAATAGGTTTTAAAATGAATGCTTTGAGTGGTTCTTCGTTCTTCCCCACTGAAACAGGTCGCATAGATAATTTAAAACTGAGGTCCCCACGGGCGGGGGCTTCATAGACTTTTGCCGATGCCAGGCCGCAAATGCGGCATGGGATCGGCCAAGGCTATCTTGAAGGACCAGGCCCCGACAGCGTTTTGATGACTTCACGAAAGGAGGGAATGTTTTGCTACTCGCAGTGGCTGTCAGGAATATAAAGCTTACGACATTTATTTCTTTTCAGGTCGTAGACTAATATTTCCACATTTATGTTGATTATTTTTTATAATTCTCATATAGAATATTTTCAGATGAAAGTTATGTGTTAATTACGTTAGAAGGATGTCTAATATTTTCCAGGAAAAAGGGTGAAATATCACTGGTGAAAGGTTCATAACAATGTAAGAAACATCTAAGTAAAAACTGACTCAGTGTAAAATATTTCCAATATCAGATAAAATAACAAAAGAAACATTTACTTCCAAAGAAAATAGGAAAAGTAAAGCATTAGAGGCATATTAATAAAAAAAAAACATGTAAATTTAGCAACATTTTGCTGCAATCAATGAATCATAAAGGTTAAATGTATCCAAAAATATATACAAATGCAAAATTCCTGCCAAAATATGTGCAAATGCAAACTTCATGCAAAAATATATACAAATAAAGAATGTAATGCATGTAAAAATATATACAAATATAGAAATGACACAAACAGTTTTAGATACCACAGTAATTATACAGCAAAAATATATTCTAGATTATACACGTTAGAAAATATATACATTAGAAAAGAATAATTTACCTATAAATCTGACAAAAAATAAAAAAACTTTTCATAGAATATATCATTAATGAGGCAGTGTATTGATTACTTTCAAGTTTTGAATCATTTAGATTTGTAATAATATTATTATTGAAACCAATTTTTAAATTATTTTTTTATGCATTTCAAAAAAATATGCCTAGGTAAAAATATTTAAAAATAAAACAATTTTTTTTTTTATTAAAAAAAAATATTTTATATTTTAAAATACTTTCTAAAAACTTCATGAAAATGATTTAAACGAATAATGTAAATAAATAAATTTTCTTTAAGTAGTAGTTATGTGAACTATTAAACATGTGCATAAAATCTATATAGTAAAAAAAATGAAATATAAGGAAATTGTTTTTAATAAAATACCAAAAATTTGAAAATTTAAATAAATAAAAAAGTGAAATATAAAACCATTGATCTAATTGGCCTTAAATTTCTTTATTTTTCGATTATCCTTCACCTTAAAAATTTTTTCATTGCACTTTTTTTTAATAATTATTTAAGCATACATTCCCCAATGTAATGAATTTTTTTTAAAATGAAAATACGGGGGGGGTTACTTTAAAATAAAATTAATAAAACGAATCAAGACATTCCCCCTTGTAATTCAAATACCCTTTTGTTGTGTTTTTTAAACAGGATAATTAATTAACTTTGAAATCTTGATTGAATGTTTTCGATATTAACAAATTAAAAAAAAGAAATTTGCATTGAAATGACTTTATAGCAATATTTTAAAATCTTTCTATCCAGAAGTCTCAAATGTTTTTTTCCTGCATTTCTGAATCAAATTGATCTCTTTATTTGAAAAAAAAATACATTTGCAATTCCCCAAAATTTTTTATTACCCCAAAACCCCAATTTAAAATTTTATACCCTTTTATTGGATATTTAATTTATTTTAAAATTTTTACTTCGGGAAAATTCTAATACTTTTTAACATTAAATATCTCTCTGAATAATTTGAAATTAAATTTTTTAGAAAATATACCATATTTATCGATCATAGATAGCATGCTTTTAAAAAAACCAATTTTTTCAATCAAAATTTTTCTATATTACAAATTTCAATATAC